>ML682033.1:2328152-2349539 GCA_007922195.1 Podocnemis expansa
GAAAAAAGCTCAAAGTGAAATAGCAAGTTCGGACAACAGTTATTTCTAAATGAGTCACCATTGTTTTGAAACAACATGTTCTGACGGCATTGTTTCAAAACAATCATTTTGAAACAACATTGTTTCATCACCAAATGGGGTTTAAGTTGTTTTGAAACAACGCCGTTGTTTTGAAACAATGGAACCTGTTGTTTCGAAACAACGGTACATCGTGTGAATGTGGCGTTTCTTATTGCGAAACAACCTCTGTTGTTTTGAAATAAGACTGCTGTGTGAACACACCCATAGTGGTGCATAGTCAGAATTATCACACCAAAATTGCAGAAACTTCTGGATGTGGAATGCTACATCTGGCTAACAACAATGACCCAGGCACAGGCCGTTCCCTATCTGCTGACCCCACCCAATCACTTAAAGAGATAATCTATTTATTAAACAGGTAGGTTACACTTCATTTCCAGTGGGTTAGATTAGCAATGACTAATTAATAAGAACTATGCCAGAGGGCAACTTTCCTTAAAAAGCCTGGAGAGACCAGCGGCATCTTTAGGATTTTGTGATCCATGATGTTACACAAGCTTTCATTT
This sequence comes from Podocnemis expansa, assembly GCA_007922195.1. Lineage (NCBI taxonomy): Eukaryota > Metazoa > Chordata > Testudines > Podocnemididae > Podocnemis > Podocnemis expansa. The sequence goes on from ML682033.1 coordinate 2,328,740, forward strand.
ATCACCCCAGTCATGCTGGGAGTGTGGGATGTAGCAAGTTGTTTTCTGTGAATTGTGCCTTTAAAGTTTCCAAGGATTCCACTTGCCTGTCTCTTCTGAAGACACGATGCTTTGATGAGCAGAACTAGTTCAAGATGGCAGGTGTTAACTTGGAGAGTTGTGTGCCCCATGCTAAGGAATGAGGTCTTTGTTTCCCTCTTCTCATTGGTTCATTTAGGCAGTTGGAGTCTGTTATTGCTTCTCACTAAAGCAATTACTCGAACGGATAACTACTCACATTCTTAGCTCTGCAGGTTCAAAGCCAAATCTTAGCCCAAGCACCGTCAGTGACCATCATGCCCATGGTGATCTCTGGGAGAGATTTTACATTTGTTCTGTCTTGTTTTGGCTGCCTGAAATAAGTTACTCAAGACCAAAACCTTATAGAAGTATTGTGTGTGTGATGAAAATAAAGCAAAGTGCAGCAGCCCATATTCCTCTTCCCTGTCTGAATCCTGGCACCAGGGAGCTACTATGGAATTAAAATGCATTATTAAGTTTAAACATCTTCTTTTCAGAAAGGTCATTTCCCAGTCACTGTCAGTTCCTACCTTGCTATCTCAGAAACTCCACTGGTCTGGGATTTATTATCCTTGTGATAATGGTGTGCTTCATTTTCTCCATTCTGTCAATTTTTTACTCTTTTCATTACTCCTTGTATGACGGTAAGTGACTCGATATGATGGGTTGATTGTTGCGCCTTTTGAATGAATGCCATTATTTTGTCCCTATTTCTCAACTGCCTTTGCCCCGTGACATTATTTTTTGGGGGAGATGAGATGTTACATCTCAAAGAATTTCACCCTGGTGGAAAATACCAGTGATTTAAATAAATACATTCTCTGAGATATTTCATTACCCTGCAGAGCTAGTGCACAGCAGAGATAAAATGGCTTTGTAGAACTGATTTTGCTTTCCCACAAGCCAAATGGAATATCAAAGCCTACATTTAAATGGAACTATTAGGATAAAGGTTACACATAATGTTATCAACAGAAAAGTGATGCAAATTAAATGGAAATGATTGCCTGAGAAATCATTTCCTTGGCTACCGCAAGGCTAACAACAATAAATAACAGAGCTGAAAAGTGAGATTCCTTACCTGATGTCAGAATGTTTTCTGTTTACATTATTTTAAAATAAAAGATCAAAATATAAACCAAAGATAACCTCCCACCCAAGTGTATCGGCCCTAACTTGCTGCCTATTGGCATTGGTCTCTTAAAGTCACACACTAACATTGGCTGAGAATCTGACCCTATGCATGTGAAGGTAAATACACACCTAGGTGAATATATCTAAACATAATAAAAATCCGTAACAATTATTACAGTTTATATGTATTATGGTAGCAACTTGGATCTCCAGTCCAGATCAGGACCCTGTTGTGCTTGGTAGTGTACAGACATAGACAGCCCCAGCCCCAAACATCTTATCCAGTCCTTCTGTAACTATTGGGGTGGATCAGTGCTGGCAAAAACTGAACCTCAAGGTACCAGTAGTGTGCCAGGTGAGCCAAGACTTGGAGGCAAGAAGTACAGATACTCATTCTGGTTGGTCTCAGTAACAATGCAGACACGTGGCAAAGGGAAAGGGCATTTTACTAGGAGTGGCGGGAAAAGGAAAGGTTGCAGACACCCTAACCTGCAAAGTCGTAAGCAGTTACAGTTAAAGAGATCAATGGAGTAAATGTTTGAGTCCCTGGGGAGTCCAATTTAGAGTCAGGTTGCTTCATAAATACCTCTTGAGGTGCCCTCTCTAGCCCACGCACTATGGCTATGTCTACACTTAGAGTTTCAGTTTGAATTACTGAATTTGAATTAGTAGTCAATTCGCACTAATAATTATTAATTCAAATTCAGTCAATTCAAATTGACATGGCCACACTAGAAAATCCGATTTGAACTGGCATGTCCATGAACAGGACTTGCTAGTTCGAATTCAGTAGGGGGTGCTATTGTATAGGGAAAAATCAAGTGGTGGCTAATTCAAACTAACAGTGAATTCGAATTGACATGACCACACTGGGTCAATTCGAATTACTCAGTTCAAATGGACCTTGACTTCAAAGTCAAATGAGGTTTGACCAATTCAAAGTCAGCTTTCATCAATTCAAACTGACGAGTTCCTCAATTCGAATTGAGGAAAGCCAGCGTGTCCATGCACTTAATAGAATTTGAATTGATGGCAATCAATTCGAATTCAGCTCTAAGTGTAGACATACCCTATTAGACTGAGGGTTCCCCAGCTGGGCTCAGAGGTCCCTGCATGCTGGCTCCCTGCCCAACAGTTTTTGCTCCTCCATATATCTCCATGTCACAAAAGTGGTCCCATCTGTAAAATCCAGCAGCCATAGCCTGTTCCACATGCAACAATGCCCATGGTGCCTAGAGGCTCTTCCCCCTTCCAGCCTTTCTGCGTATCCTGGCAGGCCATGAGGCTGCTTCCCAAAAGAGACCAGCTGCTTCCTAACCCAGGATCTTTTCCCTGACTTGGCCAAGGAGAGTGGAGGACAGCAGGAAGGGCACTGATGGGACTCGGAAGACATAGTTCTCTGCTTAGCTGGATCCATCACACTTTTCATCTGATCATGGCAGATAACATGGTGAATAGATTTGGCAGTATTATATTTTTATCAGTAAATACTTATTGCTGTTAAATGTTACACACTGAGGGCAGGTCTACACTGTCCACCGTTTTCAGCATCAGTTAAAGGGAAAAACTCAAGTTACTTAGAATAACTTGCAAATCACACTGTGACTTCCCTACACCACGCACATCCACTGTGCTGAGTTGAAGGGATGGTCCCCTTTTGGCTTAGCATTACGCTAGCTGCTGGAGTGGTATTCAGGAATCATCTTCCCAATCAACTGAGCAGGTCTTCACAGACCTGCTTGGTTGATCCAGAAGATTGATATGATGGCGGCAAATTTTCCGCCATCAGTGTAGCGAAGCCCTGAGCCTTTCTGGGATTATCCAGAACTATGGTGTCCTTGTTACTCCTCTCCTTTAGCCAAAGAGACTTGTTAGTGTTAAACTGAGTGACAGCTGTCCACGAACAGGCTTGCTAGCCAGGCAGACAAGCTCTCTAAGACCACACCAGTCCTTTTTGATTTGTAGATCACACTAGATACAACCTGGTCCCTGATCTCCCTGGAGGAGCATTTATCTGCAGCAGTTCCACTCACTGGACACTCCACAGACGTGATCAGAGCTGCTGTCCACATACCACCAACCTGTTGAGTCCACTACAGTTTCACATGTTGATTAATCCTATTAAACCAAGGAACTTTCCTACGTATTCTTGGGCACCATCTACTGGCACATTATCTATTCCTCTGTTCCAAAGCTTTCAAAGCATCTGATGAAGTGGGATTTTTCTCCCATGAAAGCTTTTTTGTTATTTGTCCTTATTTGTTTTGATAATCTCCAAAGACCAACTGCAACTTTAACTACGAGACCATCCTTTCACTAAAACAGAGGTTCCCAAACTTTTTTTCATGGCTTCCCAACTTTTCCTTGGAATTACATTAGTGGGCCCCTCCAGCTCCCACCTATCAGAGCAGAAAGTGCCTCACTAAGTCAGGCAGCTCACATCTGATGTGGTGACAGGCTCCATCTCCAGAAAACCTCCTGGCAGCACAGCAAAGTGGACCAGATTCCTGGCCCTCAATCCCCTGCTGCCCAGAGGCTCTTGTTCCTGCAATCTGGATAATTTAAAATATGTGCAGGTGTGGATGGCTCAATGTTGAGTGCAGCAGCAGGTGTCATGTGCAAGGAGTCCCCAGTTGCTGGGGAAGGGATGGGAGGAGAGGAAAGGAAAAGCCATAAAATGCTGCCTGGGAAGGGTAGGATGGGGGCTGTGCTCTCTTCCCTCCCAACCACTGAGGATTCCTGGCTTTCTTGTCCTGAACACAGGCCAACCACAGCTCCTTGTCCCATCTAGCGCCCTCCAGGATCACATCCTACAGTCTGAAAACCAATGCTCTAAAACATGACTTACACTGAGACAAAGTTGTGTTAACGTTATGGTGGCTAATTCCAACTATTCAAGCTCATGTTCCACCATGACACAATGCTCTACTGAAGCCCTGAGATATTCAATAGTGTTTGCAGACATTCTGAGGAACCTGGGATAACTTAAGACTTTGAAAAGCATGTGCTTTTGCAAGGTTTGATGCATGCAGTGGGTGAAAAACAACATTTCTGATGGAGCCTTGGCTTGATTTGTTTTGTTTCATCAAATCCCAAAACTCGAAGGGCAACTCAGTGTCCTTGAGTAGTTCAAAACCAAAGGTAGTACTCTGAGAGGAGGGAAGCTCTGAGGAACTTAAAGGAAGAATTTTGGACAGCTCTAGTTAGTGTTATAGGAGTGTGGGTGACTGAAGGATGAGCTGAGATAGGAATGAAGTGACATTGAGTCTCTGTAACTCTTTTGCATGTGTGGTAGAAGGACTGGGAGTTGGATTTCGGAAGCTGTTCTGGACCTGACTCTGGGCACCTTGTGTGTTGTGTTCTTGTATCCATGTTGGTACCAGGATAGCAGAAACAAGGTGATTGAGGTAATATTTTTCACTGGACCAATTTCTGGTATGAGAGAGACAAGCTTTCGAGCTACACAGACCTCATCTTTGGGTCTGAGACATATACAGCGTGAGACAGCTAAACATAAGGCTCAACAGGTATAGGTAGCTTGTTAATGTAACACTTCTTTAATATCGCTTCGTGATAGGGGCTAGACATAGTGCAATTTCCAAGTTTTAGGTCATGTGGTTTCCAGGAATTTGGCGCTTAGCATCATTCCCATGCTCTTCTGGAAATGGCTGCCCAGACATGTAAATCAGTTTGGTCTGTCACTGAACCTATATTTGTCATTGGTGGAGATGGATGTTACAGCATTAGATTTCCTTTAAGGAAGTGATTGATAACAACCATAAATGTGAGAGCTCTTGTTTCTCCTGCTACTCAGGAAATGAGTCATTATTACTCTGCTGTGCATAAGCTACACTTTCAAGGAGTAGTGGATAATACTGAAGGAAAATTTGCTTGCTGATTGCAACCACAGCTCCCTTTTCATCAGCTTTCCTTTATCATATTGATCTACTGCAGGGGTCCCAAACACACAGCCCGTGGGCCACATGCAGCCCCTAAAGCTATTTCCAGAGGCCCACAGTGACACTGTCATTACTGATATTTGCAATATTGTTGTATGAAAAGGTTTCAGTGGTGCAGCCCTCAGGCTAACATACTAGTTCTCATGCAGCCCTCTACTAGTCTTCACGTGGCCCTCGTGGTGATTTGAGTTTGAGACTCCTAATCTACTGCATACCTGTCAATACTTCGGGGAGATAATGAGGCCACTGAAAACATCCTTAGCAGGTCATGGTTTGGGCAGAGGTGGCGTTAGGGAGTTGGGTGTCCTAGGTAGAGGCCCATTGTGGAGGACTCCTTGTTTGTTTTGTTGAACCAGAGTAACATGGCTATCCCCCTGGAACTTGTGAATTGTTCTTGGGTATGATAATTTTAAGGATCTTTCCATCATGAAGCTTGTAAGTGGATCATCTTTCACTTAACATAAATGAGCTAATGGTGAACTACAAAGTTACAATGAACATTTAAAATTTTTAAAAGTATATGAATTAATTAACAAATGAAAAGTGATAAAATTAATGGTGGATCAAAAATAACTAACATTTAAAAGGTTGGTAGTCAAATCTTACAGATATTTCATATAGGCTTGGGTTTATGTGCACTAGAATTTTAATACAAATAATTACAATAAATAAAAATAAGTGAAAAAAAGGTTTCTAGTGCGTAGCTATGAATGAAAACCACCAAATTTCAATGAAATTCTCTGAAGTATTCAGGTTTATAAGACTCTGCCTCCCTCAAAATATTAAAATGTAAGTACAAAGGAAGCTAAACAATTACTTGCCAAAAGAAAGGCAAACAGACATCACACACAGCTGTATTGATTGCTTGAGGGCAGCACTGTATTTATATGTAGTAGTGTATATGGACCTACCTGGTAACCTGAGCTAACCAAAGCTGAAGGGAAAATTGTCACAAAGGCAAAGGAAAAAGCAAAAGAAGAACAGGTAAAAAAGGAAAGGAAAAGGCAAAATTTCACAAGTGGCATTAAAAAATGGCAGCATAAATGGCCACACTGAGGAACTAAAAGCTGAGACCATTGGAAAAGTTCCTGCTATTGTGCTATCTACTGGTGTCACAAAGAGCTTGCTCCTGCTTTTCTAGCATGTCAGCGTGAAGGTGATGGGTAGATAGTGCTGAAATCTGCAATTCAGACAAAGCTCAGATCCTAATGATAGTTTGCCTTGATCGGCCAACACTGAAAAGTGCTGAGGCTTCCAGCCCTATTGGCTTTGTTAGATGGGAACAATTTCTATATTTTTCTATATTTGTATTTCTGTCCACCAAACTGAGGATGGGGCCCCTTATTGCTCAGGCCCTAGGTGGCCGTCTGCTTCACCTACCCCTAAAGCTGCTACTGGGTTTGGGATAAGTGAAGTCAACCCATTCCTTCCAAACCTGGGAATATTTTCAGATGTTATATATTAGAGGAGTGCCTAGAGGTCCTAACCAAGATCAGAACCTCGCTGGGGTATGCAAATACAGAGACATTCTTTACCTCTGAATGCTTCCCAACTGAATACGCAAGGAGGGTTACATTTAACATGGGGGAATTTTCCATTGGACTTCATCTTGACAAATAAAGAGGAACTGATCACAGAACTAAAAATTAATAGTTACTGAAGTGCAACCTCATCACATGTATAATGTGAAAACAGAATGATGTCCAAACCAGTGATGAATATACTTGGTGCTTTAAAATCACTAACTGCACAAAAAGCCCAAAGAAATTGTGAGCCAGAACAGCTTGGAGGAAGAGCAAACAAGGAGGCCTGTGGCTCTGAAAGACTAACACATTTATTTATTGCATGAGCTTTTGTGGGAGAAAATCCCACTTTGCCAGATGCTTTGAAGATGAGGGAGTTTACAGACTGGGAGGAAATAATGCAGGAATGTGTAAGTCATGGGAACAGGTCACACTGTAACAAAGTGGGATTTTTCTCCCATGAAATCTCATGCAATGAATATATCTGTTAGTCTTTAAGGCTATGTCTACACTAGCCAATTAGTCCAGACTAAGCAAGCTTAGTCAGGACTAATTTAGTTCATGTCTACACTAGACCTTTTCGAGTTCAAACTAAGAAATTTAGTCCAATGGAAAATGCTCCCATGTTAAATGTAACCCTCCTTGCGTATTCAGTTGGGAAGCATTCAGAGGTAAAGAATGTCTCTGTATTTGCATACCCCAACGGGGTTCTGATCTTGGTTAGGACCTCTAGGCACTCCTCTAATATATAACATCTGAAGATATTAGTTAGGTTGAATGGTTAGTTCAGACTTAGTGCTTTAGTTTGAACTAGTGTGCTGTAGATGCCTTAGTCCAAACTTAAAAAGTTTAAACTAAGTGGTTAGTTCAAACTAACTGTGCTTTCTAGTACAAACTAACTTTTTAGTTTGAACGAGGCAGTGCACCTAGTTTGAACTAAAAAGCTGCCATTAGTCTGAACTAACCCGTGGTTAGTTCAAACTAACCAGGAACTGCTTAGTTCGGACTAAGAAAGTCTAAATTAAGCTTTCTGATACAGACATAGCCTCAGTGCCACAGGACTCCTTGTTTTTTTTTTTGTTGTTTTACTGATCTAGACTAACACGACCACCCCTCTGGAACTTGGAAGAAGTTAATCAGAAATACGTGTACGATGATTTGAAATTGTTTAAGAACACTTTACTAGATGGCCCCCAAAGCCACAATTCCACAACTGAGGAAGAAGACACCATTGGTTAAAACAAACCGACCTGACTTAGATGGGTCATGAAGAAAGCTATTTAACATGTGATAAAATGGGGAAATTGATAGTAATGAATAAAATTCAGATGCCAGGAACAGTAGGAACTATAGAAAGATAACGGAAACAAAAGAACACAAGGCAAAATCTATGGCTCCTAGAGTTGATGACAATAAGCAGGAGTTTTTTATGTTAGGAAAAGAGGAAATAGTGATGATGGAATTACTAGTGGAAATGGTAGAATTATCAGTAATAATGAAAAAATAAAGGCAGAAGCATTCAGCATGTATTTCTGTTCTGTACTTGGGAAAAAACATACAATGTAGTCATGTCATATGGTAACACTCTTTCTGTTGCACTAATATCTCATAAAAAACATTAGAACAGTGGGTTGCCTGCAGTAACCATCCTTCTTCGAGATGGGCTGCTCACATATATTCAGTTACAGGTATCTATGTGACGCAGTGCACAGTTGACCAGAAAGCTTTTTGCCCTAGCCTGTCAGAGCAAGTTCAGTGGCCAAGTGCCTGGCTATATATATGACCCTGACCCTGACCCTCCTCAGTCCCTTTTTTTCACCAACCCTGAGTAGCAGGAATGGGGGGGCAGGTCCTGAATGTATGTGAGCAGCCCATCTCAAAGAAGGACAATTACTGCATTCTTCTTCGAGTGCTGCTGACATCATTCAGTTACAGGTGACTGCTAGCCATACCCAGGATGGTGGACGGAGTTACAACTTACCCACTTTGAGCAAGGTTCTGCCCAACGTGGCATCTTCTTGGGCCTGTTGGACAATTGAGTTGTGTGTCACGAAGGTGTGTACTAATGACCATGTTGCTGCTCGACAGATCTCCTGGATCGGGACCTGAGCTAGAAAGGTCATTGAGGATGCTTGCACTGTCATTGAGTGCACCCTAACGCTCTCAGGGAGGGGAGTATTACACCCTTTGTAGCGGTCCTTAATAGCGGTCCTTAATACAGTTTACCATCCGTGCTGAAATACACTGACTTGTCACTGGTTGGCCTCTTTTACATTCCACAACTGCGATGAATAGTTGGGATGTCTTGTGGAATGGGTGAGTGCGATCTATATAGATCAGGAGTGCTCTCCTAACGTCTAAGGTGTGCCATTTCCTCTGGTTCTCCGTAACCTGAGGGTCTGGGAAGAACATCAGGAGACAGATGTCCTGGTTCAGGTGGAATGGAGAAGCCACCTTAGGGAGAAAGGGTGAATGCGGGCATAGTAGCACCTTGTCCTTAAAGAGCCTAGAGTACAGATGTTCTGAGGAGAGGGCCTTTAGCTCAGATACTCGTCTAGCCAAGGTTATGGCTACAAAGAAGACCGCTTTCCAGGATAGAACAAAAGGAGTGGGGGAGTCTAAGGGTTCATATAGTGGTTCTGGTAGGGCACAAACCACCACATTCAAGTCCCACTGTGAATTAGGATCCCTGGGCCGTGGGCAGATCCTTTTGATTCCTTTTAGGAATCTAGTGGAAGGGGGGTGTGAGAAAACTGGAACCCCTTCTACCTTCTCACGTAGGGCTGAGATCGCTGCTAGGCGTATTCTGAAAGAGGGGGTCAAAAAGCCCCTATCTTTAAGATCTAGGAGGCAGTCCAGTATAGATTGGACTGGGGCTGACTCTGGGGCTTTTCTTCTAGCCTAGGACCAGAGGGATAACCGCTTCCACTTACTAGTGTAAGTGGTCCTGGTTGAGGGTCTTCTGCTACCAATTAATACCCTTCTGACCCTTTCTGAACAACATCTCTCAGTCTCATTTAACCATGCAGCCTCCATGCTGTTAGGTGTAGCACACAAGGGTTTGGGTGACTCAGGCGGCCTGAATCTTACGTCAGCAGGTCCATTCTGTATCGGAGGCGAAGACGGGTGGCTATTGATAAGTTGAATAGTGTTGAGTACCAGGGCTGTCTGGGCCAGGCTGGAGCTGTTAATATCATGTTTGCTCCATCCCTGTTTATTTTTAAGAGGACCCTGTGAATCAGAGGGAGCAGGGGGAATGCATACATCAACAGCCCCCCCCCCCCAGGATCAAGAAGGCATCCGATAGTGAACCCCTCTCCTGTCCCCTGAGTTAACAGAACTGGGAACACTTCTGGTTCTGGTGTGTTGTGAATAAATCCATTTGGGGCGTGCTCCATAGCCTGAAGATGAACCTCACTGTTTCTGCATGCAGGGACCATGAATGGTGTGAGAGAAATTCCCTGCTCGGTGAGTCTTCTTTGTTATTGCTTGTCCCTGGTAGATGAGCTGCTACTGGGGTAAAGCTGTGTCTCAGGGCCAGTTCCCAGAGGTTGAGAGCCTCTGTGCACGGGGCAGGGGAGTGGGCCCACCCTTGACAGTTCGTGTAAAACATGGCAGCTGTGTTATCTGTTTCCAATGTCCAGGAAGGCCCTGCATGCCTGGCAAATTGCCCTGAGTTCTTTTACGTTGATGTGAAGGAAGCTGTCCTTGAGTGACCAGGTCCCTTGCATCGATAGACCCCCTGAGAGATGGACTCCCTAACCCCTGTCTGAAGCATCAGTGATCAGGGTCACCGAAGGGCTGGAGGTTTCAAAGGGGATCCCAACAGATTTCCGATGCTGTCAGGACCTTGGGTGGAATGGAAAGCACTTTGTTCAATGGGTGCTGGCAGGGGTGAAAAACCATTGCCAGCAAAAGCAGGAAGGGTCTTATATGCAGGCGGGCCATTCTTATCACAGACATGGAGGCCGCCATGTGGCCCAGGACCTGAAGGCAGAATCTGGCCATAGTGTTCGGGGCACCGCGAAGTTCCGAAATGATGGTGCAAATGGATTGAAACCTTGATTGGGGTAGGGATACTTTCCCTTTTATTGAGTCAAGCAGGGCCTCTAAGAACTCTATTTTCCTTCTCAGGGAGAGCTTGGATCTTTTAAAATTTAAGCAGAGTCTTAGTCCTTTGCACAGTTGCATGTTAACCTGATGCTGTGCCATAGTTGGTTCATGGATTTTCCCCTTATCGGCCAGTCACCAAAGAAAGGATATATCCTTACACCTCATTTTCTTAGGTGAGCTGTTATGGCCACCATGCACTTGGTGAACACCCTGGGGCGAGGAAGAGACCGAACAGGAATGAGGTGAAGTGGAAGTCTTCCCACCCACAATGGAAAGGAGGAATCTTGTGTGTTTGTGTTTTATCGCTATGTGAAAATAAGGCTGTGTTCACACAGCACCCTTATTTTGAAACAACAGAGGTTGTTTCGAAATAAGGAATACCCTGTTCACACGATGCACGGTTGTTTCGAAACAACGGCGCCTGTTGTTTTGAAACAACAGCGTTGTTTTGAAACAACTTAAACCCCATGTGGTGACGAAACAATGTTGTTTTGAAATGATTGTTTCAAAAAAATGCTGTCCGAACATGTTGTTTTGAAACAACAGTGACTTGTTTCGAAATAACTGTTGCCTGAAACTGTTATTTCGCTTTGAGTTTTTTCCTTAATTCAAATTAACAAACTGTTAATTCGAATTAAGTTATTTCGAAATAAGGCATTATTTCGATACAAGTTGTTTCGACACAACTTGTATTGAAATAATGCCTGTGTGTGAACACAGCCTAAGTATCCTTGAGGTTGAGGGCTGTGAACCAGTCTCTGGGATCTAAGGCTGGGATAATCTGTGAGAGGGAAATCATACAGAACTTTATTCTTTTAAAGTGTTTGTTTAAGGCTCTGAGGTCCAGGATTGGTCTTAGGTCCCCATTTGGCTTGGGGACCAGGAAGTAATGGGACTAGAATCCTTTCCCCCATTCTTTTTTGGGAACTCTTTTTATTGCCCCTAAGGTTAGCAATTTTTTGCATTCCCTTCATAGCAGTAGATCATGAGAAGGGTCCCTGAGCATTGAGTGAGGGGGCGGTTTTCTGTCCCGAGGTTTGGATTTCAATTGAATGGAGTATCCCCTGGATACTGTGTCTAGTAGCCAGCAGTCTGATGTGATGGTGGCCCTCTGGTAGGTGGGAGTGGGGTGGCCCTCTGGCGATGGCTCAAAATCTCTTCTGGTTGGCAGAGCAGGAACTGCCACCACTGTGGTGGGGTGTCTGGGAAGACGATTGAGGTCTAGGGGCCTTTCCTCCCTGAACTGTTTCTCTGTCAGGGCCCCCATATTGGTGCTGAGGTTGTTGGTAAGACCTCTGGCACAATCCTGATGGTGCTGCTGCTGTTGCATTTGTTGAGGCTGCTGCTGGATCTGTTGTGGCCTGAAGGAACATCTGGCCACCTGAGATGTATCCATTCCTAAGGACTTCAGGGTGGCCCTAGTTTGTAGATTCTGCAAACAGCATAGGGCCCTCGAAGGAGAGATCTTGTATGGCCTGCTGCATCTGGGGGGATAAGCCGGACCCCTGCAGCGAGGCTGCTCTACTCATAGCCACTGCTGAGGCAACATCCCGGCAGGCCTTATCAGTCATCTCCCAAGAAGTCATGAGGGCTTCGCGTGAAGCCAGCATGCCCTCTTCCACCAGACTGTCTTAGTCCCTGAGATGTTCTGGAGGGACTAGGTCTCAGAACCGCTCCATGGACTTCCATAAGTTAAAATGTATGGCCTGATAAGTGCCTGGTGATTGGTGATATGGAGCTGGAGAGCCGAGGTGGAGTAAACCTTCCTCTCAAAGAGGTCCAGTCTTTTAGCCTCTTTATTCTTGGAAATGGAAACTGGCTGTTCCTGTCTCTGCTTTTGGTTGACTGCGTCAACCACTAAGGACGCTGGTGCAGGGTGATTGAAAAGGAATGCTTATTTTTCGGGTGGCACATGACATTTGCATTCAGCAGTCTTGGATACGTGGAATGGATGATGGTGTCTGCCAGCGGGCCTTCGCTATTTTATATACCCCCCTCCCCACAAAGCAGCACAGAAATTCTTGCGGATGGGGGGGGGGGCTGTGTTACCCACATCAAAGAGGGGGGTTGAAGTCCTCCCTAATGACCTCTACCTCCAGATTTAAGTTTGCTGCCATGTGGTGCAGGAGGTCTTGGTGGGTGCGAGGGTCATCCCTATAAGTCAGGAGTCTAGGGTATGTGGCCTCATCTGGGGAGGAGGACAACAGCAGCCTTGATCTGCTGCGCTGAGCCCCATCGGTGCCAGGGTCAAACTCTTTCTCAGAGGTTCCTGAGCAATGAGAGGGTCTGGAGGAGGAAGGTCTGGAAGAGCCTGGTGTTATGGGCTCGTCCTGTGAGGGCCAGTCCATCCGCTGTCTGGACCATTCCTTAAATGAACATGGTGGCAATTCTTGGTGCATTGGGGAATGGCCTCACTCACTATGGTGCCGACCAGTGCTGCGCTGGGGACGATGCGCTCGGCCCTTGGTTTTAGTCGGTGCTAGAGATGCAGAGCAGGCCAATGTTGGTGCAGCAGTGGTCAGCACCAAAGAGCCAGTGCGGGAGCCCCCGCATCATGGAGGTGTTGGAGATCGCTTGCAGTGATGCTTCCTTGCCATTTTTTTCTCTGCCAGGGTCAGCGCTGGGGATGAAGGAGAACGTTGGTGCTGCAATTCGGCATTGGAGGTGCTGGAGGAACCAGATTGGGACCTTGTGCATCTGGAATCCTACAACCATGGCATGGAGTGATCTCGAGAAGTCTCTGGGGAGAAGGTTGGATTCTCCCCTTCCTCCTCATGCTCAGGCTTGGAGTGTGTTGGGGATGAGCCCAGTGCTAGACTAGCCCTTAGTGGAGTGAATGGTTTTTTACTCTGTCTCTGTGCTGGAGATGGACCATGCTTGGCAGCTGCCCACGCCTTTGATAGAAAGGCAGGCTTGCCTCTAGGTTTGGAGGGCATGGGATTTGGGAACTGAAGGAGAGCCTTTGCTGCCTCAAAGGCTTCCAGCATTGAAAGGACTGGGAGCTGCTCCGGGGCCTTCCCTCGGGCAGGAGGTCATGGGGAGCTTGACTGGTGCCGGCACATTGGTGCTGAGTCTGACCCCAAGTGAGGCTTCCTTTGCTCCACTGGGGAGTGGCGCTGAGGGTGCTCCAGTGCCAATCTGGCATGCCGAGCTGATGGTTCTTTGGGTGCCCCAGACGTATTGGGGGCTGGCTGCAGTGCCTGCTCCAGGGCTATCGTACGCCTCCTTTTCTCCCTCTCTTTTTGGGTTCTTCGCTTGAAAGAATGACAGATGGAGCATTTATCAGCCCAGTGGGTTTCACTCAGGCACTTTAGGCACTTTTCGTGAGGATTGCTCACTGGGAAGGCCTTGACACAGCTGGTGCATGGTTTGAAGTCCGGCATGGTTGGCGGCGGGTTGGAGCGATGTTTGGACTCTGGACGCTGAGTGCACTTGGTGGGGACACTGGATCATGAGAGGATGATGTCCACAAATAGATTTTCTAAATTAAATGGATGGTTTGTACACGCTGAGATAGGTGTTTGAACGAATGCAAGAGTGAGCTGTTCCAGTACCATTGTTGAGGGTGGAAAGAAGGAACTGAGGAATGTCAGGGTCAGGGTCATATATACAGCCGCACACAGGGCTCAGTGTGGGTGTTGGCCACTGACCCTGCTCTGACAGGCTAGGCCAAAAACCTTTCCGGCCAACCATGCTCTGCAGCATGTAGGCACCTGTAAGTGAATGATGTGAGCAGCGCTCAAAGAACAACAATCATTCTGGGTCAGACCAATGGTCCCTCTAGCCCAGTATCCTATATTCCAACAACAGAGAATGGCAGGTTGCTTCAGAGCAAGGAAACAGCAAAGGTAATCATCAGGTGATAAGTCCTTTTGTTGACCTTGCTGGCTTCTGGCAAATGGAAGCCAAGGACTCTTCAGAGTATGTTTTTTTATCCCTGCCATTCTAGCTAATAGTCACTGATGGACCTATCTTCCCTGAATTTATCTGGTTCTTTTTAAACCCCTGGACTTCACAACATCCTCTGGCGAGGAGTTCCACAGGTTGACTGTGCATTGTGTGAAGAAATATTTCTTTTTGTTTGTTTTAATGCTGTTGTCTTTTAATTTCATTTGGTGAACCCTGGTTCCTGTGTTTTATGAAGGGGCAAATGACCATTCCTATTCACTTTCTACATACTAGCCACAAGTTTGTAGGTCTCTACCATCTACTCCATTAGTTGTCTCTTTTTCAAGCTAAAAAATCCCAATTTTATTAATCTCTCCTCATATGAAAGCAGCTCCATATCTCTAATGATTGCAGCTGTGCTTTTCTGTATCTTTTCCAAGTGCAATAGCTTTTAAGATGGGTGACCAGATCTGTATGCAGTATTCTAGATGTGGGTGTGCCACAGATTTATAAAGAGCTACTATGATATTTTCTTTCTTATTATCTATCCTTTTTCTTATGATTTCCAACATTCTGTTAGCTTTTTTGATTGCTGCTGCATATTGAGTGGATGTTTTCTGAGAACTATCCACAGTAACTCCAAGATCTCTTTCTTAAGGAGTAACAGCAAATTTAGACCCCATTATTTTATATATATAGCTGGGATTAGTTTTTCCAATGGACATTACTTTGCATTTATCAGCACAGCATTTCAGCTGCCATTTTGTTGCCCAGTCACCCAGCTTTATGAGGTCCTTTTGTAATTCTTCACAGGCTGGTTTGGAATTAACTATCAAGTAGTTTTGTAACATCTGTAAATTTTGCCACCTCACTATTTACCTCATTTCCCAGGTAGTTTATGAATATGTTGTACAGTTCTGGCTCCAGCAGAGGCCGCTGGGGACATCACTAATTACTCTCTTCATTCTGAAAACTCACCATTTATTCCTACCTTTTTTCCCCTGTCTTTTAACCAGTTACTGATCCATAAACAAACCTTCTCTCTTATCCCATGGCTGCTTACTTTGCTTAAGAGTCTTTGGTGAGGTGCCACGTCAAAGACTTCTTAAAAATTTAAGCACATTATGTCCACTGGATTACCCTTGTCCACATGTTTGTTGACACCCTCAAAGAATTCTAGTAAACTGGTGAGGCAGGATTTCCCTTTACAAAACCCATTTTATGCTTTGCCAACAAATTATATTAATCTATGTGGATCTACACAGTATGTTAAGCAGCAGCTATTAAAGTTAGACATCTTCAAAACAGTAGGTCCAGAAATTTTGCATTCAAGAGTTTCAGAAGATCTGGCTGAGGTACTGGATCATTTCATGTTGATTTTCAAAATCTGGGAACAGCAGAGAAGTTCTGTAAGATCAGAAGCAAACTAAAGTGTTCCAGTATTTAAAAAGGGAAAATTGGGTGACCTATAATTATAGGTTTGTTGGTCTGACATTGATCTCTGGCAAGATAGTGGAGCAGCTGATACAGGACTTGATTAATGAAGAATTAAAGGAGGATAATGTAGTTAATGACAACGGCATCAGGGTATGGAAAAGGTATCCTGTCAAACTAACTTCATGTCATTTTTTTGACAAGACTATAATTTGGTTGTGCCACAGGCAACATGGGTTTGGCCCTATGCTATTTATCATTTTTATCCGTTATTTGGAAGACAATGTAAAATCCTAACTTGTAAAATTGCAGGTGATGCAAAAATTGTGGGTGTGGTAAATAATGAAGAGATCTCTCCTCTGTCCTCTTCATTATTAGATTTCCTCTGCCCCCCAAAGATACACTCTAGAAGCGCTTGTGGGCAGTTTAATGGCCCATGTTACACAGGAGGACAGTCACTAGATGCCCACAATGGTTGCTCCTGGCCTCAGACTCTGTGGATCTATGAAGATGGAGAAAGAGGAAAGAAAACCAAGGCCCAGAGAGGTTAAACTACTTTTCCAAAGTCACACAGAGATTCTGCAGCAGAGATATGACCTGAACTCCGACGTTGTGAGTTCCAGTCCAGTGCCTTAATTACAAGTCCCTCTTTCTTCTGCGATGATGCTGGTGGCTTCTAGAAACTGCATATTGATTTAAGGTGTTATAGAAAGAATACATTGCACAAAATCATAACACCCTACACCCCTTGTTCCCCCTTCCTTTCTTTCATTTTCTTTTGCCATCTGTTCCAGGGTGCAGTTTTTCTTTTGTTTCTCTTTCCTAAAACATTGTAGCTTTTTAAAACATTTCCATGAAGCCAGCAACCAGAGTCAGCTCTTGCCTGGGTTTTTGGCTTCAGCTGAGTACTGACAAATTCATTACTGGAAACCTGTCTGTTTCATGTGTGTTAGTAACTGGTGAAGATGGGTATTGAATAATAGCAGTGTCTTTAGTGGTTAGCCTTTATGAAATGCTTGTAAATTGCTGCCTGCATTAATCTTACTTATAATATCTTTCTCACATGCCAGAAGGTAATATTTAAGGTTGTGCTTTATGACTAGAAAAAAAGCTTGTGCTCTGGATCTGTGAACCTGTCAGGCGGGATTATTTCCTGCTCCTCAGGAAGGTTATCAAAACTAAATGAACCATTATGGGACAGTGTGGTACAAAGAATTAATTAACTCTTCACACCCATGTAGAGGTTACGTACAAAATGATTCTTCTCATCAGCTTGAATTCTGGAAGGAAGAAACAGAAATAGCTCACAAGAAAACTGCTCATCTCTTTTGCTGTTTGGACTCTCACGGGGTTGAAGCCATGAAAGAGCAGCTGAGACCCCCCGTGATCAATCTGGGTTAATCCTAAAAGACACGCAGTGCTGCTGGATGGATGGAAGTCTGTCACCTTTTGGAATGACAGACTGTAACTCATTTGTTTAGATGTGCCTCCCTGCTTTCTGTAAATAACTCTCTCCTTTCCTTTTCCTTGTTAATAAATCCCTAGCTATTTTACTACAGGATTAGCTACAAGCATTGTCTTTGGTGTGAGAGCCGATGGACAAGTTAACCTAGGTAACTGAGTGGTCTCTTGGGGCTGGAAGCAACCAGACTTATTTGTGGTCTTTGCTGGCTCACAATCAGCTATCTTTAAGCCCAGCTTGCCCAAGGAACCACCTGGCACTCCATGGCAAGACTGTGCTAGTGATTTAGGAGTTCACATTTGTTACCAGGTTGGTGAATTATAGAACACACAACCCTCTGGCCTCAGACTGTAATTTACAGTAATGGCTGACTCCAAACAGTGTGACAACTTCTATTATTTAGTGTTTCTCCTGGTGGTCTTATTTTGCCTCTATCCCCCTCTATATTTTGCTATCTGTCTGTCACTGTCTTTCCTCTGAACAGCCTAATCTCCACTCGCCGTTCAGTTTTCTCCTCTATTTTACCCCCACTCTTAGTCGTCTTCCTCTCTCCTCACCCCCTAATTTTGTTTCCCAGCTCTTTCATCCTCCCACATGTATTCTCCCCTGTCTTTTCAGGCTGGCACTGGCGAGTGCATTCTGCTCAGAACAAAGGAGTCAAGAGCATTTCAGAAGATGTGGGGGTGAATACACGGTGTGGGTGTGTTGAGCCAGCTTGAGTTTCATAACCAAGTCAGCTGTACCTTCCTGTTGCAGTGAGAACATTTCCTTAGAAATCTCCACCAAATTTACCCTGCACAGGCCAATCTACATTTCATTAATATATAGAAAGAGGGTCCCTGAGAAATCAAACCATCCATCCAGCATCTTTCACCAGAGTATTTAAGTTCCCAAGTGTTAGCTGACCTTACACCTGGTCCAGAAAAACAAACAAGGAGTCTGGTGGCAAAACAAATTTATTTATCACATGAGCGTTCATGGGAGAGTCTGATGAAGTGGGATTCACTCCCATGAACACTCATGTGATAAAGAAATGCATTAGTCTTTAAAAGTGCCACCAGACTCCTTGTTTGTTTTGTAGAGTATTTAAGCATCATTCATGGTTTGAAATCAGTGAGCACCCTTCAAGGAGTAGTTCGCTAGAGCGCAGAGGTGGGAATGAGGAGGTAGCTGATTTTCTGTCCCACCAGGGCCCCCAGTTTGAGTGCAGTGCTAAATCTCTATCTTGCCTGAATGTGTAACCCTAAATCCTTCTAGCATGTGTGGGGTAATTTTGATAGCTTGATCCTCTCCCCATAAAGTAGGCTGCCATCATCAGGGCCTAGATAGGGTAAGGGTCACCTCCACAGAGGCATGCTCCTTTCGGTTGGGTGGATGCACATTCAGAGAGAAGGAAAATGGTGTTGGAGACAGTCAGGACCAAGCTGGATGAACTTATCTTTTCTCCTTATGTTATTTGTGGTGTTATTGCCTGCCAAGTTACTGCTAACTAGTAGGGATGTTTGATGTGAAACACACAGCATCCATTTGCCTGTAGCATTGGGCCATTTGGTGCCCCCCACCCTTCATATGTTATAGGAAATAACATTTAAAAAAATAGATGAAAAAAATCACTTCCATTTCATTTGGCCATTCTATGAGTGGGTGACTGGGGCAATAGCCCCAGGTTAATGCTTCAGTGGGCCCCTTGTCAGACAACTGGTACATAAGGGGGCTTTTGGAGTGGCCCTGGGCACCACCGACCCCTAAGGATGGCCCTGCTGTAGCAATTTTACACCCCTTCCCATTGATCATGAATACCCCGTTCTTGTGTGAAAGCAAACAGCCCCCTTAATAGCCATTCCCATGGTGAGCATTCTCAGCTACAACTCAGACCACAACTTCCCACTAAAAACCAAGAAAGAAAAAGCAAAAATACTCCTGTATTGAGCTACCCTATTTTACCTAGCCCCCCTCTCTGAATTTCCCCAGGCGTCTGAGTGAGAAGGAACCACCCAGCTTTAAAAGGGTCTCAGACCCCGCCACTCACAGCTTCTACCAATCACCATTCTTGTTCTGCTTCCTACAACACCCTTTAACTTTGGGAAAGCAATCAGCCTCTCTCCAGGTGCCTAGGATCAGGGTCTCCATCTGACCCACATAATGAGCATGCAGAAAGGCCAATAGGTACTTCAAAGGGATAGGCCTTAAGTGAGTTAAAGAAAGGAGCAGGAAGATTTCTGCCCCAAATTCTGGGCTACAGAGATGTGCCTGTCTCGTCCTGCAATGCATGGGACCTTTCAGACTAAGGTTTTAGGTGCCTAAGGTGTTTCCGTGAACATGAGTTAGGCGCTTACCACACACTATGCAAAATAGGTGATGAGCATTACCTTGCAGTCATTAGCTCAATGGTTAATGCACTCTCATGGGAAAACTGGATTTGATCCCACCCTTTGCCTACATAAGGAGAAAGGATTTGGTATTTTTTCAGACATGTGCTCTAACCACTGGTCTACAGATTTTTCTGATGTAGGGCTCCTGCTGTCTCACCTGTTGAAGTTATTCACTGTCTTCCTCTGGCTGCATTTTGACTGGGACCCAGCCTGAGGGGTGGTTTCTGGTTACCCTTGCAGATCAGGCCCCCCCCAGGGGAGATAGGTGGACTGAGCCCTGCCTGCCCCTGGTTCATGAGTCTCTGTGGGGCTTTGGTGAGAGACAGTGTCCAAATGCCTTTAGGGAGGCAGTGACACTTGTGCTCAGATGTGGGAAACTGATCCACTGGGCCCACTTTTCCCATCTATCTCCATGCTTATTGAATCCCCATTTGTACCGTAACTGAGGCCCAGGTCGGCCAGCTGCATAGCTCCCATTGATTTCATTTGAATTAGCTACCTGAATATCTTAGCGCAGTGGCCCTCCAATTGTGGGGCTGGTCTCCCCAGGGAACAATGAGAATGTGCCAAATTGTGTGTGCCTCCTTTTTGTTGGTTTGAAGCGCTCCGTCTGTGGCTGAGATTGGTGCAGAAGGGCTGTGCACAACCAGGAGGTCAGGATAAAAGGGATGGATGGAGCCCTGCTGTCCGGGGGTGGACAGTCAGAGTCCCTCCATCAGGGTCAGGGGTTAAAATATAAATTGCTGGGCCCCAGAACCCTCCTAAATTGGCGAGTCCTCCTCACACCAGTGCAGGCCCCCTTATACAGCTACTGCCCCCCAAATGCCTGCCCCCTACCCCAGCTACTGCCCCCCC
>ML682033.1:2349549-2429748 GCA_007922195.1 Podocnemis expansa
GGGGGGGGAAAGAGGTGGCTGGACTCACTCTAGCCTGCAGCCCCTCTCCTGAGCTGGCCCTAGGGGAATGCACCACAATGCTGTGCTCAGTTCATGATTTCTATTTTTTAGGGGGTCCCGAAACGCAGCGCTCAGGCATGTTCTGCTATTTTTAGGGGCCCTGGGATGCTGCCCCCTAAGGGACCCTGGAACACCATTCCAGGGCATTCTGGCTAACTTCAACCCTTGATCAAGGTTTGGGGTCTCCTCTCCTATCACCAAAAGGCAGCCCACACTCACGTTCTCCTCCTCCACCCCACAACCCCTCACCTGGGGCTCTGGCTGCCAGTCCTCTTTGTGGCAGCAGTAACACAGAAGCAAGAGTATCAATGGGGCACTTGTCTAGTGTTGAAAACAATAGAGTCACATGTCACTTTTTGTGTTGCTACCCTTGTGTTTGTGCTGCTGCTGGTGGGAGTACTGTCTTCAGGGCTGGATGACTGACCGGCAGCCACTGTTCGCTTCTCTGCCTTCAGATAGGGATGGCAGGATATGTCCATGTGATGGGGGGGGGGGGCAAAGCTTCAATAAGTACAGAGACAAAGAAGGCAGTGCCTACCCTCTGGGCATGAGCTCCTGTTATCAGTAAACTGATCACGTGCTAAGGGTGCTATGAAAGCCACTTGCAGCGCTGCTGCCAACACACCTACATGACAGATCTCTTTCGGATTAAAAATGTTAGCAAGAATGGCTTTGACCCCCCCCCCCACCACTGGGACTGCCTCTCAGTGAATCTGGCTCAGAGAAGTGACTTTTTCTGCATCTCACCTGCCATGACAAGTGGCAGGAAAGAGTAGGGAGGAAAAATAATGAGCACCAAAAGGAGATTTTATAAAACCTGACACACAGGCACAGCCTGAAGGAAATTTTGGCCACTCATTAGTGTGGAGAGTTTAGTTTCATGGAAAGTGGCTTTTTCCCCCAACAATGTCTGTTTTTGTCAAAGGAAACCCAAATTCAGATGTTGGTTGCTATAAATAAAAACAATAAAAGAAAAAAAAAAACCACACACACTTTGTGTTTCTGCCCCCCCCCCCCCCTGAAAAACTGCAAAGGAAAAACTTAGGAAAAAAGTATCATTTCCTATGGTGATGATGTATTTTGCAGAATATAAAATATATTTTCCAACCAGTGTTTGTGATGGTGTAAAATCCCCATGGCAACCATGACAATCACTTCCATGGAATAGTAATATTAGTGAGGACCATCTTTAGTGCAGTGGTTCCCAACTTCAATGTCTGGAGGGCTACAGGTATCGTTCTTGAAAGCCTGATGGGCCATCAGCCTCCGCCACTCGCCCCCACCCAACTGAAGCCAGAGGGAAGTTGTTCAGCAAGGAGGCTGCCTCCCCACTGGTCTCCCTGACTGCAGAAGAGAAACATCAGTCGTCCTGTAGCCCTGTGTGCTCCCCTCTGGGTCCCTAGGCAGTGACTCCCTTCTGCATCCAGGCAGATGGAAGATTAGGGTTGTCCTCCCTCCAGCCCCAGCTGGGACCCCAGCACAGAGGGACCCAGACCCAGCGCTTTGCTATATTCCCTGCTAGAGCCATGGGGCAGCACAGATGTCCTGTCCCTGGACTGCAGCCAGAAGCACTGGTCTGTTAGCTTTGCAGCAACACACTCCACACGTGTCCAGCTAGCAGAAGAGAAGGCAAGGGCCATTTTGAAAGCTTTGGCAGGCCACGGGTTGGGAACCACTGATTTAACGTCTTTCTGACTGTCATTTGATGAGTTGTAGGAGCTGGAAACCAAGAGATCAGCCAGCACTATATGATCAGTGTGTTCTCCACAGAACAGCAGCAGCAATGGATGATAGTTTGGGACCACTGAATCAGCTGTACCAAATGATGTACCTCACAGACTAATTTAGGCCACCCTGGGTGTGCAAGAGAGGAGGCAGGATGACCCCTCAAAGTATCTTTATAGGAGGCCTTCATGATTTGGTTTTATTACGTTTGCAATTTATTTTGGCCCCAGCTTAGTTGTAGGAGTATCTTACCCTCTCATGAACCACACTCATAAAGGTACCAACCAGTTAATAGCATGATAGAGTCATAGGCCATGGCCCATTATGGATGGAAGGGACCTAAGGAGGTCATCTCATCCAACCCCCTGCTCAAATCAGGACCCGCCCAACTAAATCATCCCAGCCAGGACTTTGTAATGCTGAACCTTTAAAACCTTTGAGGATGAAGAGCCCACCACCTGACTAGGTAACCCATTCCAGTGCTTCACCCCCCTCCGAGTAAAAAGTTTTTTCCAATATCCAAAGTGGATTTCTTCCAGTACAATTTACCCCCCCCACAGTTTGCAAGAGCCACACTCAAAGGAGTCTAGCCCCAAAATTATATTAATTGCCCCCACACCCCACAAAGAAGACAGGAAACAACTTTTGTTACTGAGCTAAAACCATGCTGATTGAGATTAAACAAGTTTATTAACCAAAGGAAAACAGATTTTTAAGTAGCAAATATAAAGAGATTAAAAGTAGATACCAAGTAAAATAAATAACAATAAGATCACCTTCTAAGTTCCCCACACTAACAAGATCTGAATTAGCAATGTCTCACTCTTTTTAGCTGGCACAAGCAATTTCTTAAACACAGGCTGGCCAAGCCACTGCCTGGGAATCCACTTGTACCTTTCAAAGTCCTTTTGTCTTCTAAATGATCCTTTAGGTGGTGCATCGGGAGAAAGAGAAGACTAGTAGTGAGTTCATACTCTCCCTGTTATAGTTTGTTCCAGCCTGCTAGACCAATCAGGACTCGTGACCTCTGGGGTCATCCTCATTGGTCAGGCAACTCCCACTGTGATTCCTGGTAGTGGCATCTTTTCTTGAATGGGTAAGAGAGAGTCATTTGGGCTGTCTGGCCAATCTATTGTTGTGCCTAAAAGGCTGTTTGTGGGAGTTTCCAGCCTTGCACCATGGCTATGTTCACATCTAAACTGTTATTTCAAAATGACTTAATTCGAATTAAGAATATGTTAATTTGAATTAAGGGAAAAGCTCAAAGCAAAATAGCATGTCCAAAGACAGGACTTCCTATTTTTGCTTTAGTAGAGGGGCACCATGGGAGGTGTGGCAATATGACCCCCCACCCTGGGCCATGCCCCCACCCAATAAAGGCTAAAAGCAAGGCACCCTGGGAAGAAGGGCAAAAGTGTTATTTCGAAATAATGGTTATTTGAAAATAACATGTCCGAACGTCGTCATTTCGAAACAATGGCTATTTCAATTTCATGCGAGGTTTTACTGTTTCAAAATAACAGAACATCATCTGGACATAAGAAATTTTATTTTCAAACAACGGCTGTTATTTTGAAATAAAACTCTTGTCTGAACACATCCCATGTTCTAGTAGGATGCTCAACACTATTGCATATTGTTGTGTGCACATGCAAGCCAACAAGATAGTAATGTTTAGCGGCTCAAGACTTTATAATAGTTACTAACCAGGCAGACTTGGTAGAGACAGGGCCAGCCCAAGGTTTTTTGGTGCCCTAGTTGAACACGACTTTGATGCCCTCCTTTCACATATTATAGGCGATAACTTACATCTATATCATCTATCTATATCAGGCGTGGCCAAACTGCGGCTGAGGAGCCGCATGTAGCTCTTGAATGAAAAAGTGTGGCTTGTGGAAGAACGTCAGCAAATCAAATTAGTATGTAAAAGTATATGGCTCTATGCCTCAATGCGGCTCTTGAAGGTTAATAATCAACTTGTGTGGCTCTTGAGGTCCATAAGTTTGGTCACCCTGATCTATATCTTTATCTATATATTTAAGTAGAGGAAAATAATTCACTTCCTTTTAATTTGGCACCTCTTAAAGCTTGGCACCCTAGATCAGTTGTTCCCAACTGGTGTGTTGCAGCATACCAGTGTGCTGTGGCAACCCCTTTGATGTGCCGCCAGCGGCAGCACAACATAGCCCCAACCATGGTCCGGGGGTCGCTAGCAGCATCAGGATCCAGCCCTGGCTGGGGGACTGCCAACAGCGGCAGGGTCCAGGAGCTGTGAGCGACCACGTGGCACGATGTGCCGCGGCAGATCAAAGGGTTGGAAACCACTGCCCTAGACGACTGCCTAGTTCAGCTAGTTGGTTGGGCTGGCCTTGTGTATAGAATATATACTTATATGACTGGTGACTGGGGTTTTTGGGGTGTTGTTTTCAGACACAGGGTGTTACAATCACATTTTAGCACCACTCGGTGTGGATAAAGGCAATAGCACCTTGAATTAATCAATTATGGGTGCAAATAAGGGCTCCTGGCCCTCTAACTGTGACTGTAATTGAACAGTGGGTGTAAAAATATTGGCTTACATTTACAACCAACAACAAAACAGCCATCATTGTAGCTATACAGCCATTCATCATTTTTGCTTGGAGGACAAAAGCAGGCCAGATAAACCAAGCCCTTGTAAGAGCCAGCTGAAACCACTTGCCATAAAGCATGCCCTTCTCCAAAAAAGATGGTGAAAAATGGCTTTGGCAGTCCTCGTTTCAGTTGAAAACATTAGCAAGGGGCTGAGTTTTTGTCAGCTTCCACGTAGATGCTTAGCATGCAGCCCATGTCGGCTCCTATCTCACAGCAGATTTCACCACAGGAAAGCGTGTGTCGCTTCCCACGTCACTCGCTGCACACCACAGACACCTCCAGGCAGGGAGAGACCAGCATTTCTGAGCCTCGCTCTGGTGAGATGTGCAGCGTTCACTGCCTCGTGAGGTACATCGCCCCAATGCTTCAGTCTTTTTGTTTTCAAAATGATGACACAGGGGTTGAAAAGCAGCTTCCCCTCCGCTACTCCCCTTTTTGTGGTCTGACTAAACAGCCCCGTGTGCAGTAAGTCAAACAAGGTGTGTGTTTGGCAGTTATTCAAATGTGTCTCCCTTGCCTTGTGCTACCTCTTAGCTCACTCTAGCTGGGATCATGTTTGGGAGCAGCTCTGGCCATGGAGGTGTTAACATCTTGTGCTGTTAGCCACCGAACCACAGAGCGTGATTCAGCAACCAAAATTATCTCACTTCCTCAGCTCCCCTCTTTGGAGCTACTTGCATCTGGGTGACACATGATCCCCTGTGTCCTTGTATGGAAGATGACCCAGCAGGATGTGAAGTGACACTTAATTTAGTCTGTATTAATTTCTGACAATCCTCAGATAGTGCCAAGCTTGAGTAACTGGGCTGGACATCTGGACGCTCTCCAGGGATCCTATCCCCCAGGCCGTGAAATGGAAACGAAACCATTCCTCAGTCATTACTTCAGCATCACAGCTGCAGGCCTTGTGCATCCTGCTAGGTAAGGTCTGCAGCTGGGCTGCTCTGTCAGAGATGGACTGGACGAGCTGTCAGAAAATCTGTCTGCTGCAGGCTTGAGTCTGATCTCCTAGAGGCTAGTGTAAAGCAGGGACTGTTCCCCTGGGATTAAGGCAGATCTGCTGGTGTGAGTGAAAGAAGAACAAGACTCGGTGCTTTGCTGCGTTTTTCCTCAGATTAACCAAACCATCATCAGGATGTGGGCAGATATATGCACAAGCAGGTGCATGGTGCTCACCCCACTAATCTTTGGGAGCTCAGAACTACCCCCCAGACTCCAGGCTGTGATGGGGGGGAATCGGGAGATGGGACAGTGCGCTCCTCCTAACCCCAAGACCACAGCAGGGAAAAAAGTTATTTAGGCCAGGGGCATCGCTGACGGCGGGTTTACAGAGCTTGAGCCTTGAGTCCTGGCGCCAGAGCCCCAGGTCTGCCATGGCGGTGGCTGCAGTGGTGGTGCACTTAAAGCGCGTGAGCCCTGAGTCCCGGTGCCTAAGCCCTGGATCTTCTTCCGGGCCAGGGGCGCTCCTGCTTTAGGCCCTGGGACTACAGTGGGAACGGATGTTTCCTCTGGTCCCGGGCCTCAGCAGGGACACAGAAAGTGCCTCTCCAAAAGGGGTCACTTTTAAATTCCTGTGCATGCCCCAGGATGGTGGTAAATATTTGACCGTTCTTCAGTTCTCTAGACAAGTGCAAAGATATGTTTCTTTTGGACTCTGGCACCTTTACCACTGACCAGTTCCTTTAGCATCATGATCAATTCTGGGCTAATATTCTAACAAATGCCTCAAAAACTTCAGTGGAAGTTAGGAACCTAAATACCTTTGAGGCCTAACAAAGGGCCTGGAAGACTGAAGTTTCATCTCTTATATTTTAACAGTTCACATTTTCTTGGTGAGTTTCTTGAGGATGTCACTGTAATACAATCTACCCAGCTTTGCTGGATTCCCGAGTCTTTGTTCCCTTTGTGGTTCAGAAATTAGAGCTGATGAGCAGTTCTTAAATTTTTGCCAACAATTTCCGGACATTTTTTGTGAAAAATGTTTGCAGTGTTTTGACCATCTTGGTCAGCAATTCCATTTTGGGATGCAAACAGCAGGTGCATGACATCAGTTCACAAAAAAGTGGAAAATATGATTTGGGAGTGTCCACCCCGTTCCACCCTTGGTTAAAAGGTCAGCTCCCCTGAACACGACACTACTTTAGGGACAACGTGTCATCTGAACACACAGCAACCTGGCCACGGAAATCAATGCTTTGTGTTTGACTCTCAGATCTCAGCTCCAGCATATTTCTCTTCTTCCATACCTGGTTTCTCACCATGCCAGTCCAGCTGTCATACCATAAAGACAGAAGTAAAAGTCTACTGCATAAAGCTGCGTGCAGAACAGTGCTCACATTACAGTACATCTAGCTATGTTTCTTATGACCCTTGTTACTGTAATATCTGTCCACCTCATATAATAATCCTTGCAACATCCTGATGGAGTAGAGTAGTGTTGCTATCTCTGGGGAACTCAGGCATGGAGACCCAAATTTTTAAAGGTAATTAAGGACCTAAAGATTCAGAGGGGCACCAGGTGGGATTTCCAGAAGTGCCCAAGCAGTTGAGGCAACTGAGTGCTTTTGAAAACCTCACCTAAGCACCTATCCGTATTTTTAGGTGCCTAAATACTTGTGAATCTGACCCTAAGTACCAAGATCCTTTGCAAATCTGTCCCAGAGAGATTAAGTGACTTGTCCAAGGTCATATAGGAAGCATATGGTGGGGAAGAGACTTGAATTCAGGTCTCCTAAGTTCTAGCTGAGTGTCCTAAATATTAGATTGTCTATCCTCTGTATCTAGTAAGTGTGTTTGACCGAAGCCTCTGCACCAAAAGTAAAAGAAACACAGTACTTCTTGCAACTTTCGGCTGGCCCAGCTTTGGGATATCAAGTGATAGTTTTACAGCTACAGAAATGTAGTCTGTCTGTCTAGTGAGAGAGGATATCAGAGACACAAGGTGGGTGAGGTAATATCTTTTCTTGGTCCAATTGCCATTGGTGAGAGACAAGTGAGTCAGGAGATCTATTTAGCATTGGTTTGTGTGGGTAGACAGGAGAAATGGGAATCATAGGCAGAAGTTCAGAAGTTTCCAAGACAATGTCATTCAGCTTAGTCTTTTTAAACCTAGACTGAATTTCTTCAAAGTCTGGGAGTGTTTGGATCTCAAAGGTTTTGTGCATCCCATTAAAGATAAGGGCTGACAAAGTGTAGATCCAAACTTTCTGACAATACTGGGGTGTTTTTAAATATGGTTTTGGCTCAAGGGTATTTCTAATTCACATCACAGGGTTAATAACAAAACTTGTCTTAATTCCTCAGTGCAGACAGCCAGACGGGATTAGGGAATGGTAAGCAACCTCAGAGCCAACACTCAGAAGAAAATCAAAGCAGGAGACAAAGGGTCAGTTCAGATACTTAAATCTGGTGTACTTTTAAAAGGCAATCAGTGATGTTTCTGTTTGGCAATATTTTCAGTTTGGTGGTGGTGGGGTGTAAGTGTGCAAATGAAATGGCAGAAAACTCATGCCTCAGTGCAGGTCCACAGCACCATGATCTTGTACCAAAAGACTGCTCAGTTCAACTATTATTCTGCTATAGCCCTGAGGACACAGTTGGTGAGTGACTACGCAATAATGCTGCAGTCAGGGATCTCAGTGACATGACTGTACAGGGAATAGGTGTGGCTGGAATTCAACAAGCAAGAAGTGAATTTTTATTAATGTAAATCATTTTAATATGTATCCATCCATCACTCTAGGTGCATGTACAGAAAAACCAACCCTTTCAAAATTGGATGTCTAACACCAACCAACTAACTCCATGTGCAAGGCCTTAATAGGGAATTTCCTTCTTGTTAGTAGTGCTGAGAACTCAATTCCTACTGACTTCACTGCAAGCCGTAGCAGGCGCTGATCACTCCGTGAGCATCAGGCCACCCTCTTTTAGATGTGGGATTTTCAGAAGCATGCATCATTGGCCTAACTCTGCTCCTGCTGAAGTCAAGGGGAGTTTAACCATTGACTTCAATAGGCACTAAGTTTAAATTGATGTTGAGTGCTTTCTAAAATAACATCCTGGGTTAGGGGCATAGCCAGCCCCTGATTTCTGACTGGGCTCCTGAAAGGAAGGGTGAGCCTGGCCAAGGGGCAGCTTCTTGTCACATGACCAGAAGCTCTCCCTCAACCCCCAACACACACACCATGAGGGGATGGAGGAGGCATCGACCTGGCAGCAGTGGGAACTTTGCTGCAGCAGCTGCGAATGGGGCAGAGAACCAAAGCCAGCACCTCACTGCTGCTCACAGCCATGGGTGTGGGATCCAGCTGTGAATGGGACAGAGGTGTTTGTTCTGCTGCCAGGCCCTAAAGACATGCCTCATGGCAAAGTGGGTGGGCCCTGTCCCACCTGGGCCCACCTGTGGCTACACTCCTGCCCTGTGTGCCTAACTTTAGGCCCCTGTAGGGATATATGGAACACTGTGGTGAACATTACAACTCTCTGTTATTCCCATGAAACTCCACGTCACTAAGAGGAGAATTTAGGTTTTATCTTTGATCCCTTTTTCTTTTTATACTACTAATTTTTATTCTGAGACTCTATGGGCTAGATGGTCAGCTGGGATCAATGTGCATAGCTTCACTGATTCCAATAGCCCGACATTAACATACCCCTAATGAGAACCTGGCAATGCACGAGCCAATAGATGGTGCATGCTTATACATAAGGCTACAATTTGGTTTTACAGTTGCTGTTGTATGGAAATAGACTTTACTCCACAGCACAGTTTTTAACATCCAAATGCTTCCTGACCTTGGTTACTTCTTGGCTGAAATTCCCCAGAAAAACACACAGCAGAACGCAGACAACAATTTTAATGGCTTTTCTGAGCATCTCCTTTCTTTGTTTCCCTTTAATCACATTTACACACATTCTCCGATCACACACAACATTTAATCGAACTGTACAAACAGCAGTGACATTTTAAAAATTCATGCTAACGATTCTAATTAAACATGATGACCGGCTGCAAATAGCATTCACAGATTTCCCCTATATTTCATACAGCACAAACAACAGCTTCTCAAGTGGCATCAGACATCACCTTTTTGTTGTTGTTTTATACTAGCAAGGTAATTTTCTTTTCTGTCTTAGATTTTCATTCTGCTGCCTATCCACATAGCATTGTGGGTGCCCCTTTCCTCATATAGCAAGGACCACGGTCCCAGACACTAATGTCTAAAAAGTGGTTGTACAGATAGAAAGCCTAAGACAGTTTGAATTGTAATGAGTCATTAAAATTCCTTTGCCCTTGGAAATCTCTAAGGCTATATCTACACTAGGAAAAGTTAGTTCGAATTTGTTAATTCAAACTAATAAGTTTGTGGTTAGTTTGAACTAAACTCAAACTTATTAGTTTGAATTAACAGTGTGGACTAATTCAAACTAACATTAGTTTGAATTCGTCCACTTTGTTAATTTGAAGTAACTGCCCTTAGTTTGAACTGATTAAGTTTGAACTAAGGCTTAATCCTTGTCTTCATTGTCCTTAGTTTGAACTAACCAGCAGGTCTTACTAGTCTGAACTAAGCATTCATTAGCCTGAATTAAGAAATTTCCTAATTAGAACTAATGAAAGCCTTGTGTAGACACAGGCTAAATTAGCTTGAATTAAGCCTCCTGAATTCAAACTAACGTGTAAGAGTAGACATAGCCTAAATGCTCAACCTGATCCTCAGCTGGTACAAACCAACATGCGCCACTGAAGTCAACGCAGAACACAGATCTGGATCTTTATTTCTGCTTTGATGTGGTAACCAGACTAAATATTTCCATTAGACTATAGTGAAAAGCAGTAACTTAGAAGCATTAAGTCTTTCAATTTCTATCTCTTGAACTGCAACTGAATAAATAGGATGATGGTTCTGCAAATCTCAGAAGACAGCATACATTTATTGTATAGGATCCCCACTAAAATTTCATTATTGTTGTGATATATTTTTGCCCATCTACATTTCTACAAAAGGAATATAATAGGGTCAGAAACTTGTCGTCGTCAACTGGGAGGGAATTATTGTCTTTAGAGTCTGTGTGCGGTTTTGTGCTTTGATTTAGGTCCCTGCTCTATACCAAAGAGCAGGGGCACAGTCAGTTAGAGCAGTATTAAGTTGTCCAGCTTTGGAAAGTACTGAATACCATCTTTTAAGTAAATATATACAGTTCAATGGATGGAGGCCCAATCCTGAAATCCATAAATAATGTTTAGGGAAGAGTCCCTCCATATTCCTGACCAGGTGTTCAGAAGAAGAGACTCCCTTAAAGAGCATCCAGCCCAGATTTTACACTGAACTCAAGAGATGCTGGGACAGCAATTTAGGGAGCCATATGGGAATACACAAGGTATATCTATGTTTGGAGCTGGGGTTGGGGTTCTCAGCTGCATGAGACAGACCTGCACTAGCTACAAAGAAGCGAGTGGCTAAAAATAGTGTAGATGCAGCACTGTGAGTGGCCAGAGGGGTATGTACCTGTCCGAGATGCTAGGCATGTACTTGGGCAGTTTCATCCTCTTGCTGATTGTGCCATCACAGCTACACTCTAGTTTTTAGCGCACTAGCACAGTTGAGCTGGGGACCACACCCCAGTTTGAAGTACAGACAAACTCATATGACCCAGACATGATCAATAAAGCTCAGAGTTGAGCCTCAGTGTATTGATCAAGGGCAGGGGTCTCAAACTCAAATCAACATGAGGACCACATGAGGACTAGTACATTAGCCCAAGGGCCGCACCACTGAAACCTTTTCATACAAAGATATCGCAAATATTGATAGCGATAGTGCTGTTGCAGGCTGCAAGAAATGACCTTAGGGGCCACATGTGGCCCTTGTGCCATGAGTTTGAGACCCCTGATCTAGGGCTTGGTTTTCAGTCTTTAGCTTGAAAATCCCATAGACACATCCCCAACACGTGCATGTGTACATTCTGTCACATGCACCTAAGCAAATCTAATAGTTATGTGCATGCAAGTGTCAGAATTTGCACCTGCAGAACTTGCCAGGCCTGAACCCTGAGGTTTCTTGTGTGAGCAAATTCTAACACTTGCATGCATAAAGGTTATTTTTAAAATGTGCAGGCTGGTGCTGGTCTTCGCAAAAGACATGTATGTGCGTTTGCAGTTTTGCAGGTGTGCAGGTGGAGGCCTAGATGGAAAGGTAGCCTTTTAGGAAGTGACAGTTACTGTGCACACACCCCTTTATTCAATGAAAGTTTGCCTGAACAAGAACTCCAGATTTGGACATTAGAGTACAAATCTGAGGAACACAGCTAGGGCTGCACACACCTGAGAATTCCCAATGGCTGTGTGTATGAATAAGGTGAACAGGATTTTCCACCTACTCTTTTCTATTGTCTTCAAATTCAAGAGCATCCAGTAAAGAAAGAGAGACCAAAACAGAGCAGAAAGAGCATAGGTCCTTAGTGAAGCATGTTTGGCATGTTACAGTATAAAACCAGGTGGAAACTCACAAACACGATGTAAGCTTTCACTGTCGAGTGCTTCTTGTCAGGTCCTCATTAAAATTAATGATTCTTAGTTTTCAGTTGATAGAAGTGTTATTCAAATCAATTCACAGAATTCCTACAGTCAGGAAGGTGCTGAGGAGGATAGATCTCAGGAAAACATCCTCTCCATTTTAGGGTTGACAAATGAAAAGTTGCTGAACATATTCTGGTCCATGCTGTTAATCAGCGTTCTGTCTGCATATGACAGTCTAGGCTTTTCATTCAGAAATTCCTTGTCAAAGTTGCTACAGTCACTGGGGGATTTCTTCAAGAAGGAAGAAGAAAAGAATGAAAAACATCAGTTGTTTCATTTAATAGCATTTACCATTAACCTAATCTAATCTAATCATTTATTTAAGGTACCCATAACTTTGGTATCTCAGGGCATGTCTACAAAGCACTGTAGCGTACATATATCCTACACTGATGGAAGGGGTCTTTGCATTGATGTAATTAAGCCACCTCTCCAAGAGGCAATAGCCAAATTGAGGGAAGGCTCATTCCATTGATAAAGTTGCTTCTACACCAGGGTTTAGGTTGACCTAACTATGGCACTCAAGGTGCAAAATTTTTCAAAGCCCTGAGTGATGTAGCTATATCAATCTAATTATTAAGTGTAGACTAGGCAATCATCCTGGTATTGGTTACCTTGATATCAATGGAGTATTAAAGTATCCAGTACCTTGTTTTCAATCACCTACCAGTCATCATGGTATTTAAATATATGTGAGTACAGCTTACATGGGCCACTGATCCCAGTGAATTCTACCATGCAGGGATATAAGAGAATTGGTTTCTCTTTCTGTAAAACAGGGATCATTATTATGTATCAGTCTGTGGAGTCTAATTAACTAGTGCTTGGAAAGGTCATTGGTGGGAAAATGCTCTACATAAACACTGTCTCGTAAGTACTATACAAATGCTATTGTTACTATTCATATGAATGTTCTCCAGATTTCAAAGAGAAGTTGATTGGATTTTGTACTTTAATTCTGTAGAATCCTATGGAGCCAGTGCTTAATTGGTAATCAAAGAGGTGCTGGGGCTCAGGAAAATAGATTGTGGGACACAAGCAATTTTTTTGCATTCATAACTGACGCAGCAAGCCTAGAGATGCCAGGGCTCTGAATTGACAAGGGCAGAGGTGCTGGGGCTATGAATTGCCCCACTGTGACTAAGCCCCATCAACCTCTGGCACAAATGAAGTGTTGTTTGGGGCACTAGAAATTAGGTTCAGCATTTTTGCATTCAGATGTCTAAGGTTAGGCACTTCAATCCATACTTAGCCACTTAACCAACGGCCAGTATTGTCTACCCTGAGTGTCCAAAGTCAATTCATATTGTTTACCCTGTACATCCAAAGTCAATCCACACTGTCTACCCTGCACATCCAAATTCAATCCACACTGTCTACCCAGCGTGTCCAATGTTAATCCAAATAAGGGCCTGATTTTCAGAAGCAAAGACTTCCCACAACTCCTCATGAAGTCACTGGGTGCTACAAGTGGGAAATTAGCACAATTAAAAACAAAGCCCTAAGTGCCTAAATGTGGGTTTTGGGTCCCTCACATTAGACTCTGGAGCTTGAAAATTTTGGCCAATGTATCTGACTAAAGGCAATTGTATCTGAAAGTGATGGCCTGAATCCCACTGGTGCCTTCCAGGCAGGCTCTTGGTAACCTGACTTCAGTGCCAGCCTGGAGAATGAGCGGTTCAGGAACAAAAGCATATGGAAAGAAAAGTGTTTGATATGAGGACCCTGAGGTTAATTCTTACCACTCGGGGTTTGAAAGGTGGCTCCATCGTCCTTTCTTCTAGAATCTCCCAGTTTATCTCCTGGAAAAAGGCATGCTGGCGGATGTTCCCTTTTGCTCCCAGCCTCCTTTCAGGTTCTCTCACAAAGAGCTGGAAATTAGCAGAGAGAAGAGGTCTTATGTTCTGTGGATGGCACCAGCACATACATGTGTAGGGGAGATACCACTCATGATCCCTCTTTTACTCAGTGAAAACATGAATCTTGCTGGCAGCATGAAGCTGATTCGTAGCCTCACATGCTAAGTTGGAAGGTGAGTCATTGTGTCCTGTCTTCATTATTTCAGTTTGATATCTGAGGCCAAACTTTCAATGTCAGCAGCTACGCTTGGCCCTCAAAATGTGGAGGTGCATAAGCAAATGGCAAATTGCATGTACAAAATAGGCACATGGATGAACAAATACCACATCTTTTTGCCTGCACAAATGCAAAGACAATTACATGTGTGTTCAGTTACCTGTGTGAGGATGAATATTGTGTTAATAAATCTGAGATATCAATATTGGAATAATTAGGTCTTCAAGGCTGCAATATTCATAAAGCAGGTGTCGTCCACCCCTATTTTACCAAGCATTTCAGTCATCCAGTTTTGCATTTTCTGGGGCTCCTTGGTTCAGAAAGGCTGCCAAAGATGTAAAAAAGCTGCTAAAAAAATCCTTGCACTTCTTAACTCCCATCAGCACTTTTACCATGAAATCATGGTCACAGGCTCCTTAGTTTACTAAAATCAGTTGAAAAGATAGAAGGATCCTGTAGCCCAAGAAAAAGATGGATTGTCTGTGACACAGATTTTCAAAAAAGCTGAGCTCTCATGGAGGCACCTAAATGAAATGGCAAGTACAGCTGGGTCAGGAAGGTTTAGGCAAAATGTGTTTTCATTTGAGAATGACAATTTGATGAAAATGAGACCTTTCGCAGGTGTGCAGTGTTGCTGGACCCAAGATATTAGAGCAGGCGTGGCCAAACTGTGGCTCAGGAGCCACTTGCGGCTCTTGAATGAAAAACTGTGGCTCCCAGAAGAATGTCAGCAAATCAATTTAGTAGGTAAAAGTACATGGCTATATGTCTCAGTGCGGCTCTTGAAGGTTTAATAATCAACTTGTGTGGCTCCTGTATTAGAGCGCAAGGACATATCAGGTTTGATGAAACTTTCATGGGGTGAGGTGTCTTAGGTCCAGGATGGGATTTTTGGTTGGAGAGAGACACCTTCCTGCCTCCAATATCCAAAAAGCCTAGTGGTTCTAGGATTTGTCTTCCTCCTCCTTCTAACAAACTTTTAAGGACTTGAAAACTGTTATCATGTCCCCTGTCATTCTCCTCTTTTCCAGACTAAACAAATCCATTTCAATTTTCCCTCATAAGTCAAATATTCTAGACCTTTAGCATTTTCGTTGCTCTTCTCTGGTACAGTATTTCTCCAATTTGTTCACATCTTTCCTGAAATGAAGTGCTCAGAACAGGACACGATACTTCAGCTGAGGCCTAATCAGCCCATAGTATAACAGAAGAATGGCGTCTTGTTTCTTACTTACAATACTCCTGTTAATTTTGTCTCAGTGTAGAACAGGTAATTTTTTTTAAATCTTAGAAACTTTTGCAGGACAGGAAAACCATTTTCCACCCAGCTCTAGTGCCCAGATTTTCAAAATTGCTGAGCATCCAACAGCTCCCACTGTTCTGCAGAAAAGAAGCTGGGTGCTGAACTCTTGGCAGTTTGACACTAATTGTATGTGCTGAGGACTTCTGAAAAAACGACCTTTATATGAAACAGAATGTCTGTCCCTCGTGGCAGGCCCATGTCTTTTATGTGTATTATCCTTATCAAGCAAACCCACAATTGTTGCTCAACAAATGATAAATAATAATAAGGTCTATGGCAGTGGTCCCCAGCTGGTGGCCCGGGGGTGGAGGACAAAAGTGGCCTTCAGCAGTTCTCAAAGTGGCCCATGGCTCCTCTTCTGCTGGCTGCAGAAGGGAGGTGCTGCCTAATGGCTCAGGTGGAGTGCATTTCCATGGGACTAAAAGACTGGTGCAGGCTACTTGCAGCATGCAAAGGTATGGGAGATCAGGGCTCCCCTCTCCCAGCTCCAGTAGACAGCAACGTGCTCTGTCTAATTCCCTACATGCCGGGGTCCCTGCTGGAGCCAGAGGGAAGGAAGAACGGATCTTCCACTTCCCTGGCTGCAGAAGGAAGACTTTGCCAAGGGACCCAAGTAGAGTGCACACGGCTATTTTCAGTTTCCCAGCTGCAACCAGGGAGATAGTTTCTGTCTGGCTGCAGTGGGGAACGTGGCTGCTGTCTGAGAGTGGTGGCCCTTCATGGTTGTATAAATGACAACTGTGGTTTCTGAACCAAAAAGGTTGGGAACCATTGGTCTAGGGCCAAAAGTAGCTACTGAAAAATTGTGTGGGAGAAAATCCCAGTGACTGTTATTTGAAAAGAATGGCGTTTTAGGATGAATAATAGCAAATCAGAACCTGGCTGCAGCACTGATATAGACCAAAGGAGATAGATTACACAGCTATAATTCAGCTATACAGAAATTAAGTGCTTATGCTATTAGAGATAAATGTTACAGCATGTTTAATTATACAAATTCAGTGATAATGGGAGGTGGCCAATAAATCTTCCTAAGCAAGGGAGATTAGTGTTAAGCAATGGGCGCAATTTCCATTTCTGATATGACATTAAATGAACCTAACAAAGGCTCAGTCAGCTTGTGCAGAGGGATGACCTCACATGCACAGACGAGACAGCTGGTCAGGCCTTCGTAACCTCTATCTCACATGTTATGCATTGGTTGAGAAAACATGTTTGTACTTTATTCTTATTATGGTGGTTCCTGGAGGCCTGAGTCCTACTCTACTAGTAAGTTCCCCATCTTCAAAGCATCTGACAAAGTGGGATTTTCTCCCATGAAAGCCCATGAGATAAATAAATTTGTTAGCATTTAAAAACGCCATAGGACTCCTTGTTTGTTTTACAAAGAACAGAGAATCTCTTTCTCCAGTATGACTTACTGATGTGTAAATAACACAGTCCTTCCCCTGTGTCCAAACCTGAAAAACTAATACAAAGCATGAGAGTACATGGCAGGGGATGCAGTCAATGTGGAGATCGATGTAGGCTTCAAGACTCAGTGAGCTTTGGATCAGGCTTATTGTCATCTGAGAGCCTCAGCAAAAATACCACATATGATTATTTCTCACCATAGTACTAAGGACATTTCTCTGCACACCAGTGAGAAGATGCAAAAATCAAGGAGAGAAGTTAACTTTTTGGTGAAACATATTTGAACTGCAACAGTGGAAGCTCTGTGCCTTCTTACCTTCACTAGGATGTCTTTTGCATCCTTATTGAGCCAGCGAGGGTAGAATGGATTATCCATGCGAATGGACTGAAAAAGCTCCTCTTCATCTTGGCCATGGAAAGGAGATTGGCCAATCAACATCTCATACAGAAGGACACCAAAGGACCACCAGTCAACCGCGGTGTTGTATTTCTGTCCCAGCAAAATCTGTTTTAGAGGGAAATCACCAGAGAGCATGAGAAAGGGAGACACAAAGGGTATGTCTACATTGGAGGCTCTGTTAAGTTGACCTAACAAGGTCATTCTTAAGTTGACTCAAAGTTGACCATGTTAAGTTGACTTAGGGTCGAGCTTGTTCAGTTGACACAGAATCCACACTGAAAACTCCTGTCGACTGCTTGTGTCCACACTGGCAGGTTCTAGGTTGATGGAGGATTGGTGCAGGGAGGGGGCTTGGAGGCCAATTAGGTCAACTTAAGTCCTTTCCCCATCTACATTGGTTTAAGTCAATTTAATAAGGTCAATTTAAGTGTTCAGTCAACCTTAAGAGGTGGTGTTATTAAGTCAACTTAAGGAAGTGCTTAAGTTGACTTAAAAAAAGCCCAGTGTGGCTGCAGGAGTCTGTAGGTCGACTTAGACTTCCTTAAGTAGGCCTAAGTCTCCAGTGTAGGTGTACCCAGAGTCTATCCTCAACACGATGTCCAGTTAGGAACCAGACTCTGACCACTCTGCAGCTATTTTGTGCTGCTCAGGCAAAGCAAAACAGGCACAATACTGATTTAACCAGTCACTGGATGAGTTTCCTCTGCAACCTCGGGCAGCATAGACTCACCACAGCACTTTTCCTCACAGCTGGCAGTGTGGGGGCATGTGATCACGGCATTTCTAAACCCCAGCACCCCAACTCTTCTGAACCTTCCCTTTGGACAATACATAGCTGGGTATAAATCTGAACTTTCCTAAGGCCCTTTTAACTGGTTCATGACCACCACTGGAATCAGGGACCAAAGATACTTTCTTTCTTTTCTTTAACTGGTCCACAGCCACTAATGGAATCAGAGAAAGACACTTCTGCCCAATCTTCTCTTCCACAAGCTGCTCCTGGAACTTTTGACTAGAGAAAGCAGCTCGCTGGCATCATTGTTCAGTATCCAGTGAGTGAAGAACCAGCCTGCGGGTCAGAAGATCTGGGTTCACCAATGAGCTTGTGTGTGTCCTTGGGCAAATCACTTAACTTGTCTGTGCCTCAATTTCCTCAGCTAAAAGAATGGGAATAATAACGATGTGTACCTACCTTCAAAATCTCTGCATGAAAAGCTGTATATAAAATCTCTACATGAAAAGCTGTATATAATTTTACTATGCTGCTCGCTTTTCTGAAGCAAGAAATCAATAGAACAATCTACTGTAGCAAAAATATTCACACAACAAGCAGTTAAGAGTGTACCACAGTTATATTACAAACCCTGATGCTTGCTGCTTATAAACAGGTGAATTGTAAAACTGAAACCTGGGCAGTAGTGTGTCTGTCCCAAATTCTTTTGCAAAGTTCATTAGAAAATGAAAAATCAACACAGGCTTGCGAGTTCCATTATTAAAACAACAACAACAACAACAAAAAAACAGTTTGTGAATTGCATTCTGTGGCTTCTTTAACTCATCAAAGATTCATTCTGAAGAATCAGATTTGGACCTGATTAGTAGTCTATACCAGGGTTACTCAAACTTTGGCCTGTGAATCCCTTGCTGATAGTCCACAGAAAGCAAGTCATATGATGTAAGCCCCACCTAGTTACTAGCTCTTTTGACATCTACACTCTTCATTATAAAGTAAAGCCTGGAGAAGCAGCTGAAGTTAAGAAGAAAAGAGCAGCATGTCACTTAATTGCTGTAATTCCCACAGGGATGTTGTGCAATTGTAAACAGGATCTTTATTGGGAGGATGGCATTCTGTTAATCACACATTGGCTGTGAGAGAGAGCCAAAAGATTTTGGACTTATTTCTCTGCTACATCCAATTAATAGTGGGTGAAGCAAAGTGTATGTGTAGTTTGTGGGGGACAGGGCCATCAGGGAACTTGTTATTCTATTCCAATAGCCTGATTCTTTGCCATGGCATTGGGGCAGTTTAGAGCAGTCTGGGGGCTGCTCCAAAATACACCAGCATGTTATTCCATAGACACTATATGACAGCCCACTTTGTGCTCTGCCTGTCCTCTTGTCCATCCTGATGCATGCCTAGCACTAGGATCTACAGGGGAGGAGTAAAAGGAAGCAGCCTTTTTAGCTCTGTGCCAACTAAAGATTCCTTCATGCTAGGAAATATCAACACAAAGTTAGTGCAATAGGTCAGAGAAACCAGTGTGATTTCTCTGTTAGGATATGGTTCAAATTGGTGAATAAGTTTAAACCTCTGGTCTTCAACATGATCCAAGAGCATCTGCCATTTTGAGAAATCAAAATCAAAACAGCCAAAATAAAGTTTAAAAATAAAATAATATGCTCAAGTGTCCACAATCATCCAGAGTTTTGCTAGGCTTATTTTTTACTTTGTTTTCTTTTACCACTGACCATGCCTTTTCTAAGTACAACTGCTCAGAAAGTTGCCTATTGACATACTATATCTACTTCACCCCTACACAAATGCATGATGCATAAAGCCTGTGTCACCTGCTCCATAATGAATGAGGCATTTCGTTTCAGACTACTCTTTATCGCTGAATTGGATGTATTTTTGCTTCACAGAAGACAATGCCTCTGACAGCTTGTTTACAATGATGAATCAGAAACTTCCCAATTCCCTATTCAAAGAGATTCAATTTCCACAGCAGGAGATGCAAAAATCCTCATGTAATTATTGAGTGTGATGTCTTGTAAGGTGTACTGTAGGTAGCTACATGGGATCTAATCTTGTGTGCTCAATAGACCCAGCTGTAATTTTTACAAGCTATTCTCTGGTGTGGTGGAATCACTCAAAGTTGCACAGGAAAGGAATGGAATAAAACTGAGAGAATTTCACTCAGCTATAAATAGTGCATAAACTAAGCTTCATGTTACTGGAAATCACATGGACACATTGAAGCCAATAAGTTTACAATCTGTCTGGCCAACTTACTGTCCCATTCTTCTTTCATTTACATCTGGAATAACTTTTGTGTTGCCAGAATCTGGGTGATTGCATGGGAGCCCAGAAATGACTCTTTTCTTGAGACAAACCAGAGTGATAAAGAATATAACCCCATGCTCAGGACCACGGATGTTGTAAGTGAGCAGGGCCAAGTTAAAATCCCCTTGAGCGTAAGCAATTTGGCAGGTAGCAAAGACACACATGTAGGCTTGCTAGCATTCATTGTTTGTATTGTACAGGCTGCAGTAACTGTGGGGAGGAAGGGGTTAACACCCTGGTCAGCGAGTCCCAGGAGAGCCGATAGAAACAAAATACAGGTTTTTGAACTGGAGCAGCAGCCCTCCCTGATGCCTGTTTGGTGGCAGCATTGCTCCTGGAAGGATCAGGAGGAGGCCAAAGAGACAGACCTAAAGGATCTAGCAACATCTGTTCCAAAGATAGGCTCAAGTTTGTAACTGCCCAGGTGTGAGTAGAACAGAGGATGTGTAGCTAGACGTACTCAGTGTATTTTGTTGTTTTTGGATTCCTCTGTGGTAAGCACGTGTACCCCCTCCTAACACCCTATAACTACCTAAGTTAAATCCCAGAGAAGAAACTCTCTCTGTTTCTTAGCTGTTCTTTTTAATTAAAGAATTTACCCTTTTAAAGTAAGCTCTGGTTCTGCGTCCTAAAAGGCAAGAGGTTTTCTGTGCATGTGCCTCAGATGCACGGCCAACCACTAAAGGGGATTCTGTCCCATTTGCAGCTGATATAGCAGCTGGGGTTCAATCGATTTCATGAGAGAGGAAGAGCAATACCACTCTAAGAACAGGGAATTGGTAGTCTCGGAGAGTCGTAAGATAAAGCTTTAGGGCCAGTGGATTTTAAGGCCTATTGCAGGTGCCCAATTTCTGCACTCAGAGTGCCAGAGTGGGGATACAGCCTTGACACGGGCTCTGAAGATAAATCTTCCATTGAGATCAATGAGATGGGACAGCATGAAAGAGTTCTGACGATGGAAGTGGTATAGAGGGGTTAGAAGCTCAGGAAGTTTAATGAGAGTCAGATTTATGGGTTGGGCCACCAAATACAATCGTAAATACACAACATAGGCAACATACAGTGTACAGTGGCCAACTTGGAGCTGCCCACTAAGGAACTCTGGGAGAGTTGGCAAGAATTCTTTCTGGGGGCTCTAGAAAGTTTCATCATTTCAGCAGGCTCCCGCTAGGGGCTTGGCCAGTCAGAGCCTTGCCTTCATCCTTCCTTGGCCACCCCTCTTCAGATAGTTACTGCCGACTGAGGCTTGCCTATATTTCGGAGCTCAAGAAATGGAAAAGAAATTCACTGTGGCTCCTCCTCTGTTCCCATGAGCTCAGGGGCTGTTTATGATCAAACCCATGTGTGAGAGTTACTGTGATTATAAACGGCTAACTGTGGAAATGGTTCGTGCAACAGAAGACAGCGATCTTGGGTTCTATTCCTGGCTCTACCATTGTCTTGCTATGTGATCTTTGGCAAGTCACTTCATCTTGGTGTCTGTTTCCCTTCCCATCCTCCCTTGTCTGCTTAGTTTGCATGCTTCTCAGGGCTATGTAAGTACAGCAGGTACAATCTGGCCCATCTCAAATTAGGAACCCTAGACACTACTGCAATGCAAATAATGCTAACTGGAAGGAGCAGCTGTGTGGAAATGTGGGCAAGAATCTGCTGCTTAGCTTGAAAGATGATTAATAAACTCTCACAGTCCTTTCAGTTTCTAGGTAAAAGGTTTTTCTATGCATTGGTGAAGTTCTAAAATAAATGATGGTGCCTAGATGAAACCTCCCAGCCATTCTATACTCTTCAGCTTGCGTTAAGTGAAATTGCAGGCAATAGATTCTCTCTCAGAGACTGAGGTGCTGTCTTAGGACCAGAAAAAGATTTCTTTAAAAGAATGCTGAATAAATAACACAGGAGACTTGGCTGTGATCCCATTCCGCCAAAGTCAAGCCTGTCTCTTTCCAGTGACTTCAACCACACTGCTCCTGAATTACACTGCTACAGAGGAGACCAGAATCCAGCCCTGAAAGTGCAGCAGAAAATGGATGAAACAGAACGTGGAAGAAAACAAAGGCTTTAAAAGCCACCTGGCAAGCACCGATATCCATCGTGAAAACATTAAACTCAGGGAAGGGGATGCTGACAGGCAAAGAAATGGATTTCAGTGATGCCAGGCATGATGAATTGAGGGCTCCTTGGGTCTCTTCCTTCCTGAGAAGCATCTGGCTTGTTGCCAAATTTGTCCAAGTCCCACAACAGTAAGATCT
The DNA here is from genome assembly GCA_007922195.1 of Podocnemis expansa. NCBI lineage: Eukaryota > Metazoa > Chordata > Testudines > Podocnemididae > Podocnemis > Podocnemis expansa. Next base: position 2,372,053 of record ML682033.1, read on the forward strand.
GTGTGCGCTTTCAACGAGCCTGCACACAGCTGATCAACGATCAGGCTACACCACTCAAGCACGCAAGGGCCAGGTTCTGGTCTCTGTACACAGTGCATCACCTAATGCAGCCCAGTGAAGAAGAGGACAAGGGGAAGTGCAGGAATGAACGGGACTTTAAACTGCCTTTGCATCTCCCTTTATCCCAGCCTGATACCAACTAGAGCAGCCTCAAGGCTAACTAATGTTCAGCTGTCAATGATCACCCCAAGGGACCAAGGGCAACAGCCAAAGCACCATGATCACTCCCCTGATATCACCTCGTTGCCCATGCCACTCACCAGAGATAGCACTGCATGGTGCCTTATGCTGGAGTATTTCCCAGGGGCTGTTTCTGTCCCCTTGATGGGAATATAAGAAAGAACTGGGCCCACTGACTTCAGTGATTTACCCCTATATAAGTGAGAGTCCCTCTAGATTTATATGAAGAAGCAGTTGCGACTCACACATGTTTAAACTGTGTCTTGTTTAGGGCCAGTCATGACAACTAGTCATCTCTATTTTGGAAGACCTTTAAGCACACACTTAAAGGGCACATTCAGTCAACTAGTCAGGATTTTCTATTGAGTTTTGTGACTGATCACTTTATTCATGGCATTTCTGCCACCTGATTGGATGACTTGCCATCATAAATTGCTGCAATGGCCTGAAATTAATTTAATTTAATCACAGATTAAATTTCATTCCTCAATTCAACCATCTGTGGTGCAAAGTCTGTGTTCCACAAAGAATTGCCCAATCAACATTTCATCTGTATGAACATTCACAGAAAGCAATGCAGGGTACCAACAAGCCACACAGAAATCCAGTTTGTTAATTAGAGGAAGGGTTTGCGAAGAGCTTTATATACTTTTCACTCAGCCCTAGCACTGTAAAATCACTGTCTGTTTCCTCAGAGAAAATGATGTGATCACAGAACTAAATTATGCTTTTGATAACAACCATATAACCTCACTGATGTCAGATAGTTTGTGTAGGCAGAACTCAGAACAAATTTGACTTAAGTTTTTTAGACCTACCTCAGGAGCAATATAATCAGGAGTTCCACAGAAAGTGCTTGTCTTTGCGTCGTCAAACATATTCTCCTTACACATCCCGAAATCAGCAATTTTGATATGCCCGTCTCTGTCTAACAGAACATTATCTAGCTTCAGATCTCTGCAAAAGAAGAGCAAAATAAACAGCTCCTTTGGAAATGTTGTCCAGCAGCAGAAATTCATATGGGATATTACATAATGCATGTTCTTGCAATGGGGAAGTGGCAAGATAGGGTGGTTTGAGAACACAATAGGGAGGTCAAAAATCTCCATCTTGATCTCAGCAACCTCTGTGCCCCACAGATGGAATTCACAATGTCTGCTCCCATTTCCTCACCTGTCTTATGTGGCTACTAATAGTTATTGTACCTACCATCCCTTGAACAAGTGCTGTGAAGATTAAAAGGGAGGAGCATGGAGCTGTACTGACTACTGGCAAACTCTAAGAAGAATACGATCTGTAGGAGGGGCAAGAACATGGCCCCACCCTTTCTTCAGTCTCCTTTGGGCTGCTTTGAACCCCAAGGGATGTTAGGAAGATGCATACCTTGCACTCAGGGACGCACAGGGGCAGTGGTTTTTAACTAGTTGCTAAGCCACGGCACAAGAAGGGGCAGGTTTTTTGCACCATCTTTCTCTTTTGGCAGCCGTGCAGAACCCATGCTAAATAGCAATGCAGCCAGTTCTGCTCCTGCAGGCAGGGGGTGTGGTGTCTTGGACTACCTAGGGCAGGGGTTGGCAACCCAAACAAGAAGGGAAGCCATTCCCCATCCCCCCACCACACGAGCACAAGGCTGCCAAGCGGAAGCGCTGTGGACCCTAGCGCTCATGGGGGGCCTGTGTCACAGGCCGCCTGGATCAGAGGGTGTGCTGCTCCCCTTCTTTCTGCTCTGCTCCACTGGCAGGGCAGAGCAATGCTTTCCGCCTACCCACAGACAGCTGTGCATCCCCAGGGGAAGGAGAGCGGCTGGTGTAGAGCTGCAGCTTGCAGGGGCGGGGCCTTGGAGTGGGTTGCTCTGAAGAGTTCAGGCTGCTTCCCCCCAGCCAGCCCAGGGCTGAATGAGCCCCCAGGCAGCCTCTGCTCGGCTCTGGGGTGGTTGCAGTGAAGCAGCCTGAACTCTTCAGAGCGGACCACTCCTGGGCCCTGCCACCACAAGCCACAGCTCTGCGCCAGCCCCTCTCCTCCCCCTGGGAAGGTGCGGCTGTCTGGGGGTAGGCAGGGAGTGCTGCTCCACCCCACCAGTAGATGGGATGGAGGGAAGATGAGCAGCACAGCCTCTGGCCCAGGCAGCCGATGCCCCAACCCCCCTCCCCCATGAGTTCTAAGGCCCGTGGCGCTTCCACTCGGCAGCCTTGTGCTCATGTGGTGGGAGGGTGGGACTGGCAAGGAGCTGGACACCCCACTGTAGCCAGATGTCCCGAGAGCTGCGTGGCGGCATTTCAAGAGCTGCACGCAACTCTGGAGCCATGGGCTGCCGACCCCCAACCTAGGGTCACTGGGGTTGTCATAGTGATAAATGGGAAGGTTGTTTTAGTGTGCAGGAAGCTTATCTGTCTGGTTCCTTCTGCTCTCAGTTCTCTCTCCATAAAGATTCCCTACACAGCTCTGAATATGCTGCCTCTAATTATTGGATTATAATTCACCTAAAATATAACAACTGGTGAGGGAGGATGGGATATGCAATGGAGTTGGCTACTCTCAACAATCCTGGCAACTATGGAAAACCAGAATGCAATGTAAGAAACAAAACTTTTACTTATTGCTTGCATGGGGGTTGTGTTGTAACACCGAAAGCTGATCTGTTCGTCTAAGGGCTGACTGGTTATTCTGAAAGCTGATCTGCCTGCTGTAAGTACAAGTGAAGAGATAAACAATAACCACAAGAGGGCAGCATGGCTTTACTTACTACACCCTTCGAACCATTTGATCAATCTTCAGATTTGTGGAAAACATATATAGCCCAATTTCAAAATTTTGTAATAGCAAATGATATAACTGATGAGAAGAAGGCGCCACTTTTTCTAACAATTATTGGAGCTAGGACTTATAGTTTGCTATATGATTTGCTTTATGCAGAGAAGCCAGAGCAAAAATCTTATGGTAACCTAGTGGAAATTCTGGGAGCACATTTTGCTGGAGGCCACTGGTAATTACAGAGACATATAGTTTTGACCAGAGGAGCCAAGGTTAAGATGAATCAGTTGTACAGTTTGCAGCAGCTCTGAAGAATCTAGTGACACACTGTGACTTCAAGAATATGTTAGAGGAAGTGCTGCACGAAAGGCTGGTTTGTGGCCTGCACAGTGAATCAACACAGAAAAACCTATTAACTGAAGGTCAACTCATGTTATAGAAGGCTTTTGAGTTTGCAGTCTCCATGGCATGCATCACTCAAGACACGCAATGGATTGGGGTCAGAGTGCAGAAGGTATCCCCACAACCTACCCACTGGGCACTGGGGAGACAGGAATGTTACTGGTGTGCGAAGCAGGGTCACCTTGCACTGGAGTGCTTGTGTAAGGAACTCCTGTGTCAAAAATGTGGAAAGAGAGGGCACGCTGAACATGCCTAGAAACAAAGAAAGGATGAACCAAACAGAAGAGGCAGACCTGAGAAAAATGGGCTGTTGGTTAAGCAGTCCAAGAGGGAAATTCTGCATGCAGTAGAGCAGACTCCAGGTGATCACAGTGACACTCAATCGGAAGACGAAATCTCCCTCTATGTTTTGTCTGTAACAGCTGGCCCATGTAAATTTTGGGTGATGCTTGTGTTGGAAGGTAAGCCTGTATGCATGGAACTGGCCATTGGTGCAGCCATTTCATTAGTTTCTAACATTGTGTATGAGAAGGACTTTAGACATCTGCCACTTAAGCTGACAATAGTTGTGTTGAAGATGTAAACTGGGGAGACTGTTGCCCTGTTGGTACTACTGATGTGAAAGTGGAACTCAATGGACAGATCGCAAAGCTACCACTGTCTGTGGTGAAGGGTAATTACCCAGCCCTAATAGGAAGATCATGGATTAGGAAAATCCAGCTCAATTTGGCAGAAGTGCATCAATTGACTGAAGAAGAAATAAGTCTTGCAGTGGTACTAACGAACCACGCTGCTGTTTTTGGAGACGACTTAGGGAACATGGAGGGAATCACTGTGAACTTAAATATTAAACCTGATTTCCAAACAAAATGTTTGAAGGCCAGAATGGTGCCATTTGCCATCTGACTCACGGTGGAAGAAAACTTGGAGTGGCTAGTCAAGGAGGGAGTCTTCGTGCTAGTTACTAACAGCCAGTAGGCAACACTCACTGTTCTAATAGTGAAGAAGGATGGTGCCATTCAGGTTTGTAGAAATTTCAAAATCACTGTTAACCCAGTGTTATGTGTGGAGCAATACCCTCCTTCCCTGCATTGAGGACATCTGTGCAGGTTTGGCTGGGGGACAAAGATTTAGCAAGATTTATTTGAGTTAAGTGCACTTACAAATGCATGTTGAAAAAAAAATCTCAAGAGTCGTTGACTATCATAAAACATAAGAGGTTGTACAGATACTGCCATTTATTTTTCGGAATTACTTCAGCCCCAGCTTTGTTCTAGTGGGCAATGGACCAGATTTTGAGTGGCTTATCAGGAGTACAGTGTTATCTGGATGACATCCTGGCCACTGGCAAAAATGAGGAGGAACGCCTTACGAACTTGCAAGCTACTCTTGAAAGACCAGAAGAGTATGGTCTAAGTGTTCACAGAGAAAAATTTAAATTTTTCCAGCCCTTGGTTGAATATTTAGGACATACAATTGATGCTGATGGTCTCCATTAGTCTCTGGTCAAGGTTAAGTCTATCATGGACACTCCGCTCTCTCAGACTCTAAGCCAACTTTGCTCTTTTTTAGGGTTATTGAACTATTATGGCAAGTTTATTCCACAGTTAGCGACACTCCTGAGACCCCTCCATGAGCTCCTTGGGCCAAACAAGGGCTGGAACTGGACTGAAGCCTGTGATATTGCATTTAACAAAGCTAAACTCACACTGGTAAACTCTAGGGTTCTGACCCATCTTTATCCCTACATTTGGCCTGCGATGCCTCCCCTTATGGAGTTGGGGCCGTATTGTCACACAGTATGCCTTCAGGTGAAGAAAAGCCTATCGCTTTTGCTTCAAGCACCCTGACCAAGGCTGAAACTAACTATGCCCAAATCAAACGCAAAGCACTGGGCATTGTTTTTAGTATTTGAAAATTTCACTAGTACCTGTGGGGAAAGAAGTTCACACTTCTCACTGACCATTGAGCCCTGACATCAATTTTGGGGCCAAATACAGGCATTCTGCCTTTGGCTGCTAGTTGTGTGCAATGCTGGGCATTGATACTTTCTGGATACACCCATGAGATCAAGTATAGGCAATCCTCTTTGCACTGCAACACAGATAGTCCTTCAAGGCTAACCTTACAGTACATTGTCAAGATCTGGGTCAGAAAGGAATCTTTTACTTTGAACAGGTGGAAAACACACCTGTCATGGATACTCAAGTGAAGAGAGCGACAAGTGTTGACCCAGTACTGCCTCAAGTTATGGATTTCATAATTCATGGAACATTCTTACCTGACTCCCAGGTCTCACTTGATCTCCACCCCTACATATCTAGGAGGATGGAGTTATCAACTCAGTCAGGGTGTTTGTTGTGGGGTATGTGTGTCATTATTCCACCTTCATTAAGACCACATTTGTTGAAACAACTCCATTCAAGTCACTGTGGCATAATGCACATGAAAGAAATCTCATGGAGTTATTTCTGGTGACTGGGCTTGGACAGGGCCATCAAAGAGATGGTTAGAGCTTGTACCTCATGCCTGATCACCCAGAATGCACCTTACCTGGCACTCCTTCGCTTGTGGGATTGGCTCAAAAGGCCATGGCAATGTATTCATGCTGATTTCCTGGCTCATTTGAAGGATGTATGTTTTTAATTGTTGTTGATGCCCATTCTAAATGGCCGGAAGTCTCTGTAATGCAGTCCACTACTACACAAAAACTATCCAGAACCTACATGACTTCTTTACTCATTATGGTCTTCCAGAACAGCTTGTGAGTGATGATGGACCACAGTTCATTTCTTAGGATTTTGAAAGATTTTTGAAGGCCAATGGAATACATCACAGCACATCAACACCATACCATCCTTCCACCAATGGACTCACTGAAAGGTTCGTACAGATTATGAAGCAAGTTCTAAAATCTGTGAGGGATGCTCACCTCTTCAGAAGGGTCTGGACAACTTCTTGTCATCCTACAGAAAAACTTTGCAGGCTACAACTAAAACATCTCCAGCTTTCCTTATGATGGAAAGGCAGTTGTGCTCTTGCTTTGATTTGTTGAAACCATGAGAAACACAACAAGTGGTTCAATGCCAACAGCAGGACCAGGTCATCAGACAGGCACCAAGAATGAGGGACAGCTTCTTCAGTATTGGACAGCCCGTCCTCACTCAAAACTATGCTTCAGGAGCTAAATGGGTTCCAGCAACAGTCATTGCCCAGACAGGATCTGTTTCCTACTCTGTCCAGACAGCAGATAGTCTGGTTTGGCAACAGCATCTAGATCAGTTACTACTCAGTCATACCGACCCAGAAGATGCATCTCAAACTGATGTAACTGACTTCACCGTTACAGATGATATACCATCAGAGCATGAAACAGCCGTTCCTGTTTCTTCTGTTCCGGCCATTTCTTCAACGCCTTTGACCACCTTCCTGGACCAACCGGACACAACATCCTCTCCAGTTCCAGCTACTTCCATGGTCCCTGTGTCACACCACCACCAATACCACCTTTTGGTGTGGGCACACCAGGAGGTCACTGTAATCCACCTAGAGACAGAAGGCCTCCTAACTGGCTGGATCTTTAGCTAGTGGTGTCCCCCAAATCATGGGGCAGAATAGTTCCTGGGAGTTCACCAGAGATGGGGCAGTCTATCCTCATCTCCTAGTTCAGTATCTATTCTTTCCAGGGGAAGGGCAGGGCTTCTTTATTAGAGCAGGAGGAATATGTGGTGTCTTGGACTATCTAGGGTTATTAGAGCTGTCGTTGTGATAAATGGGAGGGTTGTTTTAGTGCTTGGGAAACCTGTCTGTCTGGTAACCTCTGCTCTCAGTTCTCTTTCAATAAAGATTCCCTACACAGCTCTGGATATGCTGCCTCTCATTATTGGATTATAATTCACCTAAAATATAACAGGGAGGTTGTTACAAATTCATGGAAACTGAGACTAAGGCCCAGACATACTTCTCCACAATCCCCACCTGTGAAATTTAATACTGGTATTAGCTACAAGGGGAATATCTATGCTGCAGTTAGAGGTATACGTGTGCTCAAAAAATACCCCAACAGCAGTGAAGCTGCAACTGGGATGGCTTGTAATGGCTGCGAGCACCCTGGAACATAAATAGAACATCCATCATGATTTCCCTGCCAGGGCTGCACTATGTGAAGCTGAAGGATTTATGTAAGTCCTTCACACACCACTGCAAAACTTTCCTCTGAGGCTGTGGGAAGCAGGGAGAGAAAAATATGTATGGGAGAAATAAAAAGTAAGCAAGACTGTCAACACAGAACAAAAGGGTGTCCATGTGAGAAGGACTGATGAAAGGAGAAACGGAGTGATGGCTTTTTCTGCGCTCATCTTCAGAGTTCCATGCTCTAACCACCCCATTACTACTGATAGAATAGCAGTTAAGTCTCAAGGATCAACAGCGGTTTTCTGAAGAGCACGTTCTTCTGCACTCACATGCTCTAATTGGCCCTTAAACATGGGAGTACCTATCTGGGCTATACTTTCAAAAGTGACTTAGCCACTTTACCTTGAATGCTCCATTGAAAAATGTACTAACGACTTATGCCAAACAATCGTTCTATCTTTCATTTAGCTGTCTTCCAGTGAACTTCAGTTCTTCCTTGGATACTCTTCTTGGTTAAGAGGGAACACACAGAACACTTACTGGTTGAAAGATGATGCACCAGGAGAGTTTGAGACTATTTTTAGCCTTCACATTAAGTTCTGGGCAATGGCCGACACTTTGGAGAATTCTTCTAGCTTCCGCAGGATCGCGGTTATTGAGATTTTTATTCTAGTCCCTGTTTGATTTCCATTATCTTTGATTATTTTGATTGATTGATTGATTAAATTAAAGCCATAATCCTATGGAAATGAGGAGAATTTTCCAAAGTGTTGGCCATTGCCGAGCACTTAACCTGAAGGCTAAGAAGTCTCCGACTGCCCTGCTGCATCATCTTTCAAACAGTAGGTGTTCTGCGTCTTCCCTTTTAACCAAGAAGAGGATCCAGGGAAGAATTAAAGTTCACTGGAAGACTTTCTTCTACTCATCAATGAAGATCTACAGCTGAATAAAAGAATTTTAAGATATTGATTTTTTTTATTTAGCTGTGGCACTCCTGAATACTTTCCCCAGAGCTGAAGAAGAGCTCTGTGCATGGAAAGATTCTCTTTCTCCTCAGCAGACATTGGTCCAAGAAATGATATTCCCTCATCTACCTTGTCTCTGTAAAAACCTGGCACAAACATAGCTACAGAAACACTGCATATGAATGTGACTTGCGATTTTGGGTGCCCCATCTGAGGTATCTTAAAACGGGCCCAAGCCTTCCAAAGGGAACGTGCTTGGATCCTTCTGGAAATCAGGCCCATATAACATGTCTCAGATGGAGCATCTCCAAAATTAAGACAATGAAAATCACTTAGCTGCTTTTGACCAAACATCTTGATAAAATTAGAACTGTCCTGATATTTCACTCTTTGTCCCACATCCTGATTAATATACGATCAGGATGCCTTTTGTCCTAAAATTCAGTTCCTAGCTGTAACGGGGACCTGGAGCTTCCAGCTGCCACAGGCAGCCCCTGATCTCCTAGCCCCTGTAATGACTTGGCGTTTCTACAAGGACTCTGGGTCCATCTGCTGCCTGGAAAGCCAGGGCTCCAGATCTCTGATGTAGATTGGGTAGAGTTACTACACAGCATTCTTTCTGGCTGGTGAGTCTTGCTCACAGGCCCAGGGGTTTGCTGATCACCATATTTCCATATTTGGGGTTGGGAAGGAATTTTCCCCAGAGCAGATTGGCAGAGACCTGGGGGCTTTTTTACCTTGCTCTGTAACATGGAACACTGGTCACTTGCTGGTGGAATCTCTTTACCTTGAAGTCTATAAACTATTATTTGAGAAGTTCAATAGCTCAGTCATAGGTCTATTACAGGAGAGGATAGGTGAGATTCTGTGGCCTGTGTTGTGCAGTAGGTCAGACTAGATGATCATAATGGCCCTTTCTGACTTAAAGGCTGCAGCAGCTGTAAATATTGTGTCTCTTGCCTGTGACTGTTCAGAAATCTGGGTCCTCACTGCCCTGCCACCTGCTTCCACGTGTCCTAATATTTTACTGTTGTGATCTGGTCACCCTTCACCCTAACTCTAGCTGAGTAAAGCAAACAGGGACTCTAGTGGCACTTCAAAAGACTAAAAAATTTATTTTATCACACGAGCTTCATGTAAAAGAATCCCACTTCATCAAACGAATTCTCTCCCACAAAAGCTCATGCAAAAAATAAATTTGTTAAGTCTTTAAAAGCGCCATCAGACTCCTTGTTTTGCGGGACTAGATTAACACTACTACCCCTTTGGAACTTGGCATCTATCTGAATACTGAAATATGTGCCACCTTTGACTGCTGCTAAAGGCTGGGATTTATCAAAGAAAAGTAAGGGATTGAGGAATTCAATTTTCTTTCAGTTGTGGAGCTTAACTCACTTAGGTGCCATTGAAAATTCTAGGCCCATAATATCAACAGGGCTGTATTCACACACACATGGTTATTTCGAAACAAGTTGTTTCGAAACAACTTGTTTCAAAATAACGCCTTATTTCAAAATGACTTATTTCGAATTAGCAAAAAAAGTCATTTCGAAATAAGGGAGAAAGCGCGAAATGAAATAGCAAGTTTTGCCAACAAGGTTTTTGAAACAACTGACCGTCATTTCGAAACAACATGTTCAAACGACGGCTGTTTCGAAAAAAGCCTTTTCGAAACCACCATTGTTTTGAAACAACACGTTCGCACGGCATTGTTTTGAAACAACCGTTGCGAAACAACGTTGTTTTGCCCAGAGACTAGGTTTAACTTGTTTCGAAACAACGCCATTGTTTCGAAACAACAGGTTCCCGTTGTTTCGAAACAACTGTGCGTCATGTGAACATGTTTTTTTTTTTGTTTCGAAACAACGAGGTTGTTTCGAAACAAAAGTGCTGTGTGAACACAGCCCAGAAGGAAATGTTATAGGACAATATTCTCTGGCTGCTAAATTACTGCCATGATAAAAGGTGAGACATTGACCAAAAGAAATAGAGAGGCAACAGTTGCATTTATTTTCCAAGCAGCAGATACTCATGCTGTCATCATTTCCAGCTTCACTTACTTTATTTCTGTTACACCAAAGAAATTAATCACATTTTAATCTTACTTTGTCTGACCAGACTGAAACAAAAATAAAGATATTTCACTTTTTGACCAGCATTTTTTGGTATTGAAATTTCTGCCAAAAGCTATTAATGTTCTGCAAATTCACTTCCCCCTTTTTCATCCAACTCTACTAAGAATTTTGAATAAAATTCTCAAAAGCACCGAAAGGCTGGAATAGCAATGTGGCGCATTCAGATGCCAGATAGCATCTTCTTAGCTTAATATTAGTGATATTGATTTCATACGGAAGTAATCACTTTCAGTCATCAACAGAGATTATAAAAATTGCTCCCACATGAGTACTAATAATGAATAAGAAGAATTATGTGAGTCAATGCTTTATTTTAATGGGCAAGTTGTTTATAACCACATCATTCAGTTCTAACTTCTGTTATCATATTTAAGCTTCATGACTAACTTTGAAATAAACTGATTTTGGTTTCTGTGAACATTGTTGCTTTTGAGAATTTTCTCATTTACTTACAGCGAACTGTTTGCTTACTCATGTATAAGATAAGAATTTAATAACTACTTTGTAGCATAGCATTGTAAGGTAAATTATCCTGTAAAGAACCAGGGCTTCACACACATTCAGTTACTACTCCGAATAAAAAAAAAAAAAAAGCAAGGAATGCCAGATATTACCAGTTGGGAGTGTGAGCCACAGGCTGATTTTAATAGCCCTTTTCAGTCCCCATCAGCCCTTTTATTTAGGAATGGTGTGTTACTTAACAGTAACCGTCCTTCCTCAAGATGGGCTGCTCGGATTCATTCAGTATCAGGTGTCTACGTGACACAGCGCATGATTGGCCGGAACTTCTTTTTAGCTTTAGCCTGTCACGAGAGGGCTGGTGGTCACCCCCCCAACCATATATATCGCCGCAGCCCTGCTCCTCCCCAGTTCCTACTAATCGCTAACTCCGAGTAGTGGGGAGGGTGGGAGAGACCCAAATGAATCCGAGCAGCCCATCTTGAAGAAAGACGGTTACTGGTACCATTCTTCTTCTTCAAGTGCTGCTTGGATATATTCGGTATTAGGCGACTGCTAGCTGTACTGAGGAAGCTGGGCAGAGTTAGAACCTTATTCACTGTCAGCATGGCTACCCACAAACTGCACAGGCACATGCCTGTGGAAAACACCACCAATTGCAGGACCTTCAAGAGAAGACATGCATGAGAGTTCTGAGGGGTCATTTGCCACTCTGTCAGGAGACTAGAACCGTAACAGGGGCAATCTCCAGTATATCCTGGGGGGAACTTGCTATATCACAATAGCAAGGGGAACATCCTTGTCACCAGCAAGACCGTCTAGTGTGGGAGGGTTGCCCTTCCCTAGTAGAATTGACTCCTGAGAAAGGCAGTTATGATGCAGAGCGACAGGCTCCTATGACCGCAGTCAATGAGCAAGGGTGGGATAATTGCCGCCCTTGCCACCTTAACCTGAAAGGGAGGGCAATTGGGTTAGATTACTAACCAAGACCGGGGCAGGGAACACATTGCCCCTTGAGCAAATGGGGTAGGCAAAAGGCCTTTCCCAATGACATACAGGCAGGAGATGCCAAGGGTAGGATTGATAATGGGAGCCCTAAAGTAAAGGTGTCCCACCTCCATATGGAAGATAACATAGGAAGAAGAATGATGAGGAAGGAGTAGTTGGGGGCCCCCGCCCCTCCATCTGTTGATATATGGGAATGGAGGGCTTGGGGGGGGAGGCCACAAGATCAGATCTAGATACTCGGCAGACCCGTCTCTGGGGCCCAAAAGCATCAGAGATGCTCCATCAAGGAGGTTGTCATAAGGAGAGAAGTGGGTACCCCACAAGGGCCCTTCTTAGAGGTGATCTGTCAACTGGTTATAGTAGGAAGGAAGGATCCTTAGGTACTCCCATCCTAGCATCAGGATAGAAGCCAAATGGCGGAGGTCATGAATGTTGGATGACCGGTAAGTGAAAAACAGAGAACTGGAGGGAAGGCGGTTGGATTCCAATGTTAGGTCGCCCTGACCAAAGGGTTGGGGGAATGACCTGAGACAGGGGCAGTAAGAACCCATCGGAGGGTTCTAGGAGGGCTTTATGGAGCTTCAAGACTAGGTGTGCATTTATTTCCCTTGCCCCGCACTCTACTCTCCCACTACACGGACTCACGTAGGGAGAGATATGCTGACTTGAGGGACGGGGTATTTGACCATCTCTATAGATGAGTCAGGTCACCCCAAGGAATGTGCCCCCAAGCTGCATGTTGGAGTGTTTTGGGGGGACACATGGCTTGTGAGATACTCTCACTTCTCCTCTTGCAAGATATTCTCACCCTCACCTCTATGGAGAGGCAGTCAACCTTCAAAACACAGCTGGTTGACTCATCCCTAGTGGCGGGTGTAGGTGTAGGATCCCGGCTACAACGGGCCAGCTATGAGGGATCTTGCATAGTTCCTGATGAGGAGAGAAGATGACAACTTAGCCAAGATGCAAGGCAGAAGTGGTCTGTAATGTCTGCTCCGAGAGGGTAGGGGTGTTAATGGTGAACCTCCCCGCATTTTGGAAGGAATAAAGCTTGGGCAGGTCCTGGGTGGGAGAAGGGGAGCAAGACAGACAGAGACAGACCCTGGTAGAGGAAAGGCGAGCATATGGCAACCCCTACTTAGGAAAAATGGGAAGTCACTGTGTCCTGTAAGGAACACAGGAAGCAACAGGAGATGTTACGAAATCATCACCCATAAGGCATTAGGCTCTCCAGCCTGTTAAGGATTCGTAACTTCCCTCAGGAGCAAGAGTTCTGCAGGAGAACTACTCTGAGCTAAGGATCACCAGTCCTCAAATGGGTTCATTCAGCTGTAGGAATACTGATGGTGGTTAAGCACTCTATCCCTTACCATCTCCCTTCATTGCAATTCTAGGGAGAAGGGGAATACTCTAGAAAAATCAAGGCAGCTCCTAGACGGCTGTCTGGGTTTTAGGGGAAAGCAACCCTTTCCTGGCTAGAGGGAGGCACTAGAGCAGAGGAGGTTCCAGTCGAGGGCTAAACTTGAGGTTTGCCCGTGGATCAAAGGACCAATGTGATGTGGTGAAGATCCTTGGGGAGGAAGGGTAGGAGCTGAAAAGGCAAACCCCTACAGTGAAGCTCAAGGATTCCCCGGGTGAAAGGCCTAACACGAGTCTGAAGAGCATGGCCCCAATATTAAAGGGGGCACTGCCTGGGGAGGCGAGGCAGGGAAAGGTAGAGGATAAGGGGAACGAGCCTGCCCTCTTACCTGTCACCTAAGGAGTGGGGTACACCATCCTGCAGTAGTTTCCCTAAGATCTGTTGCAGGCCAACACAGAGATGGAGTGCTCTCAGGATAGCAACATGGGAGTGTACCCATGTCAGTGTGCCTGACTGGAAAAGGATGGCAGAAGTGTAGATATCCTCTCCTTGTCCCAGAGGGCTACAGGTTTTTTTGGGGGGTGGGGGGCATTACATGCCTCCTTCGCATACTTCTATGACCCCTGGATTTCCACCAAGGCTCAAAGGGCATATGCGACTGGAATCAAGTGCACATGAGGAAACAGGTCTCCGTTGCCAGGCCTTTATTTGACCTGAAGGGTATGGTAAGGGAAGAGGGAGATGCATCGTTACCAGAGAGGGGGAAGAGGTGTCCCAAGGCTGATTGCAAGGGGGTGTATAACAAAGTGTTTAGGGTACTGCCCTGAAGTTCAAAGGTTTGATGGAGGGAGAGGTGACCCTGTTGGGGTTGATCACCTGTAACAACGGAAAAGGGGACCATCATCCCACGGTCCAAAGGCTCCAAAAAGGTAGCCATTTCACTTTTGTGTAGGAGGTGGTGGTGGGGATCCAACAAGGACCCCTCCGCCAAGCGTTCAAGGGATCACAGTAGACTGGGAGAACACTGAGGCACCTAAGTAAGCATACCCAGGGCTCTGAGGGCTGACCTATGGGCACAGTTGCCACAGATCTGGGAATCAGTGGGTAGGAGAAAGACTGTCCCTCTAAAAGGGGGTCCAATATGGACTGCTGTAAGCCCTGGGAGAGGCCAAAATCCTGAAGCCAGGTTGCTTGGTGCATAACCATGGCTGTAGCAATGCGATGGCCAGCCATGCTTGAGGCATCCTACACCACTGTAAGGGCATCACGTGAGGCCAACGCACCTTCTCTGATGAAGGCATCCAAATCTTCTAAGTGTTTTTGTGGGAAGGAGCTGTTAAACACTACACAGCATCCCACAGGTCTAGGAAAAAAACTTTTAACCAAGACCTGATGGCTAGCAATCTTCAACTGAAAGCTGAAACTGAATAGGCCCTTTTTACCCATGAAGTCAAACCCTCTGGGACTGCTAGGCGACCAGGGCGTGAATCAGGGCGACTTGGACTAGTGTGTCCCAGCAATGCGGAGGAGATGACTATGACCAGAGCAGGTGCGAACCCCAGGTCAAATAAGAGTTCCTGGTTTCCCTCAGGGGTGAGACCCAGACCCAGCTAAGATGTGACCCGGTGAAGGGGGTCAAAGTGTGGTAGGGTCTTCTCTGTAAGACCCCAGCCCTTGGTTCACAGCTGTAGTTGGGAGAAGGGACAATCACGGTACCACTGTGCCCTTACACAGGGCCATTGCACCCAGTTGGGGTCCCTTTCTGAGGCCTCCGTAGGAGGTACTTAGCGTCAGGTGTGGTGCCAGAAAGAACCCAGTACTGGGGACTCTTCAGTAAGAGGCTGGACCTGAGAAATGCACTCCCGGATCTCTTTGCAGTACCGAGCAAGGGTTTTGGCACCATAAGGGTTGGAGCCTGCAGCTTCGCAATGGCTTTAGGCGCTCACCCCAGAGGGGAGGGCCAGAAATGGTGCCGGCACTTCCGTACCAGAGTTGACCCTGAGTGCACCTACCTAAGCTCTGCTGGGGAGTGGCGCTGAGAGGAACTTGGTGCCTACTGGCATGTGGAGCTGTTGCCAAAACGTGGAGCTCAAATGCTCTGGCCCTTTCTTCGGAGAGGAGGTGCCAGCTATAAGCTCACACAGTGTGAGACAGTGCCGAATATGGTGCTGATCACAGCTCCTTGTTCGCAGCTGGAAAGCAGCACCAAGAGGGCTCCAGTGTCAATCTAGCATGCAGTGCCGCATTAGAGGCTGATTGTGGCTTTTTATTCATTGCTGGAAAGCGGCAACAAAAGTCTCCGGTGCCAACCAAGCACACGGTGCCAAATTAGGGGCCAATTGCAGCCTTTATTCATAGCTGGACAGCGGCGATGAGAGGGCACCAGTGCTGACCAAGCACACGGTACCAAGTTGGAGGCTGATCGCAGCTTTATTTCATAGCCAGAGAGCGCCAACGAGAGGGCTCTGGTGCCGACCGAGCACATGGTGCTGGACTAGAAGCCAATTGTGGCTTCTGGTGAATCCTTGAATGCGGTGGACATACCCGGCATCAGCTGCAGGGTCTGTCTCCCTGACTTCCCAAGTCCTTCGTTTAAAAGATTCACAAATGGAGCAGAATCCACCCGGTGAAGCTCACCCAGACATTTAAAAACACTTCCTGTGGGGGTTGTCCCTCGGGAGGGCCTTGCCACAACACACAGAGGGGTTCAGCCCCAAGTTGCTAGGTGGCAGGTGGGAGCGGCTCAGGTTTCGGCTGGAAGGACTCGGCAGGAGCACTGCGAAGTCTGCAAACGGTTTCTGTCAGTAAAAACGGCTTGTAAAAACTGAGCAGACAGACAGGCACTTGCATAAAGCAAGAACAGGCTGTTCCGTGACCATCACCAAAGGCGGAAGAAAGGAACTGGGGAGGAGCAGGACTGCGGCCATATACGTGGCTAAGGGGCGGTGGCTGCCAGCCCTGTCCTGACAGGTTAAGACTAAAAAGCAGTTCCGGCCAATTGTGCGCTGTGGCACGTAGACACCTGATACTGAATGAATCCAAGCTGTGCTCGAAGAAGAATTTAATGTAATCCCTATCAGAAGTTCCAGGAGAATAGCCGCGTCAGTCTAGTTCAGCAAAACAAAAGTGCAACAGGACTCCTTTTTGCCTATCTGAACTGTGATTGTTGTACAAACCCCAAAGCAGCAGCCTGATTTCACATGCCATACCTAGTCATTTATACCTGCGAGAAGAGAAGACACGTCCTGATTTTATATCCATTTGGCAGAGGGGTATTTAACTACAAAAGATGCAAAGAAATGGGGAATCAGGCCCTAGATATTTTTTAGAGCTGGGCAAGAAGATTTCATTGAAACACTTTTCCCTTAGAAAACAATGTTTATACAAAACTAATTTTTTTGTGAAAGTGTGTTGATTTTGATTCAATTTTCCTTAGGAAGAATGGGAAAAGCATTTAGAAAATGTTGAAACTTCTCTCTTGACAGCTTCTGAATCAGGGGTCTCAAACTCAAATCACCATGAGGGCCGCATGAGGACTAGTAGAGGGCCACATAAGGACTAGTTCATTAGCCCGAGGGCTGCACCACAGCAACCTTTTCATACAACTATATGGCAAATTTTGGTAGCCGCAGTGGCATTGAGGGCCACAGGAAATAACTTTAGGGGCCACGTGCAGCCCATGGGCTACATGTTTGAGACCCCTGTTCTGAATGAAAAGTTTTGATTTTTCACTTTGAAATTTCATTCTATTTTATATAGAAATAAGTAAATGCAAATGGTCAAAATCAAAACAAGATGTTTTAGATTTCTTGAAATAAAAACCTATGAAACATTTCAAAAGTTTGGCTTTTTGTTTCAATTTTTGACAAATATTTTCCCTAGTAAGTTCAAAATTTTCCACAAGATGGAAAATGTGTTTTCCAGACAGCTCATGTATTTACTGATTACTGGCAGAGATTAATTAACCTTAATGAAGTTCTGGTGTTGACTCTGAGCCTCACTTACTTTAAGGCCAGTTTATGGTTCTCCAATCATGTAAAGGGACCTTAAAATGTGTGTAAATATAAAGTGACCTAAAGTAAATGAAAGTCAGACCCATTACGTCTGTCAGTAAATAGGCTGGGCCTCAGGTACTTTGCACTGCTTTCAGATTGCGAAGTGGCTTTAAGAGGACTGCAATTTACATTTATATTCACTTTAAGGCCCTTTTATACTGCTATGAGTAGTGTAAAGAAGTTTTTTTGTAGTTCAGAATTATGTTCATAGTTTGTGCATTATTGCAAAACTGTCCATCATAAATCCAGCTGTGTGTCCTTCTTGACATTTCCATCCCAGTATTTCCTTAAATGTCTCAGATCATGTAAATTAAGAGGGATCCAAACATTCCTAATAACAATGCCATAGATTCAGATTAAGAATGAATAAATAATGTATTCATTTGACTACTTTTGAAAAATAATTCCAAAAACACTCAAATGCACCCTCAAAATTCTTATACATCTGAGTAGAGCTGCTGAAAAACAAGAATTCCCTTTTGCAAACATTTTGAGGTTCTCATGTGGAACAAAACCATGACCAATAGCAGGACTGTGTGCATGTGTGTGTATTTAAGTCATTAGTCCTGTCAGGGGGAGCAGGGGGTTTTGAACTTGATTTCCTACATCCTATTGGGGGGCCCTGGCTACTGGCTGTTTTGGGGTGGTTCTCTCTCATTTTGACCAGCAATTTCATCCTGAACCTCAGAAACTTTCCTGATGAAAGTTTTGTCAACATTTCGGTCTTGGTATTTTCAAACAAAAATTTCAAATTGGTGTTTTCCAACAAAAAAAGTTCTATCAAAAAGTCTTCAGTCACCCTAATCATGGGTACCCCAACACAGCAGGGTGTGTTCTTTACTTGTTGTATATATTGATTGTGCTTCTCTAATGACATCTAAGACTACTGCATCACTACCATTGTGGAGGCAGAAATGAATAGAAAATGTAACATCAACGAAAGTGGTAGGGCTTCAAAAGCTCTACATTACCTATAGGCAGCTAAACAACTCCTTCCCCAGAAGTCAATGTTCCATATCAAGAACTGGTTGAAAGTTTTAGGATTTTCACATTTTCAGTGTAAATGTTGGTCAGAAATTTTAAACGATTTTCTCATGAACACCTTCTGTTTTGTTTTTGCTGGTCTTTCAACTGCCTTAAAGGGTGGGTATATCATTTTAAAAAATTGAATTTTGTGGAAACACTTCTGACCAGATCTATTCATTTCCTTATTTCTTCTGAACAAGTTTTCAATATAGCAGGGTAACCCCCCTCTTGCTCCCGAGAGAGAAGTGGATTATATGATAGCTCCAACATATTCCCATATTGAAAAAAAACTCAGTCCATATTCAGCATTGTAGCAGCCTTCTGAAAAGCTTTCCAAAATATAATGCTCTGCATGTTATCTATGAAGGATGTGATGACCCTAGTGACATTGTACAAAGAAGGTTGAATGGTATTTTTTATCTTGAAGCAAGGATGTAATTCTATTTAGCTATACTGTGAGCTATGGATGCAAATTAAGGGGAGATGATACCCCTTAATTTAGAAGGTGTGACACTGGTGAACCAGCAAGATTTGGAAGACTCACTTTATTGAAATTATCATCTTTTGAACTACTTTGGGTCATTAAAGATTCCATGTCATTTTTCATCGACGATGATCATTGTTATCACTGGTGACCTGGATAAATTCCTTTTGGGTAAGAATATTCTGCTTTGCAGTTCCTGTTGGAATTATTCTCTAGTGCTGTCATGTTTTTTCCCTTTTCATACAAGCTGATGTCTTTCAGTCATGACAGCGGCAGGGCAAAGTGACCCTTCCATATATAAGCTCCTTGAATGCATTCCTAGCACACACAAAACTTCTGATGATGTTAGTGGGAGTTCTGAATGGACAAGCACCAGAAAGACTCGGCCCGTGTTTTGTAATCTCCTCAGGATCTTTGGGTGCAAGACATTATTTAAATGTCAATAATAGCTCAAGGTGGCTTTGGAATACAAAATGGCCATCCAGTAGGAGCAGGATAGGTCTTAAGAGGTATTCCTACAACATGGGCTTACGTCAACTTAAGCAGGTTTAAGCTGACTAAGCAAAGCCCTGGCCACATTTGGAATTCATTAAGTTGACTTAAGGGCTTCCTTAAGTTGATTTAATAACTCTCACTCTTTAAGTCAACTTAGGCATTAAGTCAACTTTATTAAGTCAGCTTAAAAAGCCTTATCTAATAACAAGTGCCTGATTAAGTCAACTTAGTAAAGTCGACTTAAGCAAACACTTTTTTTTATTAGGACACTTTCTTAAGTTGACTTAACCAACTTTGTTAAGTCAACTTAAAGAAAGGGTGGACTCAGTCAACTTAATAAAGTTGACTTTAAGTAGACTTTATTAAGCTGACTTAACAAAGTTGACAGTTGTTGTAGTGTAGACATAGTCAAGAAGAGTGTGTAAGACTGCCACATTTTTATGCTAGGTCTCCCAAATAAAACAGGTGAATGTGATGAAAAGTTATGTGAATTCAACATTAGCAAAAAACAAACAAAAAACAACAACTGACACAAACCAGCAAGTGCAACCAGTAAGCTGAAGAAGAATGACAACTGTGCTGTGTATTAGATATCAAAGTGTAAAACTACCTGTATATTATTCCTTTAGAATGAAGAAATTGTAGACCACAAACAATTTCAGCAGCATAGAACCTGCAAAATAAAGCGTATGCATCAGAACTGATGTCTCCCAACAGTAATGCTCCATTTGGGGCAGACCTAGAGCTGGTATAAGAAATTGGCATCACCCCATCGAAGTGAAAGACAAGTAATATTGCCAAAAGCAGCTAAGTGATCTTAGGACCCTAAGTCTCATTTACAGTCATGACCTGGGCACTTAAGAGCCCAACTCCCACTGACTTTAAATGAGGCTTAGGTGTCTACAGGCCAGCTTACGTAGGCACCTAAAGATGCTCATAGGTTCCAAGTGGGATATACAAAAGAGCCTAAGCAGGTTTGGTTCTAATTGTCATTGATATCACTTGGGAAATCAATGAGACTTGGCACATAACCTGTCCAAGCACACTTGAAAATCCCGCTAGGTGCCTACTGTGCCTCTTTGGGCACCTTTGGAAATCTGTCTAAGTGCCTCAGTCACTTTTGAAAATGGGAAAAGCTCTCAAACCACTGAGGTTTTTGGAAATTGTACCTCACATCAATTTATGCCAGCTGCTGATCAGACTCCTTGGCTATGTGTACACTAACAATTTAGGTCGAATTGAGGAAGTTTAATGCAAACTAAATTGGTCCCTGTCTACACTAGACTTTCATGAAGTTGAGTTAAGAAATTCCTTAATTCGATTTAATGAAAGCTTAATTCAAATTAATAAGAACCGCCTGTTAGTTCGAACTAAGCCTGAATTTGACTCCTTAGTTCGAACTAAGGATGGATTAACCCTTAACCTGGATTGACCCTTAATTTGACTTTATTAAGGTTGAATTAAGGGCAGTTAGGTCGAATTAACAAAGTGGACTAAATCGACGTAACTTTAAGTCAACTTAGTCAATCCAATTTAATACGGTCAAGTTTAGTTTGAATTAAAGTTGAACTTATTTGTTCAAATTAACAAATCCTACCTAACTTTTTCTAGTGTAGACATAGCCCTTGTCTCTTTAGGTAGATACGTTTTTATGAGGGTTCTTTAGACCCTTGTTTGCAGCACTTCACCCCAAAACTCCAAGTCAATGAAATCATTTAAGTCCCAGGTCAACCCTCAGAATAGGACGTCTCTGCCCAAGTTGAATGTTACCCTAGGATCATATTTCCACTGGATTCTAGTACATCCTCAGCAGATCTGGAATATCCTGGCTTGGGGCATAGTCCTCAACATTCAATTTAAAGAAAAACAACCAAACCCCCCAAATTAAATTTTATTTAAATTAGGCTCTGCTACTTAAACAGAAATGAATTTCTACGGTGTTTCAATATTGACTTTTAAAATATCTGTTGTAGGTATAAGGGTTTAGAAAAAACTTTTATTTATTTTATTTCCTGTATTTTAATCATGGCCAAATAAATTTTTAATCCTGCCTCAGCAAATTTACTTTTTATTTTAAATTTACCTTTTCAGTGTTCAATTTCACCTTGCTACCCTCGTTTTCTGTTGCTCTGTGAAGAAAATAAGAGACTCCCTCTTCATTTCATTAAACACTATTTTTGTCCAAAGTAGGGGTGTCTTGCTTACACAGCCAGCCTGCAACTAAAGGGCTTCAACTTCTAGGAATGGCTGAGGTTTCCTCTCTGGGATTCTTTTGTGGCCCTTTCTAAGGGTTCATCTACATGGCAGATAGATGTGTAATTCCCAGCTCAGGTAGATGCACACATGCTATCATTGATTGAGCTACAGCACAAAAGTAGAATTGTAGCTGCACTAATTGAGGTAGGTGGGAAAGTCTGGTTTCCCAGAGTACTGTCCCACCAGAGACCCCGGGATATAATCAGAAGGGTAGCCCACAGTGTTGCCTGCATAGTCATGGTGACACGGCTGTTTTTAGGCTACTGCTTGAAATCAGACCTCCAACTATAGCATAGATGTACTCTCAGAATTTGGAGAACGTCTTCCCTGGCCAGCTCAGATTTTCAGCAGGCAGCCTGGGAAATCCTGACTGTTGTATCGCCCCTGCCATGGCAGCTTACTCATTTATATCAAGGCAGAACATGGCTGAGTATGAACTGCATGCACATATATGTAAGGCCAGGTGATATCCCCAGGAATTTGCCCTTGAGCATCAGGGGCCTTATTGGCTTCTCATTTACTCCAGTTTTACACTGCAGGAACTCTATTAACTTTAGGGGTTTCACTTCTGATTTCCATCAGTGGCAGTGAGGTTTGGAGCAGGTCCCAAATTGGAAAGTCAAGGTGCAGCACAATCTGGGGGTGGAGGGCGGGAGGAAATCTAGCTTTACCCCATGTTTGTGTTCTCAGAAGTCTGACTGGGGCTACCCAGCTCCCAATGCAATTTAGGGCAGTCTAGAGGGTGCTCTAAATTTTAGCAGTCACCTATGGACTCCACCAAAGGCGCTGTGGCTGGACTCCGCAGCCCAGTGTGTTCCACTATTGACCAGCCTCCCTTAGTTTTCCTCCCACTCCAAGATGTGGCTTGGGACAGCTAATTCCATCCCCCAAAAAGCCAAGGGAACCCCTCCTTTATGGGGAAATCCCCCGTGGCTGTTCTCTGTCCTTGTGCGGCTGGAGCCACACCGGGTGAGGGGACAGAATCTGTATTGTTAAAAGCCCAGCTATTGCCTTAGAGCTGTCTTCTCTGCAGATTACCTAGAAATGTGGATCACTGCAACCCTATCATTTTAGTTCTTTATTGAGTGATTCAGATTTCATACAAAAGGGCTCAGGTACCTATTTTGACAGCTTGACTGAACTGGAAAAATCAACTGTATGAAAGCCTATTCATCCCTGGAAGATCCTGAAATGGAGAGTTCCAGACCGGTAGCTATGTTAGTCTAGTTCAGCAAAACAAACAAGGAGTCCTGTGACACATAAAGACTAACCCATTTATTTATTGCATGAGCTTTTGTGGGAGAACATCCTACTTTGTCAGATGCTTTTCTCCCATGAAAGCTCATGCAATAAATAAATTTTTTAGCCTTTAAGTGCCACAGCACTCCTTGTTTGTTTTATTGAAAAGGAAGGAACATTGTGTGACTGTTATGGTTGCATTTGAATTGTGACTGGGCTCCAAGATGGTAGGCGCTCTATCCACTAGCTCATGCTGCCCCCCATAACACCAAGTGTGTGAGCTACAAAGGAAAAAGCATTTTAACCATCTTACGTGGCTCTGGCGAGGTCAAACTTGTGACAGCTCTGGATGTGAAACATTAGGTCTCCTCCATTTAGATATTCCATTACAAAAAAGAGATTTTCCTAGAAAATATCAGAGATTAGACTTAAATATTGAATGGGAAAACTACCAAGAAAAAGCAGGGAGGGGGAAGAGGATGGAAGAAAGGGTACAATACAAAGTTGGATTTCTGAAGCAAGCAACTTATTTCTCTGGTATTTCATTTCCACTTTTCGTTCCTTGATCTCCTACGTAGCTCCCATTGCCCAGATTTGTATAATTACCAGTTTAAAAAAAAAAACACGTAACATGAAACAATTCCTGACTCACACATGGCATTTTTCATCAGCAGATCCCAAAGTGTATTACAAGGAGTTTAGTATTATAAGCCCCCTTTCAGCAATGGAGAAACTGAGGCAAGGAGCACTGAAGTGACTTGTCCAAGGCCAGCCAGCAGAGTGACCCAGCTGAAATTAGAATACACAATCTCAGTCCAGTGCACTGCTCATTAGGCTGCACTGCCTGCCATGGAGTGTGATTCTGTAGACACCTGCCCATATGAGCAACTTCAGGTCTGGGAACAGCCCAGTAGAAGGCTTAATTTACAAGGTGTTGAGCACCCAAGCACAAGATAAATTTTAAGCAAGTGAATAGTTCCTTTGATGGGGAAGCACTTCAGCCAACATTGTGAAGGTTTAAGTTAATTACCATTTATAATTACTTTTTTAGCAAGCCCTGAAAATGCAAACACTTCACCCAAGTTCCAGAAGGTCATGATTCCTATGTCCAAATCGGATACAGACAAATGTCCTAATCCTGCAACTGAATCCACACAGAAAGACCCTTAGGCTCTAGTACAGAGACTAAGTCTATAAAGGGCATCCTGCCCGGCTGCAAGCTTCTGTCAATGTGGAACCAATAGAAAGACCAGACTGCAAAGTTTCAATTTCAGTTCTTTGTGCATGGTCATTTGACGATGCAGTTACATTCGGACTTCTGAAAAACGAAAGGTCTGCACAGCACTGCAATGTCTCCACCAACCACAACAGCAATTGATGCAATATTTTAATTCAAACAATGTTATGTCTCTCACCAGGGATGGATCAAGCCCCTGGGGGCCCAGGGCTGCCCACTCTTGTGGCCCCCCCTGCACTGCAGCATCATCCAATCTGGGGGGTGGCCCAGCCTGGCTGCTACCGGGGACGGGGTCCAGGGTCCACAGCCTAACCAAGTGAGGAGGGGACCAGGGCCCTCGGGCCAGAGGCCACAGCCCACAGCACTCCTGCCCTGATCCCTGCTGGAGCAGACCCACCAGCCCAAGGGTGGGGTGGCCGGTGGCAGGTCACTACTTAGACTGGCCAGCCACAGCCGAATTTTGGCAGGGCAGTGGGACCCCTGTAGTCCAGTACCTGGGGCTGCAGCTTCTAAAGCCCGTCTCCAACCACTTCAAGGCATGCTAATAAAATTGAGCGTCTAGCACTCATTGGGAGGGACAAGATCTTCAGAGACAGGTGCCCCTAATGTTAGACTCCTAAGAGCAGGGCCCTTTGTATTAGGTGCTTATCAAACATAGGAGAGACTCCTGATTGAAACAGCTTTTCATCTAGAAGCAAATGCAGGAGGGGAAATACAGGCAAATTGACTTAACCAGGTCATTAGCATGGCCAAGATTAGAACACAAATTTCCTGTCCTAGACTTGTGTCTAACCCTACAGCCTTTTGATTAGAAAGTATTGGGTATGAAGAACTTTTGAAAATTAGGAAGGTGCCTATATGTGAACCCCTCAAGATGTGAATTTTAAAAGTACCTACCAGTAAGTCTCTGTTTCTCAATCTTTTAAGTAGCAAGTGCGTGTTAACTTGTGAAAATTTTAATAAGTACGCTAACACTTAACTGCCTCCCAGCTGGGAGCTGGGATTGGGGGAAGCAGGTGGCTGCCACACACACCCCAGCCTGTCTGACGTATTCGCAGGGGTACACATTGAGAAACTATGACCTAAGTGACCTGGGGGCACACGTCCCATTGAAAGTCAGTGGAGCTTGTGCTCCTAAGTTACGTAGATGCTTTTAAAAACAATACCCAAAGGCTGTAGAGTTAATCTCCAATTTCTATAATCTCTGCTCTGTACAGAACTACACAAACGAGCTGGGTTGGAATCAGAATTTACCTCCCACAAAAATTTCACACTTCCAAGAGAAAAATGGTTTTGGATCAGAATGAAAGGTTAGATATGTGAAGTTTTCTGTGGGAGGATGGTTTTTGAAAAAATTCCCTTTTGGAAGCACCAAAAAGGAATTAAAAAAAAAAAGTCCACCTCTCCAGCCCTTCCGCAGCCCAGTTGGGAGTCCTGGCTCTGCAACTTCTTGGCAGGCAAGCCACTGAGCAGGTGGGCAAGCAGGTGAACTGGCAAGAGATCCATCTGGTGTCCATCAAAAGTTTTGTCGAGATTGATAGGTTCCTGCAGAACATTTCAATTTTGACAGAGCAGCATTTTCGGATGATAACCCCCCCCCTTTTTCTAACTACACGAATGAACGGGAGAGTACACAGGGCTCTTCTGTGCTCAGTGAAGATATCACTTCATTCTTTTTCATATCTTAGTGTGTTTATCTCCCCACTAGAGTTCAGGAATAATTTTTTGCTTTTAGATTTTGCTCATAACAGTTTTGTTGAGGAAAATGCTCCATTGCTTTGGGTTTTGTTTTTCATATTTTTTAAAGGATGGAGATTTTTACCGAGGCACTCAAATACATGCAAATATGGCAACAATCCAAGAGCTGATGAGGAAAAAAAATAAGGTGTTTATTCTTTGCAGATAACAGCTGTTCTGTGCTAATTTGTGTAACGTCTATAGCCAGATTCTTTTAATTGCAGTTTTCTTATTTAATTGAAAATCTGGCCAGACACCACACCTGTCATCTTTACAAGTGTGGGGCCAAATCCTGCACCCATGACGTTGGGATGACTTTTGCTGTTGATACAAATGGATGAAGGCTTTCTATCTCAATCCTAGAGCGACTTATGCATGTCCTTAACTTTAGGCATACGTGCAGTCATGACAGAAACAACAGGATCACAAAGGTGCTTTAAGTAAAGTAACTTAATATAGCTTAGAAAGATAGGTTGCTTAGGCCCTGACTTGGCCCTCAAAAACATACTAAGCTGTAAGCATGTACCTGTTCAGACCTTTGAAATGTGCTTCATTTTAAGCATTGTTCGTGGCACTTAAATGCATTGCTAAGTCAAGGCCTTTGGTAGCCTCTCTTCACCTGGACACACCAAAGCAGCATTGCCTAAGATTCTAAGTATCATGAGGCCACCACAAGAAATCTACTTCCGAATTGTGGCACTAAAGAGAAGGAGCCAGGTGTCAGTCTTTAGTCAGGCACTATTCTGTCACGGGATGCATATCTGGGCACCCCTGGGTTATGATTTATATGATTTCCCTGTTCATTTGTGCACTGTGATGGTATGATTTGATGCCAACTATGCCATGCAAGGTTTCTTTATGGACACATAACCTGTTCTACAAAATTCCTATGGTATCATGTTTCCTGCAGCATCATGGATGTGTACAGATATGGAATATGCTTCACATAGCTCAGGGGGCTGGGAGACAGACAGAGCTCTCTCCCAGCAACATGTAAACAGCCACAGCTGTGAGCAAGCAAGTACCTTTAGGAGCTAACAAAGAATATGCAAACTGAGGTGGCTGAGACCAGACAAAGAGATCACCTCTGCGCAGAAGCTGAGGGTTTGAGGGGATTTTTGGAAACAGAGGGACACTTGGAAGGATTTGGGGCTTTCTGCCTGGGAATCTCCACCCTGAAATAACTTCAAGCAAGATGTGGGCCCTGCTTGGTCTCATGCAGCAACTAGATGTACGAACATCTGGCAGCCGAACACCCTGAGCATAAATGTAGGCTATGAGGTCAGTTTAGGTAGAGATATTAGGTTAGTATGTCTGTTTTACCTTTTATTTCCTTGTGGTCACTCCTGACTCATTTATATTGTGATTCTGCCATCGCTGGCCATATTCACAAGTTGAATCAAATTGAATCATGGGGTTGGAAGGGACCTCATGAGATCATCTAGTCCAACCCCCTGGGGTTTGAACCCAGGACCTTCTGCATGTAAAACAGATGTGCTAGCCAATATTCTCATTTAGAATTATAATCTGATCAATAAACTAGTAGTTATTTTACCTAAAGCTGTGTGGTCTTTAGAAGGTGTGAATAAAAAAGGGTGGGCATGATCCATTTCTTTGATAAATGGACGGTCTCGAGTGTATGGTGATTGGGAGTGGGCCCCAATCTCTGTAGGATAGTGACTCCTGGTGTGGTAACTGGGGCTGGGGATGCTTGCAGGGGGAATGTGCTCATGTAGCCAGAAAGCATACACCCACTGCATGGGACCAATTGCATGCAAGAGGCCGGAGTGGACTGACTCAGGAGTCAGTGGTCACTTGGTAAAGTGGGGTGAATTGGGGTTCAGAAGTGGGAACTGGGGGGGAGGGGGTCACAGGGACATGCCAGACCGGATCTGGTGAGCAGCCTGTCACAAATTCCTATTGAAGTTCCTAGGAGTTCTGTTTGAGCGAGGCCTGCCAGGCGCTAAGACAGGCCACAACTGAATTTAGAAAGTCAAAACATGAAATACACCATCGTCTGGAGCTCTCATTCCCTGGCTAGGTTCCCCATTGCTTCTTGTGAGAAGTAGCTGCTTCAGAATCAATGGCAGATCATGGCCCATGGAGAGGACTGGTTCAGCGTTGCCCATGAGAACATTGCTATGAGCACCAAGATGGGGTCAAGCACATTAAAATACAGGCCGATGACCAGTGAGAACTTGCTAAGTGTGAGGGCCACTGATCTGTGGAACAGTTGTCACCTGTCACTGTGCAAATCCAAGTGGATGGCATGGTCTAGTGCTCTGAGGGACAGCAGGTGAGTGGGAAAGGACTTGTACCTATGCAGAAATGGGGTATTTGTTACTGATATAGTGTCCTGTTGTAAACATGAACAGAACAATAGCCTAGTTTATGACTTTAGGCACAGTCTTAAACAACTGGTGGAGCATAAATTGCACTGGGCAAGGAAGGACTGTGCCTCAGAGATACCCTGGGAATCATAATTTCTCCTCTGGTTCTTTCTTCACCCTGTGGGGGAATGATTGCTTTTGGACTTTATCAGCAGTAAATTACTCCTCCAACCCTGCCGGCTCAGCTCGTCTGCCTAGCCCGCTTTGTGGGTAGAGCCATTTCCTTCCTCTCCTTGTTGAATAAGGAGCTGGTGAATAACCCTATTTACTCCTATGTTCCTGGACCTGCATACGACTGTAAGGTGGATTCTTCCTCCCTTTCCTGGGCATATATTCTGGGTCAGCATATAGCTCAGGGTTTGCTGTGTGCTGTGACATGAAAAGTCAAACATGTATACAGTGGGAACCTTTCAAAGCTGGCCATACCAGTGCTGTTCTCAGTGGTGGCAGATGACAGTAGGGTGACTAGAAGTCCCAGTTTTATAGAGACAGTCCACATATTTGGTTTTTTTCCTTAAACAGGTGACTATTACATCCCACTTTTTCACATTTGCTATCTGGTCATCCTAGATGACGGAACAAAGAGCAATGACCTCAAGTTGTCAAGGGGGAGGTCTAGGTTAGATATTAGAAAAAAATTTTCTTCAATAGGAAGGTGGTGAAGCAACTGGGAGGGGTTACCTAGGGAGGTGGGGGAATCTCCATCCTTAGGGGTCCTGGCTTAACAAAGCCCTGGCTGTGATGATTTAGTTGGAGTCAGTCCTGCTTTAAGGAGGGGGTTGGACTAGATGACCTCTTGTCTCCCAACCTTCAATAATGCTCTGATTCCCCACCTGCCAGAGTCAATCTTAACAATGGCCTTTTCCAGCCTATGTACAGGGGAGATATAAATAACGCAGTGCCGTAAGCACCCACTTTTAATGGTGCCTACTGAGCGTATGTCTTATTATCAGGGCACAGGGAATCATGTTGCTTAGCGCTGTACAACACACATAATTTACAGACATGCTCTACCTTGAGGAACTGAAAAGACAAATATACGTAAGATAGTATGTCATGGGAAACAATCTTAAAATCACACATCATCACCTTTCCAAGGGGCTGAGCACTCTCCTAAGGACTCAGACCAATTTCAGTGAGAGTTGAGCTCCATTACCAAACCCTTTGTGCTTCAAGAAACAGAATGTAGACTCTACAAAAGCATGTTGCATTACTTGGCACATTGTCCTCCTTCTCAGGGTGTGGCAGGCATTCAGTTAAATTAACATTCTCCTGCTTCATTGCAACCACTGTGAAAATAACTAGTTCCTGCCAGTGGTGATTTTGCCTTTATGAACAGTCAAACAGGGCTGCATTTAATTAATTTTTCGAAGGTTTGTTCTAACTAATCCTGTGATCTATTAGAAACTCTCCAAAGCACTTTCCATGGAGTGGTGCACAGCAAACAAACAAATATACAATGTCATACCAGTTACTGAAAAGGAAGAAGTATCAGCCCCTGGCTTTAACAGTCACAAGTATCTGACACATTCATGTTGTTGGCTTGCGTGGCTCACAGACTTGCTCTTTGTTTCCTTTGTTATCCTAGCAAATTCATTCTACTCTAAGGCCAAATCCTTTGCTGCTGTAAATTAACATAACTCCACTGATGTCAATGGAGGTAGGTCAATTTGTATCACCAAAGGATCTGGCCCTCCAAGCCAGCCCCACATATCAGCATGGGCAGGTCTATACTGCCTGCTGTTTTTGATGGCAGTTGAACGGAGATACCCAAGTTACTTAAAATAACTTGTGTATCTCAGTTTGACAGCCCTACGCTTGGCTCATTCACTGGGCTGAGTCGAAGAAGGGGCCTCTCTTTGACTCATTACTACTCCAGTTGCCCGGGGGGAGGTTGGCGATTGGCTTCCGACTGACGGAACGAGTCTTCACAGACCCAATCGGTCGATTAGGAAGTTCAATCTGACACTGGTGATTTTGTTGCTGTCAACGGACTTTAATAGGGTTAGTGTTGTGCAGATGCTGCCTCTGTCAATATGTGGTTACAGGAAATATAGAAGGCACTATTTGCACTGGGATCTTTTAGGGACAATCAAAGTGTAGCTGCTAAAGACTAAGTGACTGAATGTTTAATTTTGTTCTTCAGCACTAAAGAATGCTTTCCCTTGTGCAATATCAACCTATTCTCTAGAGATGGCAGCATCTCCTGCAGCTGCCAGCCAATTCAATTACATGCTAATCTCACATAATTAGCTTTCTATTTCTATTTTGATTCTCCCCCTTGCAGGATCTTGTATTGCATGTTAAAAAACCCGATTTGAGATGCTCTGCTTTGCAAGTCCATCTGCTTGATTTAAAGCAGTAAATTCACTGGAAAAGGTAAACAAAAATGCAGGTGTAGATTACTAAATTCCTGCATACTAAAGGCTTACTAGGATACTGAAATTTAGCAAAGGGCAGCAAAAGGTTTATTGTGCCACTTAAGTCTCAGGACTTCAAAACAGGGTTCCCCACAGTCCTTAGGCAGAGTGGTTAACCTACTTTTTTGTACAGTGTGATAGAGCTGCACCAACTGTGGGTTTTAGGGCTGGGGTTTTAAGAAGAACCAGATGCCCCTGTTGTTGGTTTCAGGACTAGCTGAAAATTTTCCAGAATTCTTTTTGGATGGAAAATAGAGTTTTCAACTAAGCAAAAAGAGCCGTGTACTCAAAAATTGTCAATTCTTTTTATTTATTTTATTTCATTTTATTTTAGTTTGGTTGAAAAACCTGCATATGCTCAAATTTTCAGCCAAATGAAGCAGAAAAGTTTTGGACCCAAAACATGATGGTTTTAGGTTTTTTGTCACAAAATCAAAATTTTCTACAGTGGAAAAATTGCTTTTGACCAGCTCTTCTTAAAAATTCCAAATGATAGATGAGATTTTTAGCTGGTATAAATGGAATTGATTTTCTGTAGATCCAGGCAATGCACTGTCAATGGAGCTATGCAGATTTACTCTGGCTAAGACTATCGCTCTTTGTCAATTTAATAACCTCTGACATCTGCTTTTTTCCTTTCCTTTCCTATCTGCAGTGTGGAGGGCAGAGCTGTGCCCCATCAAGTACTAACACTATCTAAATGATGTCTTCTCAATACAGACTTTGTATTTTTGGTGTTACAGTGATTCATGGTGAACCTGAATATGAAGGACTATTGCATCTTTACCCTCCTTTGCAAGCTAGTCTCTTGAATGGCCCTGGGCTAAATTTATATTACTCTGATATCGTAGCAAAGCGGCAAACACAGAAAACCAAGCCATTGCTGATCAGAACAGGAATTTTCAGCTCAAAGAAAATTCTGATAAGTCAATATTTTTGGTCCCGACTGAGGATAAAAAGTTGGATTACTGAATTTTTTCCTGGACCAAAATATTCTGGAAAACATTGATTTGGAAATGCCTGAGCATTTCTTTACAGCAGTGAAGAAAACAACGAATTATTTCAGTGTGCCCAATTGTAGTGTTTTATTTTGGTTTGTTGAACCACCCCAAAATGTTTCATTTAAAATAAATACAAAATTAAACTTTACTTCCTTATGGTGCCACATGGGAGTTTTAAACTGGGAGCCTGAAGGTCCTGGTTTGGGCTATATCACCCATAGCGCATCTGCAGTCATGTGCCTCTTTTGATGCACCACACAGCTTGGTCACAGGAGAGTCTATGTTGCTAAGATTGTCCATTCAAAGTACAACTACCCTTAGGCAATGCAGCACAACAGAGAAATGAACTTTAAAGCTGAACTGCTTTAAAATCTTCAGCAAACTAAAATTCTCTGATTTGGACTGATGGAAAAGAAAAAGAAAAACTGAAATGTTCCCAAGGAAAATTCAATTTTCCATAAACTACATTCTCTAGAAATGCCATTTTGATAAAATCTGACTAGCTCTAATCAAGAGACAGGTTTGATACAATGATTATGGGAATGTTTGTACTCATTAGTGGCCTAATGCTGCATGGTATTGAGTGTTCATCAGGAGATTAAGTGTCTTGAAAACTCTCAGCTCACCATAAAATTGACTCCTAAGATTACTTTATTGTTAAACAAAAGACACGGGATTTGATTCTCATTTACCCAAAGGGCCCTTTACACCACTCTGTCAGTGAACAGGATTCTTAAGGTTGGCATCCCATAGGCTAAATTGACATGTCTGATCAAATTTGGCTCAGCCTTCAGATCTAGTACAAATGAGATTTTATAAAAATTAAGGCTACAAAAAGGTTTCAATAACATTTGTTTTAAACCCACAGTAAATATGGTTTCAATTTTACAGTGAGAGGGAACTAAGTGTAAATAAGAATCTGGTGTATGAAGTAAAACCAGCTATAAAAAT
Source organism: Podocnemis expansa (assembly GCA_007922195.1). Classification (NCBI taxonomy): domain Eukaryota; kingdom Metazoa; phylum Chordata; order Testudines; family Podocnemididae; genus Podocnemis; species Podocnemis expansa. Next base: position 2,404,798 of record ML682033.1, read on the forward strand.
AAATGAAACTGACTTTCAAAAACCAGAAAGTCTATTTTTATTGCCCAAGATCACCAAACTGGAAAAAATAAGCAGTATAAATGATGAAGAGTTAATCGCACACACTTTATCAGATTAAATAATTTCAGGATTAGTAGCATGGGAATTATAGAACAGTTTTTAGAGTATCTCTTTAAATCATATAAAATGAAAGATTTAACAGTGCGGCATAACATTAGCCTGTCAACTCACTGTGTGTGTGTGTGTGGCATAACATTAGCCTGTCAACTCACTGTGTGTGTGTGTGTGTGTGTGTGTGTGTGTGTGTGTGTGTGTGTGTGTGTGTGTGTGTGTGTGAGAGAGAGAGAGAGAGAGAGAGAGAGAGACAGAGAGAGAGTAGGCTAAAACTGACGAGTAGCCTGATTTTCATGAGCATTGAGCAACTGCATCTTCCATGAAAGTCAGTGAGAGCTTTTGGTGCTCAGCATCTTTGAAATTCAGGCCAAAAGACCATCAATCCTCAGGCTTCAATGCACACATTGATCATCAGTGACTGGGATCAGGCAGGAACAGTAATGTATAATACTGTCTAGCTTGTACATTAGGGAGATATTTTTTCCTCTGAAGACATGTGGCTGATATTGATGTTGATGAAAAACGCTGGAGTAGATGGACTACTGTTCTGTCTCAGTATGGTGAGCGCTATATTCCTGTTTCTATTTTTTGTGGATGCATTCAGTAGAAAAAGGAACTCAGAAACTTTGCTTTGGCAACGAATCAATGTTTCAGAAAGGTTTCTGAAACAAGCTTTTTCTGTTTGAATCCACTTATCAAAAGCTACTCTGGTGAAGCCTTCCAAAAGATACCGGTAATAACTCTTAGGCATGGTTTCCACACCCTAGTCTGTCTGCTATGAAATGCTTACTCGGAGGATGTTATGATTAAAAGATGTCTCCATCGAATGGCAGAAGAATGTCTGTGGCTTGTTACAGCTCTCCATTCAGAATGACTTTCATCAGCTGAATGATCACTGCTTGACTTGGAAAGTCAGAGGAGAAATAAATCAATCCCGTGTATGGGCAATTTGGATTAGAAAGACATCTGCTGGCACCTACCATATCAAGCTATGGTGTGAAACGAAGAGGCCAAACTGTTTTATAATGCTGAAAAGTTGACTTAGAAAAGACCAAAGGAGATGCTTAATGGAGGCTGGATATTAGAAAAAACTTTTTTACTAGGAGAGTGGTGAAACATTGGAATGAGCTGCCAAGGGAGGTGGTGGGGTCACCATCTTTGGAGGTGTTTAAGGCCCGGCTGGATAAAACCATGACTGGGATGGTTTAGTGGGAGTGGTCCTGCCTCTGGCAGGGGGTTGGACTAGATGACCTATGAGGTCCCTTCCAACCCTAGGATTCTATGATTCTATGAGGTTAAGAGGGCAGTATAACCGTGTGTAGGGGAGGGGGCTAGAAATGATCAACCATCTGGCCTGGCATTTTTCAGGACTGTTCTCTACACAGATCTTTGTGTTTCAGGGCACGTGCCAACCTCCGACTCTAGGGGTATATCTACACTGGAGGCTCAGTTTAGTCGACTTAAAGTCAACCTTGTTAAGTCCACTTAGAGTGTCCACATTCCAAACTCCTGTAGACTGCACATGTCCGCGCTAGCAGCTGCTAGGTTGACTTAAGGCTTAAATCAACATAAGCCATTGTAGATGGAGCACAGCCCTTAAGTCGACCTTATTAAGTTGGCTTAAGGACTACTCCCTATCTACACTGGCTTAAGTCAACTTAACAAGGTCAATTTAAATTGACCCCTTAAACTGACCTTAAGAGGTGGTGTTATTAAGTTGACTTAAGGAAGCACTTAAGTTAACTTAATAAATTCCCCATGTGGACGAAGCTTTTCTTAGGTCGACTTAAGGAAGGTTAAGTTGACCTAAAGCTCCAGTGGAGACATACCCTAGGAGCCTAATACTAGCTTGTCTTGGAGGCAGATTACTCCATATCTGCCTACTCTAGGGTTTCTTGCACTTGTTCTGAAGTAGCTGGCGCTGGCCATTTTTGATGAGAGAATCTTGAACTCAATCAGCAGTTTTCAAACTTAGGGTTGGGACCCAGCACTGGGTCACAGACCCTCAGGCACTGGGTCACAGCACCCCCTTTTGCTGCCACCAAAAGACTGGAATGCATTGCTCAATGTATGTAATTGTTGGGTTGCAGGCATAAATGATTTTTTTCAACTGGCTCCCAAGCAAAAAAGTTTGAAAACCACTGGACTAGATGAACCAACACTCTGTTCCAGCAATGTCTATGTTCCTATACATCATCCCCTCTGGTGTCTCACCGAACCTATATCTTCCATATCTGAAGTTATGGTGCCTCAACCATCGCCATTGGGAGTATATTCCATTTCCCAGTTGTTATTATTGTTAAGAATATTTTTCCTATTATCTAGTCCCCATTTTCCTTCCTTGGTTTCAGGTTATTTGTTTTTCCCCATCATCTGCTGATACTGTAAATTATTTGTTTTCATTATATTATGTATACCCCTTTGTTGGATGTCCATCTTACCTACTCATAGTCCTGAAGGGATTAAAATAGGTCAGGATTCAGAATTTCACGATCCACAGACACAAGGTTTCACAAACATTTCTACACTAAATTTCCCCCACAGTCCTTAAACGTGTTGTTTGGAAAGCTAACTGTACATACAGCAGAGATACTATTTGTTTCTGGTGACACCGGCTGCTGTCTCTTACTAAACAGTCATTAACCTAGTACTGAGTAATCTAGTATCACAAAATTATGGTACAAATATAGAAAGCTCCATGGAGGAATCCAGACCTTCCTCATATGCATGAGTGAACAGAGTGATAATTGGAGATATCATTCCAGGTTTTATCCCAGGAGTGTACCAAGAGAGGGGTAGGAGGGCCAGGCCCTCAGGTTCAGGGCTGCAGGCCACCCCACAAGGCAGAGGGGAGAGTGAGGCCGTCCCAGTAAGTGTTGGGTAGGGGACCGCAGCGCAGCGCAGCGCAGCGCTCCTGCCTCAACCGGCTGGCCCTTCACAATGGGTAGGGGAATCAAGAAGTGCTGGGAGTGTCCCTCACTGCCCCACCACCATGAGGCATGAAAGGCCAGCCTGGCTGTCTTCCCCACTGTTTTGGGTTGGGAGTGAGGCTGCCCCATCAGAGCCAGCGCTAGGCTGCAGGGGGAATGGCGGGTGCCATACATTGGGTAAGTGTAGTCAGCGGAGGACAGTAGAGCTGAGCCTGTAAATGCAGCCTCCCGAGCCCCCACCCCGTCACCCCACAGGTACAGACCCACCTCCTTGGGGTGATGGGTATGGCTCTGGGACACCTCCTCTCCTTGACAGGGAGCGTGAGGCGCAAATGTAGGGTTGTCTCCTGGGTGCCGGATACCCTCTGTACACCATTGTTTTATCCCCCGTTAAATTTGTCTTAATAAGGAGGAGGCAAACTAGTTATTTATTTTGCCTGCCATGATGCTTAAATGGCTGACCACGGGCACACATTAAAAAACCATTGAAGCTATTCCACAATCTTTTTGACAGTTGGGTGCACTAGACTTTTTAAAACTATTTTAGGTACACTTAAGCCTTGTTTTGAGGTTTTACAAAAGATTAAATCTAACAGCACAGAAACGTTTCAATATTTGTTTTAAACCTTAGCAAATATGATTTGTATCTTCTATCTCTTGAATTTCACTCTTAGTCCATAATGCAAAGTCCTGTACACAAGAGTCATTTTCCAGACTGCCAGTCTTCAGGAGAACTGGGGGGTAGGCAGGAGGAAGAATCATAAACCTACAAGGGCAAAGCCCAAGCAAGCTTCCTGGACCAGCTCAGCTGTCACCTGTCCTACCTGCACTTGCACTCAACGCTCAGTGGATGAAAGCTGGTGATAAGGTCACAAGTTGTGAAGTCTGTACTAAGACTGAATATTCCTTCCCTTAGCCCTACTTTGCTTCAGAGAACTTTCCGCAGAGTATGGGCTCAGGCTTTCCACAGCAACAGCATTAAAGCAGAGCATCCTCAGCAGGTTTACGGACAAGTGAAAAGCATGTATTTACCTTGGTCTGGAATGTACAATACACATGGGTTAGAAACGGGTGCTCCCAAGCTAAGGAGAGGACTCGCTTTTCCACCATGGTGCATTCAACATCATCATCCATCAAAACCACATCCTTTTTCAGAGCCTTCACTGCGAAAAACTGGTCTGTGTTCTTTAACTCAGCAAGGAACACCTAGAATGGGAAAGGCCACCTCAAATAAGATATTCATTCTCTCAAATCACATTCAGAACCATTTAAAGAAGAGAGCTGAGGAAAATGGGCTCAACATCAGGGTTGATCAGACAGCATTGTGTGGAAGGCAAATCTAGTGGTTATATCATTTGACTTGAATTCATCCAGCCTGAGTTGAGGTCCTCACTTTGCCACAAACCTATGTGGCTTTCAGGAAGTCACTCAACTTACCTTACACCTTAACTTTCATTTATAAAACAGGGATCACACTTTTCTACCTCCTAGGGGTGTTGTGGGAATATTGCCAACAATGACCATGAGGTACTACACAGTGTGGTGGTGGGGGCCATGTAAGTAGAAGGAACCCTTCCAAAATGTGAAAACTTGGAGGGCAGTAACCAGTTTCATGCAGACTTTCAGACCCAGGGATTTACATTTTCTGACCAACTCTGCCAATCACTATACTACTTTAAAAGACATATGCTGGAGTATTATTTTGTCAGCCATGCATAAAATGTGAATGTTTGGGGCTAGATCCTCAGCTGGAACAAAAATCAGTGTACAAATGAGCTTTTACAGAAGGTACGGCTAACAGAATAGAAATGTTTCAAGAACATGTGTTTTAAACTACCATTAAACAGGGTTTGTATCTTGTACGAACAGCTGATATTGGTGGCACTTGACTGTTGACCTGGCTCTAAATGCAAGGTTAGAATGCAGTAAGCATAAATTAGGTTGCATTTCTACAGTATCTTTCACCTGTGTATCTCAAAGCATTTAACAATTACTAAGGAACTGAATTGCAGAGAAACAGCCAAGCTTTATTATCCCTGTTTTACCTATAGGGAAACCAAGGCAGTCAGCAGAAAAATGACTTGCCAGAGGCCATGAATGAGCCATTAGCCGTGTTGGAAGTAGAATGACTTCTAAACCCACAGACTAATTACTAGGCAACCATATGGCTTAGTGGACTGAGAACTTTGTTGTGATTCAGAGGACATGATCTCACTTCCTGATTCTGTCATATGTTTCCCAAGTGACCTCAGGCAATCATTTACTGTCCTGTGCCTCAGTTTCCCCATGTGTAATGTAGGGATACTGACATGACATCCACAAAGTGCTTTGAGATCTATGGATAAACATCACTATATAGAAGCAAGGTCTTACTTACTCTATCACCTTACTCAGATATATGCCCAAGAATAAGCAATGAGGCCCCATCACTGTTTATTGAATCATAGAGATGGAAAAACACAAAGAACCTGCAACTTCCTGGCAAGCCTTATTTACTTCTTTCGTTTTTTCTTATACATTTAATTTATCAGTGTGCTACGTACATCCTCTCCCAAGCCATATGGGGAATAATCAGAAATACTAATGCTGAATCTACAATAGCTTTTCACAGTGCCTTTCCATGCTGTGTAATATTTTTTAAGACAGAAGATCAAGGGGTAGTAACCAGGGTGGCACCTATTGCCTGAGAGGAAGGAGATGGCAGGAGACAGTATAGTCAATGGAAAGGCAATGTGCTTCTCCACAGATGGACCTGTGCTATTCAAATCCACATGAATTTCTGGAGATCAAAGGGATATGAAGACTGAATGCCCAGCATCTTCTCCAAAGGAAGACAAACCCCATCCCAACCAATGCAAGAATTTGGAGAGGATTCTGTAGAGAAAGCTTATCATGTTTTCTGCTCCTTCCAATATCTGGCCCATCCACACAAAGCTTGTTCAACTATGAAAAGCAAAATGGAAAAAAATAGTAAACCAGACAGATATTTAACAAAATAAGAAGTGGCTATAGGACCATAAAATATATAAGGATCAGCCATAAACCATGGCGGAGTTTCCATCTCTGATGACTTTGGCCAACACACTATCTAATAAGTGCCCCTTCATTAATTGCTCAATTGCAATGACAAGTGGTTTCAAAATAGCCCCCCCACAGCTGCATTCATCTTAGCAACGGAGGATGTGTCTAGGACTGAAAAAGGATCAGCCAGCCAATGTGAAGTGAAATGAATGAATGAATCCACCAAAGGCAGAAGAGTCAAGTTTCAGATCGGAGGCACAGATTCCCCTACTGACTTGCACATGGAGTACCACTGACTTCAGATCTGGCCCCAGACTTCTCAGGGATGTCATATAGTTAAATGCAACCTGAGCAAAGGGCAGGGCATAGTTGCAATGGCCCAGGAACAGAGGGATTCACAGTCTGTTTCTTGCTTCCTCTTTACTCTGGAGGAGGAAGTGGTCTACTCCAGCCCTTTTTCTGATACAGTTTACGTTCTCCTCCGTGTTGGCTGATAGCAAACCAGGATTCCACCCAATATATTCTCCTACCCGTCTGCTCCCCTCCCACCTGTGTAAAAGGGGAAATACATAAGAAGGGCTACAGTGAATCAGACCAATGGTCCATCTATTCCTGAATCCTGTCTTCTGACAGTGGCCAATGCCAGATGCTTCAGAGAGAATGAACAACAGGTGATCATCAAGTGATCCATCCTGTCGGACATTCCCAGCCTCTGGCAAACAGCAATCCCTGCCCACATGATGGCTGTTGATGGACCTAACATATCCAGTTGGTTTGTTTTTTTAAATGTTTTATAATCTTGGTCTTTACAATGTTCTCTAGCAAGCAGTTCCTCAGGTTGATTGTATGCTCTGTGAAGAAATACTTCCTTTTGGTTTTGTTAAGCCTGTTGCTTATTATTTTCATTTGGTGACTCCTTTGTTCTTGTGTTACGAGAAGCAGTAAATGACAGTTCCTTATTTACTTTCTCCATACCGGTCATGATTTTGTAGTCCTCTATCATATCCTCTTTTAGTCTTCTCTTTTCCAACCTGAAAATCCCAGTTTTATTAATCTATCCTCATATGGAAGCTTTTCCATAACTCTAATAATTTTTATCGTTCTTTTCACTACCTTTTGCAATTCCAATATACCTTTTTTTGAGATGGGATGACCAGATCTTCAAGCAGTATTCAAGATGTGGTGGCATGATTGATTTATACAGAGTCAATATGATATATATTGTTTTATCAGCTATCCCATTCCTAATGATTTCTTTACTTTTTTGAGTCTTTGGCTAGCTGTTCTTCAAATTCTTTTGTAGACTTCCTAATTTAAATTTTTACACTGCCAGAGTTTATGCTCCTTTGTAGTTTTTTTCAACAGGATTTAACATCTACTTTTTAAAGGATGTCTTTTTGCTTGTAACTCTTTTACTTCGTTGCCTGGTAGCTGCTTCCCCCCCTAAACAAGGTCTGGTGTTGTGGGTAGAGTAGTAAGTGGAGTACAGGGGAGTAAGGGTAACCTTGGGTCTTAGTTACTCTCCTGTGCAGTGGTGGAGATGGGTTCGTAACCGAGCCTTAGGAGAATTAGGCCTATATGAAACCTAATAATCAGTTACTCTGGACAGTGTTTAAATGTTGTTCATTATTAAGCAAGAACCAGTGTTTTTGCTGAGATTTAAAAACAGACTCATGTCTTCTGAACCCAGCAATGCAACACTCACTTTGGCATTGAAAAGTTGTTTATATTCTTCAGCAGGGAACTATACTGATTTGCTTAAAACAAGGCAGCCTCTTCTCACTTACCTTGCCAAAGCTTCCCTTTCCCAACATTTTGTGTAAGACAAAATCATCAATTGTTAATTTCAGCTGCACAGGCTGCTCATCTTTCCCTGGTTCTGATTCTATTAGAGGCTTGGGGCTTGTCACATCTTCCACTGGTGTCTCCCAGGAGATTCCCTGTGGCTCTGAAATGAACATCAAAGTGCTAAAATAAACACCAAGAAACAAAACAAGTCTCCATCCTCGTTTTACATTTCTCAAAGACACCCAGTTCCCATTAGAATTAATGGAAATCAGGTGTCCACATTCACTAGATGGATTCGAAAATCTCAGGTACTGTATCTTAATCTCCTTCCAGGGTTAAAGTAAGCTGGAACACGGTGGAACGCCATTCCGCGGCCCACTATTTTTAGGTAACCACAGCTCTGGGGCCCCCCAAATTAGACAATGGAGCCGCAATGCTGTGTTCCGGTTCCATCTTCTATTTTTAGGGGCCTGAATGCTGAGCCCCTAAAAATAGCAAGCCCTGGAATGGCGTTCCACTGCGTTCTGGCGGTGCAGGGAGTTTTAAAAACTCCACTCCCCCAGCCTGGTTTCACGAAGCATGCTCAGAAGCTCTGAGCATGCTCACTGAGACCAGGCTCTAGGCCAAAGCCTCAGCCTGGGCCGGGCCTGCTCCTCATGTCAGCCAGGTAAGGGGACCCTAGGGGGGCTGGTTTTTGGGGACAGAAAAGTCAGCCTGGCACGGAAAGGGCATGGGGGTTGGCGGATCACAGGGACCATCAGCGACACATTGGGTTCAAGAGGGGATTGGGAAGGGTTTGAGGGAACAGAGACGAGATGGGGCCAGGGACAATAGCTGGCGTGGGGGATGGTAGTAGCTAGGGTAGGGGAGTAGGTGTGGGGGGGCAGTAGCTGAAGTGGGGGGTAGGCATGTGGGGGGCAGTAGCTGGGATGGGTGAGGGGGGCCCACGCTGGCATGAGGGGAGCCTGCCAATTTAGGGGGCTTCCAAGGTCCACCAAATTATACTTTAACCCCTGATCTCCTTCCACTTACATCAGTTTTTGTACTGGTGTAACTCCACTGATTTCAGTGAAATGACTCCAAGTTTACAGGGATGTAAATGAGAAGAGAACAACATCCTTTTACTATAATGTTGCTTCCAAAGATGAAGACTCTAATCCTCAGATTTTGTGCAAATTTTACTTGACAATCCTTGCTGGCTGTCACACCATTGCCTTGACATCTTACCCTTGGGTGTCTTCAAGCCAATTGCCAAGGCTGCTGTATGAAATAGATGGTACCCTGTTTATACTTCCTGCTCCTATCCCAGCAGTTCAGATCAGGTTGACTGCCTTGTTTGTCAGTTCCTGGAGAAGAACTTTCAAGAGTTTTTGCGGTATTCTATTAATTTGGATTTATAAAAACATGTATTGGAATCTTTTGCTCTGCACATCTTGATGGATAAAATAAATATGCACCAGGGAAGAGATGGCCCCATAGGTAACCAGGTCCCAAGCCATTTAAAGATTTATAGGCTCAAACCAAAACTTTGAATTCCATCTTGAAACTTACTTCAAGACACTGCAGATGTAATCGACTGGTAGCCAGGCCTCTTTGATCAATTCATAAAGGATATAAATCTGGCACTTCAGAGTCATGGAATCACAAAATGTCAGGCTGTAAGGGATCTTGAGAGGTCACTCACTCCAGTCCCTTGGGCTGAGTTGGGACCAAATATACCTAGACCCTCCTTAATGGGTGCTGTCCTACATCTTCTCAAAAACTTGCAATGATAGGCATTCCACAGCCTCCATTGGTAAACTCTTACAAAACTTAATATCTTTAAAGTTCAAAGGTTTTTTCCTAATGTTAAACCTAAATTTCCTTTTCTACAAACTAAGCCAATTATTTCTTGTTCTACTTTGAGTGGACATGGAGAAGAACTGATCATTGTTTTCTTCCTTTTATGTATTACTCCAGCTGTAGAGATTCATGCTCCTGGTGTGAGAGGCCTCTGGCATTGACAAAGATGATAATCATAACAAAGACACGAGAGCATGAATACAATGTGCTTCTGATGGGCAAGTCAGCTTTAATAAGCAGGCTGCAGTAAAGTGCATGGCCTCCAATTTCCGAGTAGTCTGTATGTATGGCTCTCATCCAGTGCAATGTGAGCTTGTGGTGAGAAGGGTACATATAATTATAGCAAGACTGGACATGAAACGTTATCCTCTTCTCATCGTTTCACTTGAATCTGCGCTGGGAGCCCAGTCATGGCCTTTATTTAAGCTTTGATTTCATTTTGCTTTTTCTCCTCATAAATCTATTTTGAAGCTTGCAGGAGTGGCTGTTCCTGTGCTACCCATTGCATGAATTGTAATTCATATGTTGTGTTACAGCCTTTAGATGCCAAGGCAATAACCGGCACTGTGGACTAAAGGAGGGATTTTCCAACAGATTGATGTGAGTTAGGAGCGCAGTGAAAGTCATTGGACTCCCCCTGGGAAATTCCCAGCTCAAAGGCTAGCAAATGATGTGCAAAGGTTTGCCACATTGTTCAACTGGAGAGGGGAACAGAATCCTCTTTTCAGGGCACTGCATTCCAGCATGATCTCAGATCCACAAACCCCTACTCTTATCCTCCCCTGGTAACCTCCCTTGTCCACCTAAACTTTCTCTGTGGTGACACTATGCATGAGATCATGGAACAGTGCTTCACAGAAGAAAGGACAAGGAAAGTATCCTTGTAGGGCAGGGGTCTCAAACACGCAGCCCATGGGCCGCATGTGGCCCCTAAAGCTCTTTCCTGTGGCCTGCAATTACCGATATTTGCAATATCATTGTATGGAAAGGTTTCAGTGGTGCAGCCCTCGGACTACCATACTAACCCTCATGCGGCCCTCTACTAGTCCTCATGCGGCCCTCGTGGTGATTTGAGTTTGAGACCCCTGTTGTAGGGCCTCCTGTTGGCCATATCCAAAAGCATTTTTTTTCACATCAAGGTGCACTTCAGCACTGCTGATAAATGTGTATGCACCTGCATCTCAATTACCCCATAACACTGATACTTGAATTGGGTACACATAACATATACTGTTGTACTTAAATCTACAGGGTAACAAACATTTTACTGCAGCCTCAGCTGGTGTAAATCAGTCACTCCATTCACTTCAATGGAGCTACACAGTGATTTACAGAAGCTAAGATGCTGGATCAATATATTCTGATTTCTTTTGGATTTTAAATCTTCATTAATAATACTGAAAGGAATATAAGCTATTGTGGAGCACAGAGGGAAGTAATTTCCAAAAAAAGAGGACATGAAAGATTCCATTTAAACCCATATTTTGATCATTAGGTCAGCTCTTGGGCGAGTAAGGTGGAGATTTTTCATTAATTCTCAATGGTAATGATGGAATGTCTTCATGGGGACGATCAGGAAAATTAATCTAAATTAATTTGAATTATGCTTTGGAAGTGAATTAAACCACACCAAAATAAGGCCATGTTAATTCTAAATATTACCACCCACACAAGCATTTGATGTAGTTTAGCTACTTTAAAATTAATTTGGAGTCATATTTCTGAGTGTCTATGTGTACAAAAGCTCTATAGCACCTAATTTGAAATATTTCCCCCCAAATGGTCATTTTTTATTCATGAGTGGCAATTTTATTAAATGTGTGAGTTGGCCATCCTATCAAGATGGGCCACACTAATGAATAAAGTGCACAGCCTCGATGGTCATTACTTGCAGGAATGTAAACAAAGCTATGTACAAATAAAATTTAAGAGAGGACAGAAAAGAGTAAAGAAAAACAAGCTTTGAAAACACAATTAATTAAGCCAATTCTTTGAACAAGGATACACGTCAACAACAGAGTGTAGCTTGCCAACAGCGTGGCAGAGTACGCAGATAAGATGATGACAACAGATAAACACTTTCATGAAATTAACCTTTCTGTAATCAGCATAATTAGTCAAGAATATAACGACATGCCTGCAGTTCTAAAACAAACCAACAAACAAAATTAAACTATTATAAAGCTACAATGTGTCAAGAGTATTTCCCTTTCATTATCATATGCTGTCGCACAGGGAAAATATAAAATTGGTATATGATTTTCAGTGGTGACCAGAGAGTTCAAATTAAACAGTGGGCTGTATTACTTCCTGAGTTTCTGGTGGATATGGTTGCAGGTGAGGGAAGTAGTGTGTTGGGGTACCTGAGCTAGGAGAGGATTTGGGGAAGTTTTTGTCAGATGTGTAGAGTGTGCTCTGTGGCTCATGTCACTGGGGAATCAAATTGACTGGGTTAGGGCACATGTGTACAGAAAGGTATTAGGGAACTGCATTGGGACTGAGGGATTAGTTGCCTCTGGGTGGAGCAACTAGGCATAGTTTGGGGGTACTGTGGATGAGAGGGATATGTTTTGGTAGAGGCATGACTCTAGAAGTGATGGATGTTGATTTGTACTGATTAATGAACAAAGCAACTTGAGTGAGTTATTTTATGGAAACGACACTATTTGGAGCATCCACTGGAATTGTTGATGACTAGGCTGAAGTCATAAATTGGGTCTATATTACTAAACCTGAATTATGACACCAGGCGAGACTTGGAAAGAATACCTTGTAAATGTAAGCCAGGTTCACTTGCTATGGCTCTTTGTCTTCCTCTGATGGTGGCAAGACCCTAGCTAAGAGAGGTGGGTATTTCAGCTCAGGTAACAGAGGCTCATATATGGAGTTTCAAGGTGTGATTCCTGTTGTTGACAATCCCACCAGGGCATCAACATTACAAGCGGTGGCCTACATATGAAATCAAACTGGGAATCCTTTGAGGCTTGGGAAATCCTTTCCTGGCCAAAGGGAGATGTAACCCACGACCAGAGGGGGACAGGGCGACAGCAGAGTGGGCATGGTTTGCATGAGTACCAGACAGAGCATCTATTCCCCTGTACTATGAATGGACTAAGTTCATTATTATCATAGTCTCTGGCCAACAGTTTAAATAACTGGCACCATCTATATGCATAATTGGAGAGCTACCTCTTTTCCCAGTAGTTGGTGCTGGCACAGACTGAAGCAGTGTTACTTCTTTCATAGGAACTGGAAGGCCGATTTCAATAGGTCCTTCTCTGAAGATCTGTTCAGTGTCACGCACACAGCGAGCCTGGGTCACAATCAAAAAGGAGCAATGTTTTGGCTGAAAATGCCTATGAGCACAGGTATCTCAATACCCCTGCTATAGCCACAAAGGTATAATTGTTGAAAGAGAAGGAGGTTGCTAATCACTAAAGTCATCAATGAAGTGCATTGGGAGGGTTGTGCACTTGGGGTCTTATTTTTTCAAAGCAAGACGTCTTGGAAGAGTTTGATTCTATGTGGTTTAATGCATTGTAATACCAAGAGGCCTCAATCAAAATCTGGGTCTCCCTGTGCCAGATGTTACACATGCACACCATAACAGATAGTAGAGGAACTATCCTGAAGAATTTGCAATCTAAATGGACAAGACAGAGTGGAAGGGGAAACAAAATGAAATAATTTGCCCCAGCTCACACAGCGGGTCAATAGACTAAAACCCAGGTCTCTTGAATATCACATCAACGCCCTGTCCACTAAACCATGCTGTTTCAGAACACGTGCTGTTGTACCTGTTGGGTGCTCTCTATCATTGCCAGTGCTTCAGCCATTAGTTTCTGGTTCACACCACAAAGATTTGCCACTTTTGTTTGGCATTTGTGATGGACATTCATGCCACATGCTGAAAGAAAGACGTTTAGGAGGCGATCAGATCACAGGAAGGCCTACATTATAAACTGCATTTGTTTGACACGCGTCAGGGCACCTCTGTCAGCCTAAGCCAAAGGCTGGGGGTAAAATTCACCCCTGTGCAGCCTTACATAGCTCATGGCCTAGGAACCAGTTAAATGCTTTTTGTCTTAAAGGGTGCATAGTCACTCTGCTGACCCAACCTGAATAAGCTACAAGCTGGGAAGATGCACGAGGGCATTTTCATCTCTAAGTCTTTGGAGTAGCTGTTGTTTTATTCTTCATCCCTAAGGATCATGCATCCTTGTGCATTCCCCAGAATGGTCTGGCTCAGAGGTGGTGGTGGAGGAGCAAATCTTTGGACTCTGCCCTCAGCACGTCCCCAAACCTTCAACTCCTAAGTGACTATTTGTATGACTGAACAGGATTTGGCCTTTAGGTTGTAAAGACAAATTGCATCTACATTTACAGAGCACCAATAACATTAATGAACTGCAGGACTCACCATCACACTTTAACCCTTGCCTCGCCAGGCCCCAAAGAAGTGTGCCACAGTGCTCACAGAACGTGGGGCTCTTATAGTTGTAAACTTTAAACCGGTGAGGCATATCTATCTTGAATCTTTCTTTGTGGAACTGCAAGAAAAAAGGAGAGCAGTGAAAATACTGCCCACTCTATGTCAGCCCTGAATTTAAAAAAATATTACTCATCATCCACACTATTTTATCTATCCTACAGTACAACATTGCTGCTGAATTCTGTGTCTTTCAGAGCCTTATTCTTAGTTGGCAGGATTTTTACTGTGAGTGGGGAAAAAATTCCTTGGGAGTAAACCAGACATTGTACATAGAAAAAGTGACATACATTCCTGTGCTACATCTTTGTTTTTGGGTTTGACCAAAAGAAAGAACTGTCTATAGATTTTCAAAGCCAGCTAGGAGATTTTGCCATAAAGCTCCCATCTTTGTGAATGGCAACTGTGTGGCCGCTAAACCCACTAGTGAGCTTTGAGATTAACAGCCTAAAGTGTCTGAAGGGTGTAAACACTATAGAGGGATCCAAACTGATTAGGGAAATGGTGTGTGGGTATAAATAGAAGCTATCAGATAAAATTAACTAAGAAAAAATATAGTCTTAATAGTAACAGGCAATTGGCAGCTTATGCTCATTTTTGCACAGGAAAATGGGTCTGTGACAATTATGTGACAAAGCAAGATAAAAATAGAACAAAAGGGGAACTTGTCAAAATTTAGGTTTCTTATTAGCAATCTGTGAAGCTCTGATAATATATATACTTCTGAAATGATAAAGGCATCAATTTAAAGGCCAGAATGGACCAATATGATCTTTGAGTCGGAAGATCCAGATTAACCTTTTGTGGGTCCACCAACAAACGCTCCTGCTGGGGGAGAGATGAGTTGGGGACCATGGGGCATGGGGATGTGAAGGAGACTTTATAGAGGTGGGGACTGAGGGTGCAGATGTCTGTGGTGTGGGGCAAGGGGAGTGGTGAGTCTCTGTGCAGCTGGGCTGAGGGGTCCTAGGGAGCAGTGTGCAAGAGGGGTATACGGAGGGAGGCCATTCTCCCTCTGTACAGGACCAGGGTGGGGCAGTGAGTCTGGGGGGAGCTGGACTTGGGGAATCTGATTGAGCTGGGCTGTGGGATCCCAGGAAACTGCATGTGTGGATCCAGGGATACTGCTCTCTGTCTGTCCCCCCATGGGGCCAGCCAAGGCCCTGTCTGCACTGGAAGCTGCTCGGATCCCACCAGCCTGGAGAAGTGACCCGCCACTGAAATCTGAAGCTGTGTCTCATAGACTCAGGGACCCTAACGTCAGAAGCGACCAATATGATCATCTGACCTCCTGCACAATGCAGGCTTCAATACCTCACCCACCCACCCCTGCAATAAACCTCAAATCCAGGGGTAAGCAACCCCCAACATGTGTGCCGACAGTGGCACCAGAGCTCGTTCAGCACGGCATGCGTAACCCTCTGTGGTACCACAGAAATTGCCATTCCTGCCACCAAAAGCCATTCTGAGCAGCTTCCTTCAGGTGCAGCTGGGACGCAGGGGGTCCCAGCATGCCTATGCCTCCATGTGACACAGAAAAAAGCTGCCCAGAGTGGCTCCTCTCTGCAGTGTCATGTTCCCCAAAGGAGCCCCTCCCGGCAGCTTATTTCTGCAGCATGCCTGGGAAGCCCTGAAAGGAGCCACTTCGTTTTGTGGCATGCCTGGGAACCTTTGTCCCCAGGCACACCACCAAGATGATGCACTCGGGGTGACTTCTTTCTGTGGCATGCTTGGGAAGCCATGATCGCCGCTGAATTTTCAGGCAGCCGCCACGTTTTTCCAGCAGAGGTGGCCACCGGCACCAGCTGAGGGTCAGGGAGGAAGGACTGGCACAGGGGTTGGCAAACCTTGCCGACCCCTGCTCTAATCTATGACTGAGTTAGTAAAGTCCTAAAACCATGCTATAAAGACTTTAAAGTACAGAGAATTCAGCAGCAAGTGATCCATGCCTGATGCTACAGAGGAAGGTGAAAAAAACCCACAGAGTCTTTGACAGTCTGCCCTGAGGACAAAATTTCTTCCCTTTTCCAACTACGCTATTATGGGCCTTTCGAGTGTGAAGGTCAGATGCCATGGCGTCCCACTAAACTCAGTCCTGCAAGTCTGAACTCCTGCATTACAAAGATCAGTGAAACTCATTCAATAATATCTCCATCATGCCAGTAACTTCGAGCTGAGACATAACATCTCGTCTAGGAAGACATCCACCTTGGGCTTAAACACTGCAAATTCTGTCATTAAATTTGAGGACATCACAAATAAGAGACTGTGTGACTGATTAGGAATGTGCAAGCAAAAGACACAAATCTATTGCATAACACCCATCCCACACCAGTATCTAGAGACTTCAGTGGAGTTATTCCTGATTCACAGCAGCGTGAAGATGATTGGAATGAAATTCCTATGCTGAAATATGCCACATACCATTGTTTCTCTGCTATTGATTGCTGATCCTGTACACTTTGCTATCACTTTATCGATACACTTCTTATGAATTGCAGCATTGCATTCTGAAAGAACAGATAAGTCACCATATTAGGAAAAATGCCATTTAAAAAACCAACTGAATAATGAATGAAAGTAACATAATAAAATTTCTTACGCCTGCACTGGTAACCTTGTTTGTTAAGACCCCTAGAAGAAACACAACGTTGTTAATTTTGAATGTTCAGAAAGCACCTAGAGAGCAAATGTCAGTAGCATTTGTGCAATGAAAAGTAAATAAAACAACATGGATTTTCATTAAGTCCTGCAGTGCTTCTCTAGCCTAATGCTATGTCCACACTTACATGGTTAAATTGATTTAAGTTAAGTCTATACAAAAATCATTAAAGCGATTTAAGTTATATTCATTTAACAGGTCCCCATTAGAAACTCAAATCAAACTAGCATGTCCATGGACAGAACTTGCTAGTTGATTTAGGAGAGGGGCATCATGGGAGATGTGGCAAGATGGCCCCCTAGAAGGGCCATACCCCCTCCCAATATATAGAAAAAGGACAGCACCCCGGGAAGGAAAAGGGCAGAAGCGTTAAATTGAAATAACATGTCTGCACAGCATTACTTTGAAATAACAGTTTCAATTTAACTGTCATTTCTATATAATACTAGGTTTTATTATATTGAAATGACTTTCCTTATTGTGAGATAAGGGAGCTCCTTATCTCGATATAAGGAAACATAGTGTGGACCTGCAATCTTTTAAATTGAAATAATCAGCATTACTTCGATTTAAAGACTGTGTGGACGTACCCCAAGTGTTTCTATCCAATTCAGCTATTAGCTAGCATGACTGGATACAGACCTCACAGGGCTTTTGCTGCACTTAACAACCTTTAATTTTGCATCAGTTAATGACAAACTGTTTGCTTAGAAACTTATGGTTTAGTCCCTGAAGAAAAAGAGAGAAGTGAATTTTTACACTGGTGCAAACGCAAATAGAACCATAACCACTTTGTGTCATATGTAACCCCTGCATGAAAGAGATAAAGAGCCTGTGAGCAGGATAACATACTCACACGAGTGGTCTTTATTCATTCAAAAAGTTCCAAAGGCCCAAATCCTGAGGCCTTTTCTCTGTTTCCATTTTTAAGGACCTGATCAGACTTCCACTGAAGTCAACAGAAAGAGTCTCAGGTCCAGACTGTCAAAGATATTTATTCACCTAACTCCCACTGATTTATAAAGCTGATCAAAATTTGTGCCTGACTGACTTAAGTAGGAGCTGGATTGGGCTCCTGCTCCGGCAAACACTTTCTGAAAAGGCCCCTTGGAGTCAAGTCTATGAATGAGGGTTGCTGGATCAGGCCTTTTAATGGTGAGCAAACTCTAGGACAAGAATGTTTCTTTGCTGATGTTGGGAAGGAGAAGCCCTCCTCAGATGACAATTAGTGACTTTAGCAAGAGCGATACTGCCCCAGAAAAAGACCCGGGGTCTCAGCCACT
The DNA here is from genome assembly GCA_007922195.1 of Podocnemis expansa. Taxonomy (NCBI): domain Eukaryota; kingdom Metazoa; phylum Chordata; order Testudines; family Podocnemididae; genus Podocnemis; species Podocnemis expansa. The sequence continues at coordinate 2,422,927 of ML682033.1, forward strand.
GGGTCTGATTTGGCTCCCAGGCCTGATCTGGTCCCAGCGCTCCATGCGGGGCCCAGATTGGGCTCTTGCCGCTGCCAGCCAACCGTCTGTTCCCAGGATCCCTGACCATGGATGGGGCCAGGTAAGGCAGCTGCCACTGTGGGGGGTCCAACCCCAGCTCCCTGGCTTGGGTCAGGGCCGGATTGGGCTGCTGCCACCGCGGGACACTAGTGCTGGGACTTGGGGCACATGCCCCCCTGTGCCCAGCGCCAGCAATGCCACTGGACTAATGCAGACATCTCTTATGACTCTTACAGGGTGTAACAGAAGGACCTGAGGACATCTGCATACACAGGCATTTTCAATTGCAGTCTGCTTTGATCCCCCAGGGATGACTTAAAAAAACCCCTCACTTGCACCAATTCTCTTGCAGTAGCAGGAAGACTTTGCCTATGGAAGGGCAGTTGGCTAACAGACTTACAATGAGTTTTAGAATGGAATAGGCAAGAGGCGGGGGGAGCACCAAATTATTGTACTTACCAGACAAACTCATGGCAAACAGAGCAGAACGTGGGCTGTGGGAAAAAGGTAGCAGTGAACTCATGACATTTGACGCTGTGAATTTTGGCTTGCTTGATAGCTCCCCGGCGCTGATGTAGAGAGAAAAAACCCTCTGTCTCACACTCAATCAACTCTTTAGCATCTGGGTAGAAAGGAGACATAAGATTTTATTCAGACATTCAAGTTCCAAAAGGGTAGCCGTGTTAGTCAAGTTCAGCAAAATTAGCAGGAAGTCCCGTGGCACTTAAAGACTAACGGATTTAGTTATCGCATGAGCTTCCGTGGGAGAAAATCTTACACTCCTCTGCAGTTGTTTTCCTCCCATTCTGTAAGTTCCCCCATCTTCAAAGCATCTGACGAAGTAGGATTTTCTTCCACAAAAGCCCATGCGATAAATAAATTTGTTAGCCTGTAAGTGCCACAGGACTCCTTGCTAATTCAGAAATTCAGTTATCGTGTATGTGTGTGTATATATAAGTATATACAGTTTAAGTACAATAAAAGTACAGTGTGTGCATGTATTCTGTACTTACACTCTGCGTTCTGTTGTGTCTTTTACTGAAGAATCCCAAAGTGCTTTACCAATACTAATTAGTGAAGCGACACATCACCCTTAAGAGGGTTGCGTTTTGCTTATTTGATGGAAAACCGGGGGCAGTTCTTCACTGATGGCGGCACATTTGCTGCCGTAAGATCGATCTTCCAAATTGCTTGATTGGGTCTGTGAAGGCCTGCTCAGCGAAGCAGGGAGCCAGGCTTACAGGACCACCCCCACAGAAGGACTAGCACCTCAGCTGGGGGGAATTCATTTCCCTCTGACTCACTGCACTGAAGACAGTAGGCGGTAGACAATCAGAGGGAGATATGTGAGCTACCAATGGCTGCCGAAATTATGCTGCAGTGTAGACCAGGGCTGAGACAGGTAGTGGCTTAATTTCTCCCATTCTCTAAATTCCCCCATCTTCAAAGCATCTGACAAAGTGGGATTTTCTCCCACAAAAGCTCATGCAATAATATATTTGCTAGTTTTTATGTGCCACAGGACTCCTTGTTTGTTTTGCATAAGGCAGTGGCTCTATAGTTGTGAAGAGAATCCACATGTCCCGGCTCCCAGCCCTAAGCTGTAGCCTCCCCTCTCAAATTACGTGGATGGAAAAAACTACGTGATACCAAACTAGATTAACATATATGTTTACTATAAACCGTATAGGAGAAGACACATGAATTCTCAGGTTAGAACCGAAGCAGGCGGAGTGCCCTTGTCTTTTCCATTTAAGGCTTTCATTTCACCACATGAAAGCAGAAAAGGGAAGTCCTCCAATTAAGCAACTGATCTATTTAAATACAAATTTGCTTCTCTGAAATTACTGGTAGAGGGTCCTTGCAGCATCTGTATAATATGAACCTATGAAGACGTGCGTGACCTAGGAGAGGAAAAGGTGGGAGGGGGAACATCTGGTGAAATTCACAATACTAATTAGAATAGGGCAGAAGAAGGTCACTCTGTTTCAGCGAGAATTTTGATATATCATTCCAGCTGGGAACGAAACTTCAAAACTCTCATTGAAAAAGGAACAGATCTTCACCTCAAGGGCAGTCTGCTGGTGGGTTTTACAGGAGCCATGGACCCTGTAAGCCCTGAGGTCTCCAGCAGCTTATCAGATAGGCTGCCAAGAAGCCAGGTGGGTGAGCTGACAGGAAATGCTGCCTGAGTTCCAATGCAACCTTGGTGCAACCAAACCACCTCTATAAAACATTTTGATTTTGATGAATTGGCAAATAGTGATGAAATATCACAGTGCTGGAATTTCTCTAACCTGATGATAGAAGGGCTTGATTTGCTCGCTACAAAGACAGTGTAGGTATCCCTTATGTCAGTTCACCAGTATAACTCAGTCTGACCTGGACAGTTGGAAGAGTACATGTATGGGCAAGAGAATAATTCAGTTTCCATGTCTGTTCAATTCTTGTTCAGTCTTGCTAGCTATTGTTCACAATGAGGTCAATCGTGCTGGTAGAATCTGAAATGCATTGAGTCGTCCTTATTTTACTTTTATATACTTACCTGAGACCCCTGAAGTTTGACTTGCCTGAGACCCCTGAAGTTTAGTTTCCTCTGACTTGAATTAGTACTGATCTGATGACTTAAGGCTGAAAATACTAGTTTCTATAGCTGATGCCCTGGGCTCTTTCATTTTCCTTTCCTCCCAGCTCTACCCATAATTTAAATAGTGTGTTTGCTTTTCAAATATGCTTACATTTAAATTGTAGCATCTTGTGTGATGCTATTTATAATTAGAAAATGGCTATTTAATTCTGTGACAAGCTACCTTCCCAGCCCCATGTTTCTAAATGTGCTTCCTACAGAGGTAATTAACTTAACATGCTGAATTGTTCTCCTCAACTGCCAATGATAGGACAAGAAGCAATGGGTTTAAATTACAGCAAGAGAGGTTTATGTTGGACATTAGGAAAAAATTCCTAACTGTCAGGGTGATTAATCACTGGAATAAGTTGCCTAGGCAGGTTGTGGAATCTCCATCATTGGAAATTTTTAAGAGCAGATTAGACAAGCACCTGTCAGGGATGGTTTAAGAGGGTACTTGGTCCTGCCATGAGTGCAGGGGACTGGACTTGATGATTTCTCATGGTCCCTTCCAGTTTCTATGATTCTATAACTACAAGACAATAGGAATCAATGAACTGTTGTTAATGTTAATTCATAATATGCAGAATATAGGAATTATTTAATATCGTTTCCAGTAAATCACTTCTAAAAAAGGTCTTGAATCTTTTCTGATCTCCACAGCCCTCAGCAGCAGCTTGTGTTAATACAGACAAGGTCTTGTTTTCTCCTCTTGTTGGCTTTTATAAACCAAGCAGGGCTGGGTCTGATTAGCATTTGGGTAGGAGATTTCCAAGGAAACCCTAGGTTTCAAAGGAAGTGGTTTGCGTGGTTCAGTCAGACACACATGTTCCATTAGCAAGAAATAAACTAATGCCCCAGCATGAGGTTACAGTGAAATACAGAGTTGCTAGCATTGAAGTAGATGTAAAGGAGAGAATGCAACAAGAAAACGCTGTCGCTAATGTAGTATTTTGGCTTACATTAGTGTGATTGGGCTTGCCAAAGTAATAGATGTTGAGAATTGTCTTATTTGTTAGGGAAACTGGTTAGTCAGGTCCTAGACCTGGTTCTTTCTTAGCCATTTGGTGAGCTTCTGCCAATTGAGTTGGATCTTCTTAAACCAAGACATTCCCATTAAGCCTGGGTAATCACCTCTTCCCACAAAGAGTGGCAGCCTTTCAGTCTGTCCACTGAGTTCTACTTTCACGTCAATAGTACTGGACGTGGGGACAGCCTCTCCCATGTACGTCTTTAGAACAACCGGTGCTGGCTTAAGTGGCAGAAGTTTCAAGTCCTCATACATGGTGTTTGAAACTAGAGAAACTGCTGCACCCATATCCACTTGCATTCATACAGGTTCCCCTTCCGACAAGGGTGTCACCCTGAATTCATGTGGGCCAGCAGTCATGGACAAAACGTGGAGTGACATTTCATCTCCAGACTGGGTGCTGCCTTGAATTTGATCACCCAGTATCTGCTCTATTGTATGCAGATTTTCCCTTTTGGCCTGCCAGACTATAGGCTCTTATGTCTCTGGTTTGCCTCTTCTCTTTGGCTCATTCTTCTTTTGTTTGCAAGCATGTTCAATGTGCCCTCTCTGGCCACACTGCTGACACAGCAGCTTTTAAGACAATTCCCCCCTCTATTACTATGGCAACCCCAATCACACTAATGTAAGCTGAAACATCATGGCTTGTATCTCTTTGGGATGCTGCTCACTGATAGGACCTTGACATTTAAACCATGATCTCAAGAGAAACAAAGAGTTAAAATGCTAAATGATGAAAGGGGTTTCATAAACAGTTTCTTTGCAGTTCAAACTATAAATATATGATACTATTAAGATTTAGGGCTTAATTCAACTATGGGAATTAGATCAGGGTCATGAAGCTGTTTAAAAAAATATGGACCTTTAAACTCTTGACATGAAAGAACTTGCACACTGCTATACAATTTTCAATTATCACAAAATTTGTTCTCTGGAAAAAAGGGGTTAGAATCATATAGGATTTGCTAAAAGATTATCAGTCTAATATGCCAGTACTCATTTACTATATGCTGTGTATATGAAAATATTCAGTTAGCATGATTCTGCAAGTTTTACACAGGAAAAGAGCCCACCCCTTGCAAATGTTAATCTGTGTAGATTCCATAGTGGATTGAGCACCAATTCACGTTAAGTATTCTGCAGGAAGTAGCCTGCACTGAAGTATTAATTCTGACATAGCTATGTGGATCACTGAGATGCATTATACCACTAATTTCCCCCAAATTAGCCTCCATGATGAGTTAAGACTTGTGTTTTAATGCTGATTTGATACAGTGTGATAGCTACAGTCTTACCATCCATTAAAGGAGTTGATGAGGAAAAGTAACAATGTGGGTATGGTTCCTAATGAATTATTTTCAGTATTTTATCAAAAGATCTTTCTAAATTTAGGTTATTACCGCCCCATCTAGACCTCCACCCTGCACGCATCAAAGTCAATAGGAATTTTGTCATTGAGGTGAAAATGTGTTTTACATGGAGATTTATGCACCTTGCCATCTGTTTATGGTGAGATTGATCCAGATCAATACATTCTGAATATACACGTTCTTCAGATCAAAGATGTATATAGAGTCAATTCAAACCTTTGAAATCAATGGGTGTCTTTTCACTGATCTGGATGGGGGCTGGATGCGGAATCAGGCCATTATTCTTCTGGCTTTACCCTAGGCTGCCTAAGAGAAAGTATATGTAGGACTGGCAATCAGAGAATCCACGTTTTTGCTGGAAAAGCTAGCAAATTTGAATGCAAACAGCAGGGCCGGCACAACCCAGTAAGCTGGATAAGCGTTGCAAGGGGTGCCGACATTTGAGGGGTGCCAAAATGGGGACTGTGTCATTGTGCTCCCCTGTGATGTCACTCGTCTGCGCTGGCGTCTGCTGTGCTGCGGGGGGCGCCATAAACACTAGCACCGTTCCTGGCAAACAGTAGAGGAACAGTAAACATGGAACCCAAGTATTATATAAATGGCTTTTCAAAGTAGAGCCACAGTCAACCTATTGTAATAATCACAACATGCATCCACAGCTGAAATGAGATTTTCTCCTACGAAAGGTTATGCAATACATAAATATGTTAGTCTTTAAAAGTACCACAGGACTCTTTGTTTGTTTTACTGAACTAGATTAACACAGCTGCCCCTTTGGAACATCAAAATTGAAATGAGCATTACTTTAATCACCGGGGGTATGTCTTGAATTAATATGCAAATTAAATTCTGTGAAAGCAGGATTGAATCGAGACTATGGGTTCTTTTCCCATTACAAAAGGTAATTTGACTTCAGGCTTCCCAGGGTTTGAACCTAACAACTGCTCTGATTTGCTGTTACTGTATGACCTGATCCTATGTTTTACATCCCCTCGGATTTATTTTCATTCCATTGTGTAAGTTCACCCATCTTCAAAGCATCTGACGAAATAGGATTTTCTCCCACAAAAGCTTGTGTGAAAAATAAATCTGTTAGTCTTTAAGTGCCACATGACTCCTTTTTTTTTTTTTCCTGAACTAGACTAACAGGGCTATCCCTTTGGAAATTGACACGTCTACATTGCTCTGCATTTTCCAAAAAACTTTTTTCCGGATAAGTATTTTGAAATAATTATCTCGAAAAAACTTTTTTTTAAAAAAATGCTATTTTGGGACAATAGCCCAGGGACTTCTTGTTGTCCCAAAATACCATGGCTTTTTTTTTTTGAAAAGAAAGTCTACATTGGGCTTTCTTTTTTGGAAAAAAGCAAGGCAATGGATGAGATATGGAGGCTTTTTTGAAAAAAAGCCTTTGCCGTGTCCGGTGATGGCTTTTTTTTTTTTTTTTCTCAAAAAAAGCTACCTTGAAAAAGCCTTTTTCTTTCGAAAAAACTATCAGGTTTAGCTTCTTTGAAAAAGTGCTCCAGTATCTTGAAATACTGGAGAGCTTGAAATACTTGAAATACTGGGATTCCTAAACCTTGCTATATTTTGAAAAAAAGCCTTTTTCAAGATAGCTTTTTTGAAAAAAGCCATCACCAGATGCAGCAAAAGGCTTTTATTCAGAAAAGCCTGCCTATCTTTTCCATTGCCTTTCTTTTCTTCGAAAAAGAAAGTCCAGTGTAGACTTTCACCTT
>ML682033.1:2435646-2742017 GCA_007922195.1 Podocnemis expansa
TCAGAGGCTTTGAAGAAGCATCTTCAAAGCCTCTGATGAAATGGTATTTTCTCCCACGAAAGCTCATGCGATAAATAAATTTGTTAGTCTTTAAGTGCCACAGGAATCCTTGCTTGTTACACAGGAGAGAGTCTTTCTGTTTTAAGTTCATGTGACCAAACCTGCATGGACTTCTTTATCCCCACTGCGACCATACATATCAAAAGAACTTCACCCACCATTTTTAGCATTATACTGTGAGTTTAAATAACATGTAAAGAACCTGAACTCTTATGTTCAAGGTGAGTTCTATTGAAAAAATTACTAGCCTTATCTTTTCAACATATAAAATGTTAATTTAATAGAATAAGGAAATTAAACCTTAGGGCAGGTTTAAATGCATTGTACTTTTTTGGTAAACAAAAATATCCCTAGAACAATAATAATAATAATAATAATAATAATAATAATAATAATAATAAAAGCCACATATGCAAATGAAGCAGCACTCTGCAATATAGCCTGCCAGCAAAAAATCCTCATTTCTCAGACCACAGCTGGGGGCTTTGAGCCATAATCAAAAATGTATATCAAAAAGTCATCATGGTGACCTATTAAGCTAAGGCAGCCACGAAGGAGGCTGGGGTGTTGCTGCCCCCAAAAAACCACTGGGGTCAGGACTCTGCCCCCCTGTGATGCTGGCTCTGGACCCAATTTGGTCCTTGGGCCTTAGCTGGGTCCCAGCTCAGGCTCCTGATGCTGCCAGGTGGCGGCCTGGTCCCAGGTCCCTGGCTGGGGTTGGGGCACTGGCACTTGGGGCTCATATCTCATGTGCCCAGCGTGAGTGACGCCACTGCAAGGAGGGAACATTGGAGATCCAGTGCAATTTAAATTGACTGAACCACTGTCCTGAAGGCTTAGCATAGTGTCAGTTCCTTGCTTGGCTATTCTAACCCCTGTTATAACATCTTCCAGTTAGCAAAAATAAATGAAACTGCTAAGTAACCTTGCAAATGTCTCTGTTTCTGCATACCGCGGCACATAACAAAACAAAATACATATGTGAATGCTTGCAACTTCACATAAATAACAGGAAGTTATCCTTAAACCTCTAAAAGTACATTTTTTCACTGCCAAGAGCCATATTTTCACACCGCCCCTCCTATTGCCAAATATTGCCTTAACAACCCAATTATCATAATAAAAATAAAATATAATGCAAAATAAAAATCCAATATTAAATATTAGCATATATAATAATAAATACAAAAGTAATTAAGTAAAAATATTTATAAAAATATGAAAAGAACAGAGTTTAAACAAGAAATATTAAAACCTTAAACAAAGGGCATGCTCCATCAACACCTTATTTTGTGCAAAATGATGCCAGTCAAGCCAAAAGCCACTAAACTCCCTGGTGGGGTCCCTAAGAAAAGCTGTTCCAACATACAGCCTTCTGAGTAACTGCTTTGCCTTCCAACCTTAATAAATGTAATATATTGTAGTTAATTTTCAGCTTTATGTATAACTACTGTGTCAATTTAAAAGTTTGCATATTAAACCTTATTAAGCTGTGAATGGGGCATATCGTGTCTCACTGATATTCACACTAATCACTAAGTGTCCAATAGCCACACCAATATGATAAGAAGTTGCACCACTAAGCCCAAAGTATATATCTCTGTGTGGCCTTTCCTGAAATTCAAGAGAATTTGGATATAGATTGAGCCCATCTCTACTAATAATGAGCCTCTAATATTTACTAAGTGTGTGGCTAGTCACATTTTACTCATACTTGAACATGTATTTATGTAGATTTTTTGCAATTAATATACTTAAATAATTGTCTGTGGACCTAATTCATCCCTGGTGTAGTTCCACTGCCTTGGATGGAATTTTACCAGGGATGGTTATGGTCCTGTAAATCAAACAACAGAGGCTTGCTTCAAGGCACAAACGTCATAAATATGTATTCGGTATTTTTTTATAAAAAGTTACACAAAAAGAAAAGCAGCCGAGTGCAACATAAACTTCCAGATGTCACTGAGAACAAAAATATTAACAGGAAGAGCCATCACTTCCTCATGCTACCAGCTATGCAGTCACCAGACATAAAGAAATCAATTTATTCAAAAGACACACTCATGTGCAAAAATAAGTATCTCATTTTTCAGTGACTTGGAAAATATATACCCAAATAAACAAACACAAGGATGGGAATGAATTGGCCAATGCATAAGGGTAAAATTCTCTCTGATGTAACTCCCCTGAAGTCAATATTGTTATATCAAGGATTAATTTAGCCTCATGCTCCTGGAAGATGAAACAGCATCTGTCTTTCCTGTGGAGCAAAGTTTTTGCCTTGGCTGACGGCATCTCTTGATCAGTAGGCCTGCATACTGAGTTCAAACATAATGCAGAATCTCTCATGAGGCAAATGTCATCAAGGCAGGTGTTAAAAGGGCATGGATCCAGGTGGCCCATTTGGTCCACAGCAGCTTTTAAAGGGCAGAGTTTTTTTTATACACCAAAGGTGCCTATGATATCGGAAAAGGTTTCTCTTCTGTAGTGAGCTGCAATAGCATTTCCAATCACTTGACTTTTATTTTTAAGAATGGTCACATCAGCATGACCTTTGATTAAATACTGTGATTTCTTTATTTAAAACACAGAGCCCCAAAGCCTCTCCTAAAATTATGAAGTGCAGAAAAAGCAGCATTTGACAGCCTTAGCAGTGAAAGATGACACCAGTGCATGCTGCAGTGTATCGAGCAGACTCTCCTACCAAAATGGCTCCAGCATAAAGGGCCTGATTAAAGTCCATTGAAATCAATGCGTGTTTTAACGACCTTTGAATCAGACAGATGCACATTGGGAATGAAGCTCTTTGACATACCTTGGTGAAATCTAGGCCAATGGAGGGCTGTGTCACCCCTGCCCTATAAGATGGTGCTTTCCAGTGACTTCCTGCTGTAGCCTTAAACCTAGATGGCTCACAAACAGCCACTAGCATGCAGGTCACTCCTAGATGTGTTTGTGTAACTACAACCGGCAGTCATATCCTGGCCTTCACCAGCCTAGGTTACAATGCAGGGTGACCTCAACACATTTCCAGTCCTGGATTTTCTCTCCAAACTGTACATCTTGACTTGCCCATCCCTTTCCCTCACAGTCCAAATATATTAAATCCAATATTCCTTTAATATAACAGCTTATTACTTTCCATAGTTACCCAGAGACTTTAACTTAAACGCACTTGATTAGATACAACAACAGAACATGTTTACTAACTTCAATGGGAGGGATTTTAAGTAAGCACAAGTATGTGGCATCAAAGTGAGAAATGCTAAACTAGCAAAATAAAGATAAAATGCTTTTTAAAGCCTAACTTAAGAAATCATATCAGAGTCAAGCAAAGTTTCTCACCACATGCTTTCAGCAGTCTCATTGACCAAGTTCTTCAAGTAAGGACCACTTCCCCAAAGTCCACTGGCTGTTTTCCTTTGTTGTCTTACGCGCGATGCCAGAGAGAGACAAGGGTGTTTGCTCCTCCTTTGTATAGTTTTTAGTCCCCCTTTAAAAGCATTTCTAGCTGAGAACCAGCAGACAGACTTTAAAGAAGGGTCCTATTTTCCCTATCCCTGTTTTTTCTGTGCTTCATAATTTAGGAGAGGTTTTGGGGCTATTTATTTTAAACAAAGGAATCACAGTACTTAATGAAAGCTCATCCCTATGCGGTTATTCTTAAAAATAAAAGTCAAGTGATTGGAAGAGCTGTTGAAATTCACTTGCTTGAAGGGCCTGCACAATTTCACTCCTGCCTACAACTTGATCCTTCTCTTCAACACTTCCCTGCTCCTATTCAAGTCTGAAAGCACATGGATATTTTCACAATGATACAATAAACACTACTCACAATATTATAGCTAGGCTCTCACTTCATTTCATTTCATTCTTATATCTTACTGCAATATTGGTGAAGATCCACTCCTTATCTGCTTACAAAGGACTGGCTGGCCACATTCCATGAGGTTCAAGGAAAATATTGTTCTCAGAAAAGTCTGGAAGGCTCAATGAGATTCTACAAAGTCCAGAGCTTTCTAGGAGGTTAGTGAAAAATGAATCCATATATGGGTTACCTGACACATTTTATTTCAAACATTCTATTTTTCTTTTTGTCGCTAACAACAAAAACAGCACCTGAGCCCCACAAGCCCAGCACCCCAGGCAATTTCCTGGATCACTTGCCCCTAATTTAAGCCCTAGACTCACTCCAATCCTTTGGTGTGCCTATACTGGAGGCTCTGCTAAGATGACTTAGAGAGCCCACATTCCAAACTCCTGTAGACTGCCCACGTCCACACTGGCAGCTGCTAGGTTGACTTAACGCTTAAGTCAACCTTATTAAGTTGACTTAAGGACTACGCCCCGTCTACACTGGCTTAAGTTGACTTAATAAGGTTGACACAAGCGTTAAGTCAACCTTAGAGTGTTAATTAAGTTGACTTAAGGAAGTGCTTAAGTTGACTTAATAAATTCTCAATGTGGATGGAGCTTTCCTTAGGTTGACTTAAGGAAGGTTAAGTTGACCAAAGGCTTCAGTGTAGACATATCCCTTGAGCCTTCAGTGCCTAGTGCTTGTTCACTGGACACTCACAATGCTCACAGATTATCTGTATCCAAAGAAACAGTTCCACTTCAGATCACCTTGTTCCTTCACACACAGCGCTTAGATATGTTCATAGTGAAATTAAGTGTAAGTTTATTTACCAGAGCAGAGAGATTCAAGTAACAGCTGTATTAGAAACAAATGGTTACATAAAAGTAAACTCATAACATGCATTCCAGAACCTAGACTTAGTTAACTAAATACGCTCATGCCTTGAAGAGTGAGGTCCAAGTCCTTCCTTCCTTTGCTTGCCAGGCTATCTGGGATCACACTTTCATACAACAAACATGATGTCAGTTTGCCTTCTCTATGAACAATCCCATACACTTCCTGGTATCCCTAAATATATCCTAGCAGCCCTTTGTCTTTAGTCAGAAACAGAACACACCCTGCTGTTGTATTTTCCCCATTAATTTTCTTTTCTTGTAGATTTCACAATCTTTCACTGGTCTGTGTGCAAATAAAACATCTGTTTTAAAATATAGATTTTAAGATCAGAAAGGCACAGTATGATTATCTAGTCTGATATATGCAAGGCCCATGCATATATACAATGCATACATGGACAGACCTAGAGATAAGTGACTGATACTACCTTCCTGACAGGGAAACGTCCAAGGTTTGGTCACCTCTTGATGACCTGCCTTAAACACCAGTTCTCCAAAATATAGATCCATATCTTCTTCAGTGTTATCTGTGTATGCATTTTGCAAGGATTATGATGGCCAGAGGGGGTACAGGCTCTGTTCACCAAAGGGTGGCATGTAAAGTCTTGACTCAATTATGCATATATCTGATCCAGGGGTTCCATACAAAGCTCTGTGTACCTCCTCTGCCAGCTGGCACCAAGTGGTCCCTAGGTTGCAGTCTGTCATCATTATGTCCGACATGGAGTCGAGAACATTGTTGAAATTTAATGAACAACAATCTGTTAAGTGAAGGACACAACTTTTCTTACATTCAGAGTCTTCTCTAGTGGAATAAACCAAGTTTCCCCAAACTTATTGTATTCCCTTCTGAACTGACAAAGGCTTTCGTTATGGATGTGACTCTTTTCAGTAAAGCAGATACCGTGGCTAAGTATAAAGCTGAAACTGAAAGTATCATAAATTTTAATTTGGTGGCATTTAGGGTTTCTCCCCTAAATTCATTGATAGCCGTATATTTTCCAAAATCATTTAAAATAGATTTTGAAAAGGGCAATTCTAACACTAAGTAAACAAATATAGTCCACATTTTCTTTAAAACAAAATAAAACAACAGCTAACTCTTGAAATAATTGTTTTAAAGGTATAAAAATCTTCTTTTACTACCTGTTGCAACATCTTACAGGGATGGTAATATAAAGAGACTATTCAGATAGGTTGATTTCTAAAGACAGTCATCTCAATTATTACTTATCATTTGTATTAGTCTAGCATTCCAGAGCCCATGTCAAGGATCAGGGCCGAATGCTGCTAAATGTGGCACAAATGCAACACGCAAAGACAGTGCTTACCACAAAAAGGTTGCAGTCTAAGTACAAGGCAAGAGATATCAAATGGATAACAGGCAGATGGTGGAAAAGACAGAAAAAATGGCTATGTCTATATCTAAAAGCTTAGTTAGGACTTGCTTAGTCCAAACAAAGTAGTGCCTGGTTAGTTCAAAATAACTGGCTTTTTAGTACAAACTGACTTTTCAGTTCGAATTAGCTGCACTTTTTTTAGTTTGAACTAGCTTTTTAGTTTGAACTAAAAAAGTGCATTTAGTTCCAACTAAAAGTTAGTTCAAACTAAAAACTGCAGCTAGTTTGAACTAACCACTTACATGAACCACATTCATGCTAGTTGGTATGTCAAACTTCGACCTAAAGTTCTAAGTAAGTTCAAACTAAGCGCTTAGGTCGAACTTACTGTTCAAACTAACTAGTTCAAACTAAGCTTTGCTTAAACCTGTTTTTAGTTCAAACTAGGCAAAGCCTAGTGTATACAGGGAGCTAATTAGTCCCGATTAAGCCTCCTTAATCTGGACTAATTTGCTAGTGTAGACATAGCCAATGGGACCATGCCGGTGAGCATACAGGCAGTGGTCAGCAATTGGTCTATGATTACAATAAATCACAGTCAAATGCAACAGCAAACACAAGCAATTCAGTCGTAATTAAGACCTCATTCAGCAAATTCTTACAGACACAAATAATTTTTCTAATGTGATTTCTCTAATTGGGGCTGTTCTCATGATTAAAGACATGTGTCAAAATGTTTTCAGTACTGGGGCCTATATAAGACATTCCACTATTGAAATTCTAACAATGCATGCATCTGGAGCTGGAAAACAAGCTCCCTGAGCATTTCCTCTTGATACCTAAGTGTTAAATCACCCAAAAATACCTTTTCTACTAGGCAGTTGGTATGTCAAAAAGTTAATTCAGCTTTGGCTGATTCTGCCTGTTTGAGAGATATTAAAGGTATTTCCCGGGATGCTGCAAACAGAGAAATGGCTCCACCTGTCTGTATTTCAAAAAATGGAATGGATGTTTTCAGTGATACCGATAAAACAAATGAGGAGTCCTGTGGCCTCTTAAAGATTAAAAAAATGTATTGGAGCAAAACAATGTTCATGCATCTGATGAAGTGTGTTCCAGCCCACCAAAATTTATACTCTAATAAATTTGTTAGTCTTTAAGGAGCCGCAAGACTCTTCATTTGTTTTGTTGAAACAGACTAATCCTCTGAAAGTCATACCGATGTATACCAGAGACAACTGGGGGCCACTTGGCAATTTGCACATAATTTGAATAAAATGATACGTTGTTTGACTCAGCTCATTCTGGAGCAACGCATGCTGGGATCTGTAGTGTCAGCACCCATGATCTCACAAGAAGTATGAGGGCTTTTCTAGACTGCATTTTAAAACACCATGGTTTTAGAAGCTCCAGTAAGCCCAGCCGCATCTAGCCAAGGAGTGTGTCATGGCAGAATTATTCTACAGAATATCATCTTTTTAAAAAATTGTTATTAAAAGATGCTGCCTATGCTTATAAGGATTTCAGCACATGCTTTACATATAAATAGCAATACAGAAAGGCACACATCTATGGATATGTCTACACTTGCAAATTAGTTTGAATTAAGAAGGCTTAATTTGAACTAATTTGGTACCTGTCTACACTAGGCTTTCACTAGTTTGAATTAAGGAATTCCTCAGTTCGAACTAATGAAAGCTTAGTTTCAATTAGTAAGACCTACCAGTTAGTTCGAACTAAGCCCTTACTTCGATTCTTAGTTCAAACTAAGGACGGTGTAGACTACGATTCACCGTTAGTTCGAACTTAATAAATTTGAATTAAGGGCAGTTTGTTTGAATTAACAAAGTGGACTAATTCGACTTAATGTTAAGTCGAATTAGTCCACTTTGTTAGTTCAAACTAATAAGTTCGAGTTTAGTTTGAACTGAACTCAAACTTATTAGTTTGAATTAACAAATTCAAACCGACCTTTCGTAATGTAGACATAGCCCATAACAGCCACATAACATGCATGTCTTATCACATATAGGCTTACCTGACTCCTCTGCTTCTTTGACCATCACAGCACAGTAAGGATTAATCACTTCCCCTTGTGATGGCAGGTAGGGGCCGCTGTCATAGTTCGATAAGCCAATCCGAAGAAAGGGTGACATGACAGGTCCTGTGTTGAGAAAAAGACAAATGATATTTGGCAGAGTCTAAAAACTTCCCCTTGTTTTAGCTAGTCTTATCACTGATCGCTGAGGGAGAAACTAACAGCTAGTTTTCTGTCCAAACAGGGCCTCTATGATTTCCTCTTCTGTCTAGCAAGATATGGATTTAGCACAAGACTGCCGTGAGTTGTGACTTAACCAATCACAGGGCATTCACTGGAAGTGCCCTCAGCTGACTCCAGAGCACCAGTGACTCAACACCGGCCCACATGTAATCAGATACAGGAACTACAGCAATAGTGAGAGCCAGGCACATTCACAGGGTTACCTCTCCTGTGGTTTAAGTGCAGTCATGAGCTTGTGAAACTGAATTCTGTGGAAAATCACCAGGTTCTGGGAATACCAGTCTTTTGGAAGCTTGCAAGTAAAATGTGAAACTAAAAAGTTCAAGTACTATTTATATGAAATGTGAATATGGTGGCAGGCATTGAGATCACTGGGTAGCTGACCCTTAGGCTACGTTCACACACAGGGGTTATTTCGATACAAGTTGTTTTGATACAAGTTGTATCGAAATAACGCCTTATTTCAAAATAAGTTAATTCGAATTAACAGTTTGTTAATTCGAATTAAGGAAAAAAGCAGGAATCGAAATAGCAAGTTCAGACAACAGTTATTTCGAAATGAATCACCTTTGTTTCAAAACAACATGTTCAGACGGCGCTGTTTTGAAACAATTGTTTTAAAACAACATTGCTTCGTCCCCACATGGGGTTTAAGTTGCTTCGAAACAACACCGTTGTTTCGAAACAACCATGCATCATGTGAACATGGCCTTTCTTATTTCGAAACAACCTCTGTTGTTTCGAAATAAGACTGCTGTATGAACACACCCTTATTTATTGGCAAACGTTTTAAGGGAGAATTCTGTTTGCTGGAGCCACCTCCTTTGGGAGAACCTGGGAGGAGAACACTTATAGAATCATAGATTCATAGAAATGTAGAGCTAGAAGGGATTTCAAGAGGGCATCTAACCCAGCACCTGCACTGAAGCAGGACCAAGCAAACCTAGATCACCTTGGACAGCTGTTTGTCTAACCTGTTGTTAAGATTCCTCCAACTATTGGGACTGCACAACCTCCCTTGGAAACTTATTCCAGTATCTGTCCAGGTATCGAAGTTAAGCTAAGTGGTCTATCGTTCCCTGGGTCCTCTTTGTTTCCCCTTTTAAAGATTGTTATTGTGTTTGTCCTTCTCCAGTCTTCTGAGACCTCACCTGTCATCAACGAATTCTCAAAGATAATCACTAACAGTTCTAAGACAGTTTTAGAAGATTCGTTAAGTACCTTAGGATCAGTTTCATCAGGCCCAGCTAACCTGAAGACACCTAACTTATCTAAATATTCGTTAAGCTGTTCTTTCCTTATTTGGATATTCACTCCCTCCCTGTTGTTAATATTGATTATGTTAACTGTTTGGACAGAATTACTCATTTTAATGAAGACAGAAGCAAAATAGCTATTAAACACTTCAGCTTTCTTAATGTCATATGTTATTAGTTCTCCTTCCCCACTAAATAGAGGACTTACACTTTCTTTAGTCTTTCTCATTTCTTCTTGTCACCTTTTATGTCCATTGCTGTGTGTAACACATTTTGTGTGTGATCTTTTCAGATTTTGTCCCTATATGCTTGTGTTATTCTTTTGTACTCCTCCCTAGCAATTCATCTATATTTTCACATTTTGTAGGATTCCTGTTGGAGTTTCAGGTCATTAAAGAACTTCTGAAATAAATAAATCTGTTAATCTTTAAGTGCTACAAGACTCCTTGCTTTTTTTGCTTTACTAGACTAACACAGCTGCCCCTTTGGAACTTGACTGACTTCTTATTATTCTTCCTGTCTTTCCTTCACATTGGGATAATTTGCCTTTGCAACTTTGATATGGTCTAGAGAAACTGGCAACTCTCCTGAACAACATTTTCTTTTAGGTTTTCTCCCCATGGGCTCTTATCTACTAGTTCTCTGAATTTGTTAAAGTCTTTTCTTTCAAAATTCATTGTCCTTGTTCTGTTGCTCTCACTCCTGCCTTTCCACAGTATCCTGAAATCCACCATTTCGTGATCACTGTCACCCCCAAGTGCTTTCAACCCTCAGATCCGCCAACCAATTCCTTTCTCTTAATCAGATTCAGGTCTAAAATGGTTGCCCCCTGGTTACTTCCTCCACCTTATGAAACCAAAATCTGTCCCTCAATACATCTCAAGAACTTACTGGATATTTTGTGTTTTGCTGTATTATTTTTTCCCACAGACGTCTGGGTTGTTGAAGTCCCCCATTACGATCACGTCTTTTGTTTGGCATATTTCTGTTATTTGTCCTAGAAAGACTTCATCTACCTCCTCTTCCTGATTTGGTGTTCTGGAGTAGACCCATACTATCACGTCATCCCTGTTTTTGTCTCCTTTTACATTCATCCTCAGACTTTCAATTAGTCTGCCTCTCACCTCCCGCTGGATTGCAGAACAAGTGAGTACATTCTTGATGTGTAATACAACCTCTCCACCTTTTTTCCCTGCCTGTTCTTCTGTACAAGCTACACCCCCTCCATAAAAACATTCCAGTCATGAGACTCATCCACCAGTTACTGGATGTCCATCATTGTAATGTCTAGGTCCTGTACAAAGTGTAAACGCTCAAGACTCTGGTCAGAGAACTACAATGTCTCCAGGACCATGTAAGCTGCCAGTTTAAGATTTTACTCCTTTTTGTCGGAGATATTAATGGCTCAGGTCCCAACAACTTAAGAGAGTGAATTTCCATCTCTAAAACAAGCTCCTAAATTGCTGGATTTCTCTGGGACAATGAAGATCACAAAGCCCAGAATCAAATGTGTGAGAGCCCAAGGCAAGGCTTCGCAGTTAAGGGGATCTGGCTGTGGGATGAATTTTCAGAAGAGACTAGTTGAATCAAGGGTCTGACCAATTCTAGAAAACATTGAAAAACTTTCCTACATTATAAAGGGTTTCTGCCCTAACCAGAAAATGTTCACAATAACAACCACCACATCTCATTTCTCCACACAAACACCCTCTGCAAGTAGAGCTTTTTATACAATCAGAAATGAGAGAGGCCATAGCCTACATGATGTTCATTAGAGACTTTGATATTGCTCATCTATTTTGCATAGAAGGTGCTCAGATACTATGGTGGTGGGCAGCAATGCAAAGCCCTAAGATAAACAGAATTAGCACATACACTGTGTTCACAAATGGCCGACTTTGCCAGTAACTTCTTGTTGCCTTAAGACTGGTTGGTTGCAGCATCAACCATCAGGCTGGCTAAAAGGACACACTTTTCACTATGCTCTGAAGGCCAAACATGGGCTTTCATGGACAGAGTTGAAATAAATCCCAGAGTCCAAAATTTACTAATTAGTGTCCAGATGAACCAACTGCAAATATAACCCGGATGACATACATGCCACAAAGGGGGAATAGGGTAAATAGTGACATTCTTCTTACCTGTAAATGAAATTTTACTGCTAGACAAGGTCAGTCTCTAACTAGATGTGTTTTCCTTTTCACTGCATCTGTGGAAAACATGGAGCAATGTCATTGTTGTCTCCCCGCTGAAAGAACTGGTGTCAGGGCTGGTGCAGCTGGGCTGTGTTTAAAACTCTGAGTCTCTGTTTCAGGAGATGGGAGAGAAAAGAATGAATGATACAGGGCAGAGAAGGAAATTAGAGCAAAACTATGTGGCAGCCACTTGCCTGAATGGCTACAAGCTTACCAGGCAGTCTGTAGAGATGAGATTCCATCCCCCCATGCTGTGCAGAAATATTGGGTGACCGTAGTAGCCAGAAGACTCCTCTGGAAGTGCATGACTGTGCCCCACAACCCTAGTCTCTGGCAGATCCTTTTGCCTTCTACATGCGTTAAGAACCTCTTCTTTCTGGTTTGCAAAATGAAGACAAACATCTTTCATTAGGATTGGGGTGAGTATTTTTGGCCTGATGAATCCCAGCTCAGCATCTGCTCTTTTCTTGCACAGGTAGTGGGGCGTGTTTATTCTCTGTTAGACCTTAAGGGATTCCTCAAGGGATTTCCTGAACAGGTGTTACTAACAGACAGACAATTTACAAGCTTGGTCTTATTGTGAACATTCTGGTCTCAGTTATACCTAACGTGCCCTGGGATCTACAGTTTGCATAACTGTTGATCTGGCACTTGGATACTACATCTAATAAAGTGGAAAGCCTTTGGATGCCTTGAGAGAGGCCTTATGCCTAGGAGAAAGAAAGCTTCATGAACCCCTTATAAGACCCTAGGCAGTGCACAGATGATGGCCACATTGTGCCAGATGAAAATACAAAAGCTACTAGGATCCATTCGAAACACTATCTACAGGATTTTCCAAAAGATTTCAGTGTCTGATGTTGCCCTGAAGCAGGAGAAAGTATTTTCTGAAACATCTGTGATTTCTGAATTCCGTAAGAATTGCTGGGGAAGGTAAAAATTTGAAATGTCCTCATAGCTTTTGGACTGCAGGATATAGGACATTAGCATCATCCATCTCTCCTCAGGACTTGAGTGATAAATATCTGGAGTTAGCATCAGCGGGTTGAAGAAACTTCAGCTTTAGAAGATAGGTCCTTGAGAGAAGCTGGTGCAGCCATTCTCATTATCAGCTCAGGCCTGGATATGGTTGCATGGCAACAAACAGGATGGGAACAGATATATATCGGTACCAAGATCCTGATGAGTAGTGAATACCACCAAAGTTACTTATTAGGAGAGAGAGCCAAGAAGCTGGGGCATTAGGAAAAGGAGTGGTTTAGCCTTGATTGGCAGAATCTAAATAGACTGTAGTCTCACCACAAGAAACAAATGCATTGTTCTTTGTCTTCAACTATTCAGATTCATAGACTCTAAGGCCAGGCCAACATAATCATTTAGTCTAATCTGCAGATATTTCCCATGCTCCCAAAATAAGAGGCCTAGCTAAACTGAGTAGGGGAAAAAACTAATCTGAGGAATTCTGCCAGCAAGATTTAAATATAAATGCTAGAGCAAAGTAATGTGCAAGAGGGCAAGCTAACAGGAGCCTCAAGAGAGCCTGGGGCTGGCACGCAAAACATCGGCAATCTTCTGCTCACGCCTGTTCAAATATAAAGTAGTTAAGAACACATGTCCTTAGAGATTGCTTCTGCCTACTTAGGAAGAGGAAATGAGTTTGAGGTATAAACAGCGCAGTAGGATTTGCATTTGTTTATTTCAACAGTCCTCCAGTTTTTCTATTCTGCTGATAGCTAGCTAAGAGAAAGATCCTTTAATGGACAGACGTTCCCAACTCCCTACTTTACAACTGCTTGTTTTCAAAATCAACCATTCTGTGGAGCATTAGGGAAGGCTGTGATCCCAGGAATGGTCTACTGAGCAGCACTGGCTTATAGTCACTGAACAAGTTAAAAAAAATATAATTCAGCACTTGGGGAATCTGAGCATGAAAATTGCCAAAGCAAAGTAAATACTGTTCTTTATCTTCTTGGCACAGAAATCCCCCACATGTAACTAAATCATTTTCTCAAATATTTAGAGAAACTCCGCTCAGGCTAAAAATACTGGAGTGAATTCATCACCAGTTTAATTGTACTGAACTGATATCAATGAACATGGTTCGTCATGTTGAAAGCAAAGGCAGTTTAAAAAAAATGGTTTTGAAGAGTCATAAGATCCAAAATCAGTCCCAGATTTAGGGCCCACCCATCATATGCCATCAGAGCTTGGAATGTTTTCTGCATTCCACTGGAGAGTTGGAAACCTTCCTTTCCAATGGGAAATAGCATTTGTTGTAACCCTGGTTGGCTATGTAATAACTGACCTCAACATCATGTCCCTATATTCTATAGAAAATCAATTTTAGAGACACTTAAAGTTACTAGTTATGAAGGACTGGAGCCCCAGATTGGAGATATGTAGGAAACTTCATATAAATCAATCTATCAACCAGAGATTTGAAAAACTGAAATGTCATGGCAACCATGCAATCATCAGAAAATGAGCGAGGATATTCCACATGGTCGTGTGGGCCTATTACAGGTGAAGGAAATAGATTGTATCTGGCAGAAGTTTCATCGGGATCTGCATAAGTCTTTTGTGTTATCTGAACTAACCTTCAATTCCATTTATGTGCAAGGAACAAAAACTAGAGGCTCACTCTTTCTCCCCAGTAAGACTTATAGAAATATGTGAAGTTCCCATAGGAGCATCTAGGGAGAGACAGAAAGCAAGCACCTGATTACTTGATGAGAGCAGAGGTCACAGAGTACCATACCCAATCCTGGCACAGGGTAGAGCTGGATGAGCTAATCCTTTTTTCCATACCCAATTTCTAACAGCCTCCTGTTTTCTGTAGCTAATCAGTTACACAAAAATACTTCTCTATTAACTACTCAGTAAACTTGAATAAGGATGGGACTAGACCGCTGACAGATTTATAGCCCAGCGCAGGATAGCTTGATGACAGGAACACTAATGGCCTCAGTCACGATATTAAGATGAACTGCTTACACTCGAAACAAACAAAGAAGACAGAGGCGGGAAGCAGAGCCATCATGCAGCGTTTTGCCTCCTGGGGCATGTTCCAATTGGAACGCACCCCTTCCCATTAGCGGCACTTAGAGCCGGTGTCGCAAAGCCGCCCCTTTAATTGAGCAGCTCCATTGAACCACTCCGGGCTGCCCGGGGCTTTGCCCTGCTGGCCCCGCCATAGGTATGGCTCTGGCAGGAAGCCCGATAGCCTCCATTTCACAGATGAGGAACTAAGCACAAAGGAATTCAATGACTTCCCCAGTGTTACACAGGAAGTCTGTGGAGGAGCTGGGAATTCAACTCAATCCTCGTAGTAAGCACTATATAACTAAGGTACTTACACAGCTCCTGTCAACATACTTAGAGCCCTGCGCAGATATAAATACGCAGATCTGCATCCGATCTGCATCTGCAAGAAATGGTCCATCGATATCCGAGTTGTATTTGTGGATGCAGATATAATGCAGATATCCCTGGATATCTGCATATTTGCAGGGCTCTAGCCCTGCACAGATAAAAATGTGAACATGTGTCTGATCTGCATAGGTTATCGGACAACTGGCGAAAGGAGGACGTCTTCTTTTGTACCTTCATGTCCTCCATCCTCCAGGCACTCTAAAAATAGGTGATGTTGTCCAGCTTTTTCCTTTGGATGAGCAGAATATAAAAAAGCCCTCTAACAGCCAAGTTACCAAGCCCAGCAGAGCGACTGTCCCCCAACAGCTGGGTACTGGAGTGCTGAATTCGGAGGCGGTCACATGCACACACAGCCCAATCACAGCTCAGTACAAACCAGTCCTCAATAAGAAGTTGGGAATCCCCTGACTGTGTGTTTAGCTGACACACATTTCTTAACAATATCTAGATTAGCTCAGTGGCTAGCGATGGAGCCTCTTAACTGCAAGGGGGTGGGTGTGAGACCTATGTTACACTTTTTAAATTTTTGGCTTGTTGGTCCCTATGAAAGGGCTAAATTGGGAAAAAAATAGAGGGACACTAATAAAATGAAGGAAAATAAAGTACACCATAAATAAAATTACTAACGCAGTTCAAATAAGTAAAACAAATAAAGCAGCACATTTGAACTGGATAGAAACAATTTAGGACATTTTTTTTTTTAAATTGTGAAATGGGCTGCTGTGGAAAATTAAAAATGAGAGGTGAATTAACTGATTTTTTATTTATTTATTTTTACTTTTTAAGGTGCTTTTCAAGTTTATATTTGCAAATTTAGTTTTTTAACTTTTTTTAGTCTCATGAATATTAATGAAAGGGTCATGAAAGCCTTTCATTTAATGAAAAATCCAGTTTTCAGTAAAAGAAAACATATTGGTAATTTTTTAAAATTTTAAAATAATTTTAAAAACACATGACATTGCACAGTTTTAATGCTGCATTCATTAATCATTACCCATTTTCCATGACATAATATGGTAATGACAGTGTTGTTAATACTACATTTTCTCCATGTCCTCCAATGTCCTCCTTTTCGTACTTCCCTGTCCTCCTTTCCATGCTTTAGTATCTGGTAACTCTAGATCTGCATCCACAAGAAATGGTCTGTGGATATCTGCATTGTATCTGCGGATTCAGATATCCATGGATGTAATGCAGATATCTGCAGATCTTCAGGGCTCTAAACATACTATCTATGCACTTCCCAGTGCTTAACATATTTATCCTCCCTGTGCTCTGGTGAACGAAGTCAATGCCATTGTACTCATTTTACAGAAGGGAACTGAGACACAGAGAGACTAAGGGCCAAATCCACCAAAGGACTTAGGCATCTAAACCTCAGATTTAGGCAGCACTGTGATTTACGAAACCCTGCTTGCTAGCTACCTTGCTCTGTGGGTGCCTAAATTCACTGTGGGTCTGTCTACACTGAGAAGTTATTCTGAAATAAGGAGGCTTATTTCAAAATGACTTTTTCCTGTCCATGCAGGCATCTTGTTATTTTGAAATATGCGTTTCTTTATTTTGAAATAATGAAGCACTATTTTGAAATAATAAAACCTGCTTTTATTTTGAAATAGCACTTATTTCAAAAATATTATTTCAAAATAAGCCACTCTAAGCCATGGAATAGGCTTTTCTTGAAATAATGCCCCTAGTCTTTTGCCTGCTTTCCCCAATTTCGAAATAGAGAGGCTAGTGAAGACTATCTATTTCAAAATAACAACTCTACCTTATTTCGAATTAGAGAGTTTTCACTGGACTCCTAATTTGAAATAATAAATTCAAAATAGTGCTAATTCAAAATAGTTAATAATATTTCAAAATAACTATTTCAAATTAATTTTGTCAGGGTAGACATAGCCACTCAGTACCTATGTTTTCGCTGTAAAGGTTGCTTGAGTGCCTAAGGTCCTGCCTCTGAGCGTATGTACTGCTGGTCATGACGGGTGCCTGGGCACCTGTCTACTACTTCTGCACCAGTGTAATTCTCACACGGGGGGGAAGATAGGTGGAACAACTCTTTCTTGACTGTATTAGGAAGCGACACACAATGGTCTTAAGCAAATGAACCTGAATGGAGTGAAATGTACAAATCAAGATCCATATTCAGCAAACCACATGCACAGCATGGTTGATTTCATTGAGGCTAAAGCAAGTGCAGAAGTGTTTTGCTGAATCAAGGTCTAACCGAGAGGAGAATTTAAATATTTCTAAGTTCTGAGAAGCAGCTCTTTTTTCCCCCCAGTAGTTAAACTCACATTTTACGCAGAGGATGGGATATATTTCCAGTCATATTTATATGGCATAAATTAGGGATCTCAAACTCACGGCCCACAGGTCACATGTGGTCCCTAAAGTTACTTCCTGTGGCCTGCAACGACACTCAGAATTTCTCAGATAATTGATAATGTAAAATTTACAGTGTAGTTACCTACTTACTCTTTGTCGTCATGATACCTCCATCTTGAACAGAAGTAATTCTTACTTACTCTTGGCATATATATGTTACTCTTCGTTTTTTCATTTTGACTATACTTTGTATTCTTGTATGAAAAGGTTTCAGTGGTGTGGCCCTTAGGCTAATATATACTACACCTCATATGGCCCTCATGGTGAGTTGAGTTTGACATCCCTGACATAAATGATCTTTTTGCTGAAAAAACTACAGTTGCAAAATTAGTAGTGGCCAGAAACCTGAGTATTTGTAATTTTAGCTTTCTGATCTATGCCACAAACAGAAAGAGGAACCGATATTTTGATTGGTGCCAGGAGCCAAACTGTAGGTGCTAAATGTTGCACCCAAAGAAAGATGCTTCCTAGGTGAAAGTAGAAGATCCAATCTTGCAGACTTTTGTATACACGCATAGATTTATATACCACAAATAGTGTCATAATTTCTGGACTCCCAAACTGAGTTCAACAGGATTACTTCCAGTGAATAAAGATGAATGCGTGCATAAATCCTTGCAGGATCAGGGACACTTTTTCCTTCTCTATCTCCTGAAATTTGATGGAGAATGTGTTTAGAATGACTGACTGACTTATGTAAGTAATTCCCTCATGGCATGTTAATTTTGGGTTCCAAAGGGGCAGCCATGTTAGCCTAGTAAAGCAAAAAAAGCAAGGAGTCTTGTGGCGCTTAAAGACTAACAGGTTTATTTATTGCATGAGCTTTCATGGGAGAAAATCCCACTTCGTCAGACGCTTTGAAGAGGGGGAACTTACAGAATAGGATGAAAATAAATGCAGGGGAGTGTAAGACATGGGATTAGGTCACACTGCAACAGCAAATCAGAGCATTTGTAAGGATTCAAACTCTAGGACACAGCACTTAGAGGGAGGGTGAAGTCAAATTACCTGTTATAATGAGAAAAGAATCCATAGTCATGATTAAGTCCTGCTTTCACACAATCTGATTTGCATATTAGTTGGATTTTGGCTGTTTCTCTTTGAAGTCTTGATGTCCCCATTATTTCACATTATAACAAGTAATCTGACTTCATTCTCCATGTGCTGTTTCCTAGAGTTTGAGTCCTTACAAATGCTCTGATTTGCTCTGCAGTATGACCTGATCCCATGTCTTACACTCCCCTGCATTTATTTTCATCTCATTCTGTAAATTCCCCCTTTTCAAAGCCTCTGATGAAGTGGGATTTTCTCCCATGAAAGCTCAAGCAATAAATAAATCTGTTAGTCTTTAAGTGCCACAAGACAACTTGTTTTTTTTAAATTTTGGGTGTATACCATGATGAGTGTTGGAAAAGTGCTAAAAATATTTTAAAAAATAGGCAAATTGAAAGCATTTTGGGTGGGCATTCCTTTTTTCAGGCTGCCAAGAGCAAGGCGGAATGGATGGAAAAGGAGTTGGAATAGCTATTTAATTTCCCTGTTCTCCACAGTCAGTCATAGAATTTGCACCTAGTGGCTTAGAAGGGGTAGAAAAGGAATGGGAATGAGGAGCTAGGTGTCACGGATGAAAACATTACAGAATGTGACTCCATGCAGTGAAGACCTCCAAGGAATTTGCAATCAGATTTGATTTTTAAATTTAGGGGATTCCAAACCCAACACTAGGTAAACGCACCACAACCTCTGTCCTGTGTATAGTGGAGAGGCAGGTTGTCGAATCTCATCGGTGGAAGTACTTAAGAGCCGATTAGACAAACACCTGTCAGGACGGTCAAGACAGTGTTTTTCAAACTTAGGGCTGGGACCCAGTACTGGATCACAGACCTTCAGGTACTGGATCACAGACCTTCAGGTACTGGGTCATGGCAACCCCTGCTGCTGCCAACAAAAGACTGGAATGCATTGTTCAAAGATTTAATTGTTGAGTCACGTGCATAAGCAATTTTTTTTTCAACTGCATCCCGAGAAAAAAGTTGGAAAACTACTGGCTTAAGAGGTCCTGCAACGAGTGCAGAGGACTGAACTTGATGAACTCTCACGGTTCGTTCCAGTTTCTATGATTCTATGAAACTGCCCTTAATGCTTCTGCCATGTGGAAAAGATGGCACAGAGTAACCCATTGCATAACACAGGAGTCAGGTAATTTCCCTTTGTAGAGTTTTTGGAGAATCTAGTCATGTTCTGTGTCTAGACATCTGCCAGGAAAGCAGTGTGTGAACGTAGCTAAGCCTTGCTTGCTGTGATGACACAGAGGTCAAAGCCAGAAGTGTTCATTAGATCACCTAGCAAGACCACCCAAATATTACATTCATATCAGCTATGTCTACATTGCCCTGCAATTTTGAAAAAACTTTTTTGGGGATAAGTATTTTGAAATAATCACCTCAAAAATGGTATTTTGGGACAATAGCCAGGGGACTGCTCGTTGTCCCAAAATACCAGAGCTTTTTTGATTTTTGAAAAAGAAAGTCTACGCTGGACTTTCTTTCTAAAAAAAGCAAGACAATGGAAGAGATAGGGAGGCTTTTTCAGAAAAAAGGTCTTTGCCGTGTCCGGGGATGGCTTGTTTCAGGAAAGCTACTTCAAAAAAGGCATTTGTTCAAAATATAATGAGGTTTAGCGATCCTGAAAAAGCGCTCCGGTATGTCGAGATACTGGACTGCTTTTTTGAAAAAGCGAAACCTGCCAGCTTTTTCAAAATAAAAAGCTTTTTCTGAGGTAGCTTTTTCAAAAAAAGCCATCTCTGGACATGACAAAAGCTTTTTTTTGGAAAAGACCCCCTATCTTTTCTACTGTCTTGCTTTTTTCTGAAAAAAGAAAGTCTGGTGTAGAAAAAAAGTCGCAGTATTTCGAGACAAGGTACTGTGGTCCTGAAACACCATTTTTGAGAAAAGTTTTTTTTTTTGAGATAATTATTTTGAAATACTTATCCTGAAAAAAAGTTTTTTTTGAAAATGCAGGGCACTGTAGACATGCCCATTTTGTTAGTCACATGAGGAAGAAAAGACACAGTGCCTGTATTTAGCCAATCCCCAGGTGACACAAATTAGATCCAGTTATTTGAATGTACATAGGCAGCTATATTGCAGTGGGGGTTGGCCAGTAGCTTGAGGCTACTCATTATGTCAACACTACAGGTGAAGGAGAGATAGATCTCAGGGGTGAGCAACGGAGAGCTACAGACATGTCTAATAGTGTTAGAGCCCTAAAGAGAGACTGAAATATTAAGCAAGGAGTCTTGTGGCACTTAAAGACTAACAGATTTATTTATCGCATGAGCTTTTGTGGGAGAAAATCCCACTTCGTCAGACGCTTTGAAGAGGGGGAACCTATAGAACTGGATGAGAATAAATGCAGGGGAGTGTAAGACATGGGATCAGGAGCTTGCGAACAGGGGAGTTTGCGAGGGAAGGAGTTGGTGCCAGGTGCGACCTAGGTAAGGGATTTGCTTGTGTCTTTTTCCCTACAGGTGATTGCTGTTAGTTGTGTGCTTGTGTGATTGGGTGGGGGCTGTTTGCACCATTGTTCCCTGATCACCTTTAATCACCAGCTTCTAGCGGCCTTGTGATTGGCCTGCCCCTGTGTGACTAACGAGGGGCAAGGGCTGACCCCAGCAGAGAAGGCTTTAAAAGCCAGTGGCTGAGCGACCAGAGGGAGCTTGCGAACAGGGGAGTTTGGGGAGGCCACAATGGTGAAGAGGAGCTGCACTGCTGGTGCCAGCACCCCTTCTGTTTCCTGTCTGACCATGGGTATCTCCACCCAGATCCTGGTGTGGATTTGCAGGGACTGTGGCCTTCATTTTCCTGCCACCGATGATCAGGCTAGGGAGGTGAATCTATGTGATAGGTGGCATCTCTCCAGAAACAGGTAGGAGAGTTACAGGAGGAGGTGTCACGACTCAGGGGTATCTGTGCCCTGGTAAAGTTCCTTGACAGTGTCCACGATGAGCCCTGCAAGGAGGAGGTCCCTATCCCAGTGCCAAGGGCTACTGCCACAGCTCTGGAGACAGAGGGGATGCCCATGGCAGAGGAAGGACAATGGCAGCTGGTCACCTCTGGCAGTAGACAGTGCTCCACGCCTGCTCACATCCCACCATCCATTGCGGTGAGGAACCGTTATGCGGCACTAGAGACAATGCAGGAGGTAGAGGAGATGCCATCCACCCCAGAGGCTGGGCAGATCACAGCCACCTCACCTAAGAGGAAACGTTGGGTAGTGGTGATTGGGGACTCACTCCTGAGAGGAATGGAGGCACCCATCTGTTGCCCTGACAAGGCCTCTAGAGAGGTATGCTGCCTGCCAGGTGCCCATATCCGAGATGTAATGGAGGGATTGTCTAAAATCATCCGCCCCTCAGAGTACTACCCCATGCTTCTTATCCATGTGGGTACCAATGATACTGCGAGAGGTGATCCTCAGCAGATCAAAGGTGACTTCAGGGCTCTGGGAGCGAGGGTGAAGGAGTTTGGAGCACAGGTGGTGTTCTCCTCGATCCTTCCAGTCAAGGCTAGAGGCCTGAGGAGAGACAGATGCATCCTAGAGGTGAATGCCTGGCTGCAAAGACGGTGTGGTCAGGAGGGATTTGGCTTCCTTGACCATGGAGTCGTGTTTCAGGACAGAGGATTGATAGGCAGAGATGGCCTTCACCTGTCCAGGAAGGGGAAGAGCATATTTGGGCACAGACTGGCTGACCTAGTGAGGAGGGCTTTAAACTAGGTTCAACGGGGGAAGGAGACCAAAGCTCATAGGTATGTGACAATGTGGGTGATCTCGGGGGAGGGATGGAACTTGGGGGGTGCTGGGACTGTAGCACCAGGAGTAAAAGAGAAGGTAGTTGGAACATGGGGGAGGAATCAAATAATTGTCTTAAGTGCTCTACTAAAGCCCCAATACGTGAGGAGAGTGGGGGAGGAGAACTCCAAGAAAAAATGGAAGGAGGTTTATGTAATAGAATTGGAAATCAACATGACAAAGTAGGGCAATCGGCCGGGTATCTTAGGTGCCTATACACTAATGCGAGGAGCCTGGGAAATAAGCAAGAAGAATTGGTAGCGCAGACAAGGAACTATGATATTATAGGAATAACGGAGACGTGGTGGGATAGTCTGCACGACTGGAGCTCTGCCATGGATGGGTATAAACTGTTCAGGAAAGACAGGCAGGGAAGAAGAGGGGGAGGAGTAGTGTTATATGTAAAAGAGCTCTATGACTGCTCAGAGCTCCATTATGGAAGTGGAAACGTGTCAGTAGAAAGTCTGTGGGTTACACTGCAAGGGGAAAGCAACAAGGGGGATGTTGTGGTGGGTGTCTGCTATAGACCACCAGACCAGAAGCAGGAGATGGATGACGTGTTCTATGGACAACTAGCGGAAGCTTCTAGATCACAGGCCCTGGTGCTCATGGGGGACTTCAATTACCCTGACATCTGCTGGGAGGCCAATACAGCAGTGCATGGGCAATCCAGGAAATTTTTAGAGAGTGTTGGGGACAACTTTCTAGTACAAACGCTAGAGGAACCAACTAGGGACCTTGCACCGCTCGACCTGCTGCTCACAAACAGGGAAGAATTGAGCAGGGAGGTAGAGGTAAATGGCAAGCTAGGCAGTAGTGACCATGACATGGTTGAGTTCAGGATCCTGATTAAAGGAAGGAAGGAAAGAAGCAAAACAAAAACCCTGCCCTTCAAAAAAGCAGATTTTGGCTCCCTCAGGGAACTGATGGGCAGGATACCTTGGGAAGCTAATCTGAAGGGGAAAGGAGTCCAAGAGAGTTGGTTATATTTTAAAGAAACCCTGCTAAGGGCACAGGAAGTTGCCATTCCAATTAGGAGAAAGAACAAACATATGAGGCAGCCAGAATGGCTTAGCAGAGAACTCTGCTCTGAGCTTAAACATAAAAAGGAAGCTTACAGGAAGTGGAAGCTCGGTCAGATGACCAAGGAGGCATATAAAGATATTGCTAGGGACTGCAGGGATAAAATCAGAAAGGCCAAAGGACAAATGGAGTTGCGGCTAGTGGGGGATGTAAAGGATAACAAGAAGGGGTTCTACAAGTATGTTAATAACAAGAAGAGGATCAGGGATGGTGTAGGTCCCTTGCTGAATGGGGCAGGCATCCTCGTGATGGACGATGAGGGAAAAGCTGAAGTGCTCAATGCTTTTTTTGCTTCAGTTTTCACAGGCAGGGTCAGCTCCCAGCCCACTACCATGGGTATGGCAGATTGGAGAGAAGAAGAGAGGCCCTTGGTGATGGAAGGTCAGGTTAGGGACTGCTTAAAGAAGCTGGATGTGCACAAGTCCATGGGGCCGGATGAACTGCATCCAAGGGTGCTAAGAGAATTGGCCGATGAGATAGCAGCACCGCTGGCCGTTATCTTTCAAAACTCATGGAGAACAGGGAAGGTGCCAGAGGACTGAAAAACACAAATGTACTGCCTATTTTCAAGAAAGGGAAAAAGGAGGATCTGGGGAATTACAGACCAGTCAGCCTCACCTCCATCCCTGGAAAAATTATGGAGCAGGTTCTCAAAGAATCCATCCTCAAACACTTAGAGGAAAATAAGCTGATCAGGAACAGTCAGCATGGATTTACCAAGGGTAAATCATGCCTGACCAATCTGATTTCCTTCTATGATCAGATGAATGGTTTTCTGGATGCAGGAAGAACCGTTGATGTGATATACCTTGATTTTAGCAAGGCTTTTGATACAGTTTCCCACAGCATTCTCATTAGCAAATTAAGGAAATATGGGTTGGATAGGTGGACTATAAGGTGGATAGAAAACTGGCTAGATCAACGGTTTCAGTGTGTAGGAATCAATGGTTCCATGTCTAGCTGGCAACCAGTCATGAGTGGTGTGCCCCAGGGGTCGGTCCTGGGGCCAGTTCTGTTCAGCATTTTGATCAATGATCTGGATGATGGAATAGACTGCATTCTCAGTAAGTTCGCAGATAACACCAAGCTGGGGGGAACAGTAGACATGTTGGAGGGCAAGGACAGGATTCAGGGAGACCTAGATAAATTGGAACAGTGGGCCAATAGAAATCTTATGAGGTTCAATAAGGACAAGTGTAAAATCCTGCACTTGGGACGGAAAAACCCCATGCACTGCTACAGGCTGTGAAACATTCAGCTAAGTAGCAGCAGTGTAGAAAAGGACCTGGGGGTCATGGTGGATGGGAAGCTGGATATGAGTCAGCAGTGTGCTCTTGCTGCCAAAAAGGCCAATGGCATACTGGGCTGCATCAAAAGAAGTATTACCAGCAGATCAAGGGATGTGATCATTCCCCTTTATTCTGCACTGGTGAGGCCACATCTAGAATACTGTGTCCAGTTTTGGGCTCCCCACTACAAAAAGGACAGGGACATGCTAGAGAGAGTTCAGAGGAGGGCAACCAAAATGGTTAAAGGGCTGGAGCACAAGCCCTATGAAGAAAGACTGAAAGCATTAGGCTTATTTAGTCTGCAGAAGAGAAGATTGAGGGGTGATTTGTTAGCAACCTTCAACTACTTGAAGGGATGCTCCAAGGAGGATGGAGCTCGACTATTCTCAGTAGCAACGGAGGACAGAACAAGGAGCAATGGTCTCAAGTTACGGTTAGGGAGATCAAGGCTGGATATTAGAAAAAACTTTTTTACTAGGCAAGTGGTGAAGCCTTGGAATGAGCTGCCGATGGAGGTGGTGAAATCTCCATCTTTGGAGGTGTTTAGGGCCCGGCTGGACAAAACCATGACTGGGATGGTTTAGTGGGAGTGGTCCTGCCTCTGGCAGGGGGTTGGACTAGATGACCTATGAGGTCCCTTCCAACCCTAGGATTCTATGATTCTGTAGGTTCCCCCTCTTAAAAGCATCTGACAAAGTGGAATTTTCTTCCACTAAAGCTCATGTGATAAATAAATCTGTTAGTCTTTAAGTGCCATAAGACTCCTTGCTTTGTTTGCTTTGCTAGACTAACACGGCTGCCCCTTTGGAACTTGAAATATTAAGGGAAGGCATAATACTCTTCATCCCCAAGAGGCAGACTTCAAGCATGATATAAATTATTCAGTCAAAAAGGGAATCTTTCCCACATGCTAGGTACTTGCCTGGGTCCCTAACAGGCAATGGGAATTTCCATAGTAGGATATCTGTCTTTGGAGACCAGTAGTTTTTATAGGCTGGTTTGAATCTGCTGCTACTTCTGCATATGGTAGAGAGAGGCAAACAACAAATCCCAATGAGGAATGACAAAGATAATTCAGTGATTAAAATCTCACAGTACTCCTTGTCCACTAAGCAAGTGTATAATCATTTCTCTTGCTATCCATCCACACACTCCTACCTCTGATACACTAAAACCAAACAAAAATCCTCACATATTTAAACACAAAAATGGAGAAACACCAGATTTGCTTTCTTCTGTTTCTGCTGCTGCTTGTCTTTTTCTCAGCTGTGCATAATTAAAATTGATTTGTCAGTTTTGCTTTTGTTCTTAGTTAATTTCACTTCCTGGATTAGCCCAGTGCTGCAGCATTTGCGCAGCAGACAGGGGAATAGCTAGTTGTTATTTCCATTGGATTCTTTTGATTTTACTTCATGGAAATCCCTCTCATGGTCTTTGTTTTCTTTTATTGAAATTTGATCCATCGGTGTGTCTTTTCACAAGGCACGTGGAAGGCTTTTTACATCTAAGTGTCATTCCACATGGTGATGAGGAAAATATCTTACACTGAGATACAACTGTAGTACCATTTTCTTCTTTGTTGTCTTGTTCGTTAGCTTGGTGGTTCCTGTATTTCTATAAGATTTTGGTATTGGTTAAGAGACTTCCTGCTGTGTTTTCTTTAAAAAAAATTATGCATCTGTAGTTTTGCTTCAACCAATATCAAACCACCTTAAGTATGGTTGGCATCAATTTTACAGCACTTCCGGCCCACATTGACTTCTGTATTTAGTTTACTCTTAATCAAAAGAAAAAGAAAATGCAAAAGAGGAAAAAAATATGATGGGCTTGATGTTTAAACTATCTATTTTGTTTGCATGGTTCTGAACCCACACTTAATTCTGGGTAGACATATGGACCTCTGACTACCTGATCTCCCTTACCAATCAGCGACAGTGGTTAGACATGGACATGCTTAGGGTGACCATACATTCCTGAAAAGTCGGATCAAGAGTATCATACAGAGGAGCTGAAATCCATATTTCAGGATTTAAATACCTTTACTTAGGAACCTAAACTTGGATTCAGGAGCCTAATTTTAGGTCCCGTTTTAGTCTTGGAATGGCCCTGTTTTCAGGGCCTGCCTGTTGGGTGTTTGAAAAACAGGGTTTTGTTCCAATTTTTGGAAAGCCCCTGTAAAGTGGACACTTCAGGGTGCAGATGACCAACTAACTGATCACAGTGGAGGCAGGCTGTCAGAACACATGAGCACCTCAAGGATGTCCCCTGGGACTGGACTGTCATATTCCATCCTATCCCCCTAACCCTGGACTTTCCATGAAATCTTTATCGTCCATACAAGCATCCTTGAAACAGCTAAGCCGCTGATCCAGTCTTACTGAACACTTTTGAACTAATAATACTCAATTATACTATAATCTGATATTTTCAATTATTTATCCTTGTCCACTTTCATTGTGACCAGGTACCTTGTGATTTCATCTCTGCTGCGTTCAGCTAATCATCTTAAAGGCAGATGCATTTCTCTTGGGTGAGTGGAGCATTCTTTTACACAAGTCTACGTCTGTTATCACCATCTTAAGCTAAGATCTCCCATTGGGTTTCCCTTGCCCATAACTTTGACTTTGAGCTCTCTTCCTACATCTACAAATCACCTCTACAAAGTTTCCTGGCTGCATGACTGCCATCACATTGAGTTCCTAGTGAGATCCTCATCTGTAAGAGCATCTTCTCTTGACATCACTATTGCAAAACGAGGCTGGCTAGCCATCTGTCTCAGATACTTTAGACACAGCAATTCCTGCATCTGTGCAGGAGGCGAGACAAGATGACCGTTTCAGTCTCGCCTCACCCTGTGATTCTAACTCTCTTCTCTCTGGTTTCCCCAACTCCCAAGCTTTCCAGACTCCAGAACTCTCCCACTTTCTCACATTTTAGGGAAATCCTAATGCATCAGTCCCATCTATCAATACCTCTATTGATTCCCAACTCATTCCAGACTCCGGTTAAAACACGACACTTATTGTTTATAAACAATTTTGCATCCAGATTCACAGCTCACTTTCTAGTTAACACTAACCTCCCTCCTTTCTCCTGACATAGCTGCATATCTGGCCACGATCAACCTTTCTGTACAGCCTCCCTGTAGCTCTCTTCCCTGCCAGCTATCCAGCTCATTGCAGATCTCAGCTGGAGAGATTTCTCCTTTATCCATACCCACAAATGTCTCTCTCCTTCTGCCATTATTTACTTCTGTGACCTAAACATCTTAGCTCCAAGGAGCATGGTGGGGTACAGACCAGATGCAAGGATCCAATATGAAATTAAGTTCTAGAGCAGGGGTGGGCAAACTTTTCAGCCTGAAAGACACATCTGCCTATAGAAATGGTATGGTGGGCCATATGAAAGGGCAGGGAAATTGGTGGAGCTGTGTGGGCAGCATGACCCCCCGCACAGCACTGACTGGGGCTGGCAGCAGCGCTGGTCAGGACACCACTGGACCCACATAGTGGAAGAGGGGCAGGAGGAAGGGGCAGGACCAGGAATCTAGGAGGGGGCTGGAGGGACTGGCCACAGCATCCAAACCAGGTCCCCAGCCTGAGGGCCTGATGAAAGGCTCAAGTGGAGTACTCTTTGCTCATCTCCATTCTAGAGTATTAAATTCAGTCCAGGATGGTGAGAATTAGGCAGTTTATCACATTCCTGTCTAAAAGTGTGACTTTTCAGCAGGCGAATTTCCTCTTGTATGAAGAACTAAGCACAGATCGAGCAGCTGACTCATGGCAAGGTCACTACACTGTTGTTTCAGTCCAAGGAGCAGACAGCATCCACTGCTGCCCTTCAGTTTCCTGTGGAAGTCCCAGGTCTATGCCTTAACATGTTCATTGGCTTCTCTTCTGGCTTTCCTGTGACCCTTCCTCTGAGTTGGCCTACACAGGGCACATCCACCCATCCCATACAGAACAACTCATGACTTTCATGACACGAAGTGCTTTGCCCAGGACCTTCATGATTCTCCAGGGAGTGGATTTCACGCTAACTCTAATCCTAAGCCTAACCCTTAACCCTGAACCCTAACCCATACTTTGTGAACAACCCCATTCTTAATGCACAATGAATTGTTCAAAGAGCATGTGTGTTTACTCACTAGAATCTCGTATGATAATTGCACAAGGGACCATGATGCAGTCATGCAGTCCAGAAAGCATGATTAGCTTCAGGCTCCATACTTGACACAGGCTTTACAGTTGGTTAACAAATTTATTTATTGCATGGGCTTTCACTGGGAAAAAATCTCCATCTGCAAGCATCTGACAAGTGGGATTTTCTTCCACAAAAGCTCATGCGATAAATAAATTGGTTAGTCTTTAAAAATGCCCCAGGACTCCTTGCTTGTTTTGCTGAACTAGGTTAACACAGCTCCCCCGTTGGAATTTTAAGGTAGGTTGTTGCACCTGACCAAAAAAAACCCCAAAAGACCCACACAAAATACAACAAAACAAAGCCAACAACACTTACATGTTAATAGTAAAGCAACATGCCTCACTACTATGGCCAGAATATATTGAGCTAAAATTTGCAAAAAACACCTGAAGATTTTTGCTCTGTAGGATATAAAGGTCATACATTACTATGAAAAAACCCTCTAAAATAATCATTTTGAGACAAAAGTCTTGGCAAATGTAAAGCTGTATGGCCACATCTTGCAAAAAAAAAAAACAACAACAAGCAGTTGTGTGGCACTTCAAGACTAACAGATTTATTTTTTGCATGAGCTTTCGTGGGAGAAGATCCCACTTCCTCAGATGCTTCGAAGATGGGTGAACTTACAGAAAGGATCTTGGATCAGGTTCCTAAACTTCAAGGCAGCTAAGAACTATACAGGAGGTTATAAAAAGAAAATGAAAATTAAGGCTGAGTCTAAAAATGAATTTTCTAACAGATCTATTAGAGTGATGGAAGCACTGACACATTTAAATTTAGATAGGACACTATACTAAGAAATACAGTATGAAAAACAATTCTGCTAATTAAGGGAATGGGGTAAATCACTGAACAGGTCCCTTTCACCTTCAACTTTGACTATTCTAAGTGTATTGGCTTAGACCAGGGATCGGCAACCCGAAAGACACGAAGAGCCATTTTTAAAAATTCCTTCAATAGCCGCATGTTTTGAGTGTCGCAATGGGTGTATCCTCCTGGTGTGGGGTGAGTTGCACCAAGGCACCTGCTGCAGGGTCCCCTAGAGTAGTGGTCATCATACTTTTGTGTCATGACACACTTGGCAGTATATTACGACTCTACAGGACACACTAACCCACTCCCTCCAGGCCAAATCCAGTCATCTCCCCAGCTCTCCGTGACACATTTACCGCTGTGTGGGGACACAGTAATGTGTGTGGACACAGTAGCTGAGAACCCCTGCCCTAGCGGGAGGGATGGAGAGAGCCGGGAACTATGAGCAGGCCTCCTGCAGGGTCCCCCAGTGGCAGGGTGGGGCCCAGAGCTGCAAGGGGCCAGCCAAAGAGTCGCATGTGGCTCTGGAGCCACAGGTTGCAGACCCCTGGCTTAGGTGGTGTCATCATTAATTGTTACAGTTTTCACTCCCAGGGCCAGCATTTTTTTCTTCTTTCCCCTTTACTTATTTTTAAATACAGAGGAAAAAATGAGGGAGGTGGGTGGGCAGAAGTGGCTGAAAAAGGATGTTCGATGTTATAGATCTAAATAGAAACAGTGCTCATTTACTGCTTTAGAGCAGAAGGGGGGCGGGGGAAGAGAAAATCTAGGCCTGGCTAAATTGCAGCTCTGACTATGTTTTTAACCCTTCAGGGAAAATAATGGCATTTCCCAGACCAGTGCTTGAGCCTTTATCTGATCTTGACAGGCAGCTAAAGTATAAGCTTGCCTAAATTCTCTTCACACACCAGTACGAATCTGTGTAACTCTCAATCTGTTCTTTTTGCACCAAAATTATTGTGCCTGACTCTCTTTGGGCTGGTCCTGATACTCCCCACCATTGCCTTCAACAGTTATTCCTGATTTATGTCAGTGTAACAGGGCTTTATTCACCTCTAATTTATACCATGCTCAGAAGAGCTAAGGAAATACCATATTAAAGTGACACGTTAAAACAAAACAAAACAAAACAATTTTCTGTACTTTAAGCACAGAGAATTTAAAAACTTTAAGTCTTTAAACCATGATTTGACGACCTTAATAACTCAGTCTTTGGGGTCTATTATGGGCGTTGGGGGAGGAAGTTCTGTGGCCTGTATTATGCAGGTGGTCAAACTAGATGATCATATTGGCTCCCTCTGACCTTACAGTCTATGAACCAAACACCCAGAATCTGTATCTTAAAATCATGGGGTGAAATCCCAGCCCCATTGAAGTCAATAGAATTTTGCCATTGACTTCAAGAGGTCCAGATTTCACATTGGATTATTACTCATTAGTTCACATAATCACATGACTCCCTTTAAAGGAAGAGGCCAGAATCTGAGTTCAGTCACAGCTGTATAAACGCAGACCAAGTCCATAGATTTCAATTTTGTCACTAGAGATTTATACCAGGGAATCTGTGGGCACTGTTGGCTTGCTACCGTTTATATTTTTAATAGGTTGAAAATTAAAACCATCTTGCTCAGCAGACTATTTGGAATCCAGTCTAAGGGGTGCAAATTTGGCTTCTTAGCTGTGGACGTATAACTGCCACCAAAGTTGATAGTCATTGCATGTGTGTTGCCAAGTTTGAAAGGGGCAGCTGTGTTAGTCTAGTTCAGCAAAAGAAACAAGAGGTCTGGTGGCTAACACATTTATTTACTGCATGAGCTTTTGTGGGAGAAAATCCCAAAGCATCTGATGAAGTGGGATTTCTCCCATGAAAGCTCAGGCAATAAATAAAACAATCTTTAAAAGTGCCCCCAGGGTCCTTGTTTGTATTGTATGTGTGGTTATGACAGCAGAAGGTGACCCTAAATTTGGACTAGGACTCACAGACACCAAGGTCAGAAGGGACCAATAAGATCATCTAGTCTGACCTCCTGCATAACACAGGCCAAAGAAGCTCACCCACCCACTCCTGTAATAAACCTCTAACCCATGACTGAGTTATTAAATCTTCAGTAAAGGTTTAAAGACTTTAAGGTACAGAGAATCCACCAGCAACTGAGTCATGCTCCATGCTACAGAGCAAGGTGAAAAACCTGTACAGCCTTTGCCAATCTGCTCTGGGGGAAAACTCCTTCCCCTCCCCAATATGGTGACCAGTTAAACCTCGATTATGTGGGCAAATGCCACACTGCATGTTGGGCTTGACTATGATCTTTTTAACATCAGTGTAAATGAGGAATAACTCCACCCAAGCCAATGAGACACCCAGACCACACAGCCAGGTCCCCCGGGCCTTAAATCTACATGCACAGGTATCACCGATGACGGTGCAAGCTTTGCCTGAGTAAAGGTTACGTCATCCGCCTACATGTGCGGTTCCCAGTGAGCCAAAGCTTGGTCCTATTGAATCAGTGGGAGGTTTAGCGTTCTCTTCTGTTCAACGTAGGTTTATACCATAGTCACTTCTGCAGTATCAGAGCACAGAACCTAGGAAACTTTAGTGCAACCGTGGTTTGGCCTACGGACATCAGCAAGTAATATACTTATATGTAGTGATATATGGTTATAATTAATATATAATTAATGGGGAGCTAAATCCAGCAGTCATTATTCAGGACAGAAAACATCGGAAGTTTGCTTGAATAAGGAGTAAGTAAATAGTGAGTGAAATCTGAAGAAGATCTTAGGATCTGACCCAAGATTTGGGTAAGTTTGTTAGCTGGTATATATTTTCCCATAAGTCATCAAAATACTTTATTATCTGACCCTTAAAGACCCAAGTCTATTTATAAGGTATCAGCAATTCCATCATCTGTATGGACACACTTTAAACTGCCCTGATTCGCCAAGGTGGAGAAACGCAACATTACATAGGTGCTCTGAGCTAATGTGCTTGCTGATGATGCAGAAATTATCAAAATACGCAAATACTACATAGGTCTTACACTTACTGGTTTAGATAGTTATATTGACCTGGCTTGGTTTATTTTTCTTTGCAGAAAGCACATGGTTCTACAGCATAAACATGGAAAGAAATGAACTTTATGGCCTGAAAAAGCACACTCTGATACACCTTAGTGTTTGTTTACTCTGGAATGGAATATCTATGCCAGAGGCGGCCAAACTTATGAACCTCAAGAGCCACACAAGTTGATTATCAAGCCTTCGAGAGCCACACTGAGGCATATAGCCATATACTTGTACCTCCTCCAAAATTACTAGGTTTAAAATTCATTGCGCACTTTAATTTTACCATAAAAAGAGGACAAATATCAATGCTACTAATGTCAGATTCTAATAATTACTTAAAGTTACCATGAAAATTAGGCCTATACAGTAAAAACTTAGCTCCTGCTTGATGTAGAAGACTGCAGGCTAGTGGCAAGATTTTTAAAATCCTGACCATGCCGTACTTTTCCCCGCCATCCTGACCCCTGCCTGAACTACTAGGCTGGGGCTGCTTTCCTAAACTGATTTGCTGATGTTCTTCCAGGAGCCACAGTTTTTCATTCAAGAGCCAAATGTGATTCTCCAGCCACCGTTTGGCCACACCTGATCTATGTGATAGGTGGCCTTTCACTTTTCAGCACAAAGAGCGATCACATGCGTAGGTACTTAGGTGGTCCTCAAGAGTATAATATTCACTAACAACATAGCCAAGCTCCAAAGGGGCAGCCGTGTTAGTCTAGTAAAGCAAAAAAAGAATCAAGGAGTCTTGTGGCACTTAAAAACTAACAGATTTATTTATTGCATGAGCTTTAATGGGAGAATATCCCACTTCATCAGACTCTTTGAAGAGGGGGAACTTATAGAATGGGATGAAAATAAATGCAGGGGAGTGTGAGACATAGGATCAGGTCACACTGCAACAGCAAATCAGAGCATTTGTACGGATTCAAACTCTAGGAAATAGCACACAGAGGGAGGGTGAAGTCAAATTACCTGTTATAATGTGACTATGGATTCTTTTCACATTATAACAGGTAATTTGACTTCACCCTCCATGTGCTGTTTCCTAGAGTCTGAATCCTTACAAATACTCTAATTTGCTGTTGCAGTGTGACCTGATCCCACGTCTAACACTCCCCTGCATTTATTTGCATCCAATTCTGTAAGTCCCCCCTCTTCAAAGCGTCCGACGTAGT
The DNA here is from genome assembly GCA_007922195.1 of Podocnemis expansa. Classification (NCBI taxonomy): domain Eukaryota; kingdom Metazoa; phylum Chordata; order Testudines; family Podocnemididae; genus Podocnemis; species Podocnemis expansa. Next base: position 2,469,837 of record ML682033.1, read on the forward strand.
GGGATATTCTCCCACAAAAGCTCATGCGACTAACAATATACTTCTTCAGTCTCTAATCTCACTTCATTGATTGGCTGTTACCCAAGACCTTCTTAATGACCACTAGCAAGAGAATGCAAAGATCTGGAGGCTGATGGATACCAAAGAATGTTACGCAAGGTCTCGAAAAGAAGCTGATGTGATGTCACAGTGGTCATCAATATCATTTGTGAAATGTATATACAGATACTGTATAAAGACTTATGAAAATACACTGCAAATATGTTCTGAACATGTGCCCCAAGGTACTGGTCATGGGCAAAAGTAACAGACAGGTTTCCTGTCAGACAAGTGGTATAACTCTCCCCACTGGTTTACATGTAAATTGAGCATTGTCTTGTTCACAATGCGTTTTGCATCACCAGTTTGAACTCAATGCAAATAAAAGACTGTGGAAAGAATCTAATTCAGGAAGAGCAAAACAGCAGTGGGGAGGGAACCCAATCTGGAGGTGCACAGCAAAGATTTGCTTGACCATATTGGGGTGGCGGGAGAGAAGACCGGGGCACTGTTCGTTGGAAGACAAAAAGGGCAGCAGTTTAGCTTCATGAAACAGTGATCTCAGTCAGAGTTGGTTGAACACGTTGAAGAGAGCTTTGGATGCGAGACATTTCTTTAGACCGAAAGCTGAGCTGTTACATAATTGCAGTCTCTACTGTTACGTGTATTACGAGTATGGTTTTATGTACAGAACCATTTGTTTTCACTAGTGTTGTTTGTGTTCTTTCGCGCTTCTGCTTGCTGATCATAAACTTATTCTTGTTTTCACTAAAATGTATCTAAAAGCTATGGTGTTAAGCAAGTGCTGGCCTGTACACCCTTATGTGTACTGTTCCTTTAGGTGATTGTGTGCGTACAGTAGAAAGGGGGCTGAATGCCAGAGGCAGGTGGTTGAGGACTCAGGGGTTAGCATGTGCCTTTGACCACATGCCCAGAGACAGCAGAGGCGGTGGACAGATGGTAGGGCTTGTCCTGCCAGGAGCTGTTGGTTTTAGAGAGCTGAATCCCCAGCAGACAGCGGGTTGAGAGATACCTTACAATCCCGGGAACCCTCAGGGAGCAGCTCAGCAATTCCTCTCCCTCTCTCTCAGATGCGCTCACTCTCTCAGGGTTTTGCACGGCTTCCCATCACCAGGGTAATAATCTGGGGACGGTATTCAAGGATGGCATCCTCTTTCACCTGTAAACAAGGAGTCCGGTGGCACTTTTAAAGACCAACAAATTTATTTATTGCATGAGCTTTCGTGAGAGAAAATCCCATTTCATCAGATAGTTGGAGATGAAAATTTATTTATTTTCCTCTCATTCTGTCAGTTCTCCATCTTCAAGCATCTGACAAAGTGGGATTTCTCCCACAAAAGCTCATGCAATGAATAAATGTGTTAGTCTCTATAAGTTTCTCAAGATTCCTTGTTTGTTTTCCTGAACTAGACAGAAACAGCTACCCCTTTGAATCTTTCACCTATTTCTCCCACGAGCATTCTCCTAACTTCTTCCATGCCACCCAATATGCCTGAAACACTTTCCCATGGCCATTGTCCCATCCTTTAAATCCCTTCTTGAGACCAAACACTACACATTTTTTCCCTTAAAAGCAGTCTGCTCACATGCAGGAAGATGCACAACCAGGGCCTGAGTAAACTAATGTTGTTTAATTGTTTTTAATAAGATGAGTGGATAAGAGATACTAAGTAACAGAGCGAGGTGAAAAGTGGGCTTTTCTGCATGAAAAATGTAGAGTTTTCTTTGAAAAACAAATTCCTGGAAATCCAACTATTTCAAGATAGTCTGTCATGGTGCCACATGGGAGTTGCAGTTTAGCTTCCTCATTTCCCCATTCTTTTTTCTGGGCTAGGCTCCCCAGTTGGGCTACATCTCCCATAATACACAACAGCCTGGGATTTCCACGATGCAGATGTCTCCTCTGATTATGATAGATGAGAACGGCAGCATGAGGTGACCAACTAGAGCTCCCATGAGGCCCTGTGACAGCACTTCAGAATCACAATTATTTCAGGGTTTGGCCAAAATACTTCAGCCCCCCTTCCCCAAGTTGGAATTTGCCATAAAGAAAATTTTGCTGCCAACCCTGGATTTGCAGGGTCAGGATCTCAGCAAAACATATATGCAGCCTTGTGTTCCTGCTGTAGTCTTCTTCTTTCCTCTACTCCCTCTATGTTGACTTTCTCATCCTACTGAGCCACCTTGAACGAATTTCTTTACATGCAGGCTTTTTGGGTCAGGACAAGTATTGAATATTTCTAATGTATAGTTGTATACTGTCACTTTTCCCTTTAGTCCTGATTAGGGCATATGGATGCTCCTGGAATAATAATTAATAGTTCATTTCATTGTCACAATCTCTGAGGCTTACAACTGGTTAAGTAAGGAAGGGTTGTTTTTATATTCTGCTGGAATGAACATAAGATCAGTAAGTTATTGGTAAACTGATATATTTTTCATTATTTAATGGACACATTTTATAATTGCTCATTTTAGGGTAAAACAATCCCTGGCAGAATAGGGATGCTGATTTGTTACACGGAGGGTTGTAAACAACAGTAGGGATGTGACGTAGCAGCAGAAGATCATGTTAACAGTCCTACAAACCAGTTTCTTTTCCCCTTGGCTCTCCATCTCTCTTGATGCAAGAGCTCAGTTACACAAGGTTCCTTCGGGCCCTGATAAAAGTTAAGAGTGGGTGTGCTTTGCTGTAAGTTCACGAGCAGTCCCACTGAGACTCCTTTGTAAAAATGATGAATTGAATTCTCAGGTTTCCCAAGGTTCATTTAAACCAGAAGGCATTCCTTCAGTCCGCACAGTAGCCAAGCATTTTACAAACAGAGTTTTTGTGTGAGCTAAGCAAATGCCATCTCCATTTTACATATGGGAAGACTAAGTGGCCAGTTTAAGACCACATAGCAAGTCTGCACCTGATGCGAAAATTGAATCCAGTGATCCCCATCCTAGGGTAAATGTGCTATCCCCTACACCATCCTTCCTCTCTGGTTTGACAGTGTTAAGGTGGCTTAAAGAGGTAGAAATCTTAAGGCACCTTCTTCCTCCCTTTATAGATGTTTGAGTGATAGAAAGGTCCCATATTAGTCCTGATTCTCAGTTGGACTATTTGCTAATTCTACCAGGTGCACCAGAGTGCAATGGGTAAAGATTTATAATGATTTCCATTCTTACCCCCCTTATTATTTGCTCTTAAGTTCTGGAAATTTCCATGTCTTGGCCTCTCTCCAGTGGTAACTTTGTTTTTAAGGCTTGCAGATAAAGGGGGTCAGTTGTTCATAAGCATACAGAGAGTGGAAAAAAAAAAGATACACTTTCCCCATTGCAAAAATAAAGTAAAATAAAACTTTAAAAAAATCATAGACTATGTCTACATTTATACTTTAAATCTATTCAAATGTTGATTAATTCGGTTGAAAGTATTGCATAGCTACACTAGCTTTCCAGAGTTTGAAATAAGGACCTCCCTCAATCCAAAATAAGGAAAGGTCATTTTTAAATGATAAAACCTCCCTGAAATTCAAAAGGATGGTTAAATTGAACTTATTAGTTTGATTTAACCCAGTATAGCCATGCTAATTTGAACTAATCATTAGTTTGAATTAACACTTTTTGCCCTTCTTTCTCCAAGGGTGCCTTCCTCTTTCTATATATTGGGTTGGGGCACAGCCCTTCTTGGGAGCCATGTTGCCACACCTCCCATGGTGCCCCTCTCCTAAACAGAACTAGCAAGTCCTGTCCATGGACATGCAGGTTCAGTTTGGGTTTCTAGTGGAGCCATGTTAATTTGATTTAACTCAGTTTGATTTAATGATTATTAGTTCAATTTAATTAGTTTGATTTAAGTTAATTCAATTTAAGTGTAGACGTAGCTACAGAATATTAGGGTTGGAAGGGACCTCATGAGGTCATCTTGTCTAACCCCCAGCTAAAAGCAGAACCACTTCCACTAAATCATCCCAGACAAGCTTTTGTGTAACCAGGCCTAAAAGTTTCCAAAGATGGAGAATCCACCACTTTCCTAGGTAGCCTATTCCAATGCTTCACCATCTTCCCAGTAAGAAGATTTTCCTAATATCCAACGTCAACCTACCCAGCTGCAACTTGAAACCATTGCACCTTGTTCTGTCCTCTGTCACTTCTGAAAACAGCCTACCTCTCTCCTCTTTGGAGCACCCCTTCAAGTAGTTGAAGGTCCCTAGCAAACCCCCCTCATGCATCCACTTACATGAACACATATGTACAGTCAAAAAGGAGTTGCAATGTGACTTGGAAATAGCCCTTCCTGAAAGTGATAAAACTACTACTGTACTTAATTCTTTCCAGCTGTAGATTCAAAGCATTTTTCAATACAGGCATCACTAATTTCAATTTACAGACAATGACACCGAGAACAAAAGCCATTTGCCTAGGGTAACTCAGGAGTTTAGAAGTGGAGCTGGAACTAGAAGGTACAGCCCCTGAATGCTCCTCCAGCATGTTACTCACTGGACCACACCGAAAAAGTACCTAAAGGAAAACAAGAGCTTCATGGTACACAAAGCTGTTCCCTTCAAAGCATCCTGCACAGGTTCTCCATGCCCTCAACACTTCCTGTACACGCTCTTTCAGGCCATATGTGACGAGCAAGCAGCAAGATACGGGCCAAAATCCATGGCAGTATTTTAATATCTATGACACCACTATTCTGTAGAAACCAACTGCTAGCAAACAAGAGCTCTGATAACAGGTCACGCAAAAACAGGAGAGATTATCCATTGCTAGGACAGCTGTGTGCAATTTCAGTAGCAACCAGGTCTTACTCTAAATGTATCAAAAAATGTAATACACTTTTTCTCTGCTGCTGGATGCATCACAGCCTGTGTCAATACATTAAAAATCTTCAGTGGGACTATCAAATTACAACAATTAACATAAACTGACAGAAAAAAAAATCACTAAACACTTGAAATCTTCTAACAAGAATAACCTGGAATTGTTTTGCTAGTGTTTTCTTCTCAAAAAGCCCTATGGCCAGAAGTCAGACATCCTAGGTAGGATGTGAGTAGAGGTTCCTGGAAAACAATCCACTAGGACTGTAGCAAACTGTCACGAATTCTGATTAACTCAGGCCATCTCCTGATTTGAACCAATGAGGCAAACACTTATGTACATGAGTAGCGGCAAGGCATGTAAGAAACCCATCATGTTCAATATTACTAAGGACAGGCAAAAGTGTGATGACAGGATCAAGCTCCAAGGGCGTACATTCAGAAGTGTAGTTTTTAGACAGTCACACGAATGTGTTTACTGTCTTTTTAGTTTAGATTTTTGAAATCACTCTTCAAAGCCCACACAAAGAAATACAGTCTCCTTTCCCAAATTCTTGCTTTGACAAATTTACACAAACATAAACAGGAACAGAAGCAGGAGCAGAGCTTGTAAACTGATACAAATTCCCATCCATTAAATTGACTCAAAAGGCTGACACCAAAACAATTCCAGCAAGAACAAGATAAAATTACAGGGGATGGCTAATACATCATCATACAATAATCTGTCAGGAATATAGCTTTTTACGATCAAAATGCCATCAACAAGAAAAGAAATTTAAAAGCACTCATCAAATGTTAAAACCTATTTTTGTTGCAGGGGCACTGCTGGCACCTGGCACACAGGGCACGTGCCCCGAGTCTCAGCGCCAGCGCCCCAAGTGTCTGGGCCTACCCCGTCCCAGACCAGGACCCTAGCCAAGGTGCCCTCCGCAGCGTCTGCCTCTCCCAGCCTCAGCCGGGCATTGAGGCGCGGAAACCCGCAGTGGCGCCTGCCTCTCCCGGGCCCGAAACCAGCCGGGGATCTGGGGCCAGGCTGGAGGCGGCAGGAGCCCGATGAATTATCTGGGCGTGGCTTGGGCCCATGCCCTGGGTCTTTTCCGGGGCCAGTGACGTTCCTTTTTTATTGCAAGGGGAAATGTGGAAAAGATCTTAACCTGCCAAGGTCCAAATGTAGAATACGACACATGACAAAGACCCAAAATGAGGAAAATGAAAAATGTACATGGCGGGAAGTTAAAATATCATGAGATTCCTTTTTTGGTGTTAATGACTTTTTCCATAACTGCACTGTCATGGCTCTTTATTTCTCAATAAAAGCAAGGCAGAACACATTAAATTTGTGTGGAACATAATCATCTTTGGGTGACTTTCCTTGAAAGGAAGTGCATTAAGGGTTGGAAATACAGTTAACCCCATAAAAAAGAGTATCAGGACACTGTTTTAAGACACCATTCAAAGTACCACCATATGTAATGACTCCACATTTATCAGATTAGATGGTTAACTCCACTGAGCAACTGATTTTTGTTGATGTCTTGATTGCTGTCTTAGGACACGTTCCACGTCTGGCAATCCAGTGATATGAAAGTTCAAATACAATGCCCCTGGACTAACATCATCTCTATTTCTTGTGTTAAAAATAGTAGTTCACTGAAACTTTATCTCTTCCTGCCCTCGTAACCTTAGCCAATAATCTTTTATTAGCATGACTCATTTGGGTGACTGTCAGCTGGTCAAGTTATTTTCACTGCAATGAGCATTTCACTGATGGAAAAAGAACGTAACTCTCTCCTTGCAGTGCATGTCAATAGGCTTGGTCACGAAGGAAAGTATCGCTGAAAAGGTAGCTGTATTGTATCCACCAATTGAAAATCTAAGACCTGACTATGGCGGGGAGTCTAAGCGTACTTCATTAGCGTTCAACATGGCAAGTTTACGACATAACCAAGGTCTCATGATTGAGTGGACGGAGGCTGATTTTTCCTGTGCAAGCAGGGAGCTGTTATCCTGGGCCTTTCAAATACACCAGCAAACATCACAATATTATTTTGTAGTGCCTCACATTGGATGCCAAAAAGGTTTACTGAGTTAAAGAAAGACACCGTCAACTTCAGACTTCCACTTCTGCCTGCCTACCATTGCCACAGAGAGACTACTCAAATGAAAGAGGTTCAAGAGAAAGTGATTGCTGTCTTTTTTTCTCAGTTTGTTTACTGTGGACATTTCACAGCACTCTGTTTATAGCCATTTTCTCTGTTCCCAGTGCACAGTCAGTCATTTCCCCTAGCCTATGTATTACAGACAGCAAGAGGAGAGAGAAAAACAATTTTTAAAGACAGGAAAATGTGATCATGAAACCACAGAAACTTGTGGGGAGCCTCAGATATAGGACTTGAAACTAATTTGAACTCTTTAAAAAAAAAAGATGGCTCATTTTCAGCTTGAGGAGGACGGGTAAAATAAGAACAAAATGACAGAGAAATTAAGGTAGAAACAGCATGTTTAACATCACCCACATTTAATAAATTGGCAACAAAACTACCCAGACTTTCACAAAACTTTCTTTCTTACAGTTCCTGCTCATTAAAACAAGATTTCCTGGAACTTCAGACCTACATTTCATGGAACCTCAGACTTCCTTTTTTCCTGTACATTTTACAGGCACAAACTCTCTCTCTCTCTCTCTCTCTCTCTCACACACACACACACACACACACACACACACACTTTCACCTATACATGAGCTCTGGCACTTATACACTCATCCATACATTTTTTGCACCAACACACACTGTGACATGCACCTCATCAACCTTCACATGGATGTCCATTCTCATATGCTGCACTCAAACACACATATACACATATTCTCTCTCAGGCAAATATGTTTTCTGATACACTCTTCCAGCAGCATAACATTGCTTGTATGTATGCACACAATCACTTCCCGTTACACACCTGTGTCTCTGTTGTACACTCGCACTCTCCCCTTACACACATGCGTTTACCTCTCCAGACGTCTGTATTCACCGAGCTTGCCTTCTGCTGCACTTCTCTGACTGAGCCTCTTTCATAACACGAACCGCCCTGCTTCTCACACAATTACATTCAGTCTCACCTCTACCAACTTCCTCACTCTGCGTCTGTATTACACATGCAAACTTTTCTCATGAATCCCTTCCCATGTGTCTTTCATGATAAGAGCCCTGTGTCTTTTTCTCACACACACACGTCCCTGTGTGTGTCTCTCACCATTACACACACCCGTGTCCAAAAGAGGTAGCCATATTAGTCAAATTCAGCAAAACAAACAAGGAGTTTTGTGGCACTTTTAAAGACTAACAAATTTAGTTACACACCCATGTATAACACACACACACACCCCTTTCCTGTTTGTCTCTTTCACCATTGCAAGTCCTAGGGGGGAACTCACAATCACACACACACCCGTGTGTGTGTCTCTCACTATTACACACACACTCACATGTGTAACTCCTAGTCACACAGCCTGTGTCTCTCTCTGGCAATCACGTATCTGACCATTGGTAACTCACCACAACACACACACTCCTTCCCTGTGGGTGTCACACCATTATACACCATGGGGGGGGGCTCACACACTCACACACCTGTGGATCTTTCTCACCATTGCACACCTCTGGACAACTCACAGTCACCCTCCCCCCCATGTCTCTCTCACCATTACACACCCCAGGGAACTCAAAATCACAGACCTGTGTGTCTCTCTCACCATTACACATCTCTGGAAAACTCACAGTCACACACACGTGCACACCTGTGTGTCTCCTTCACCATTATACAGCCCAGGGAAGACACAGTCACACACACACACACCTGTGTGCCTTCCTCAGCATTACACACCCTGGGTAACTCACAATCACACACACACACACTCCTGTGCATTTCTCTCACCATTGCACACTCTGGAGAATACACAATCACTCTCACCTCCCCCCCCCGTGTGTCTTTCTCACTCTCATTACACACCCTGGGGAACTCACAATCTCACACACTCCTGTGCATCTCTCTCACCATTACACAGTCTGGGGAATGCACATTCTCTCTCTCTCTCTCTCTCTCTCACACACACAGCCCCTGTGTGTCTCTCTCACTATTACAGACCACTGGGCAAGTCACAATCACACGCACACGCACACCTGTGCGCCTCCCTCACCATTACACACCCCTGAGAACTCCCAATCACACACACGCCTGTGCATGTCTCTCCCCATTGCACACTCTGGGGAACACACAATCACTCTCTCTCGCACACTCCTGTGTCTCTCTCCCTACTACCTCTGGGCAACTCCCACTGGCACACCCATGCACACCTGTGTGCCTCCCTCACTATTACACCCCTCTGGGCAACTCACCATTGCACACAATCACTCTCCCACACACCTGTGTGTCTCTTGCACCATCGCACGCCGCGGGGCACGCACTCACACTCACACACCCAGGCTGCGGTCCCCAGGACCCCCCAACACGCCCGGTCCCTGCCCCGAGGCGCCCCCACCTGCTCCGCCGCCGCCGCCCGTCCGCGCTGCGCCCCGGCCCCGGCCCCGGCCCCGCTGCCTCCACCCACCGCCTCCGCCCGGGGAAGTGAGCGGGGAGGAGCCGGCGGGGCTGGCTGGTGCCACCGGCTCCCCGAGCTGGAGAAAGGACCCGCCACAGCCCAGCCAGCCCGCTGCCCCGCGGGGCTTTTGGAAAACCCGCCCTGCCTGGGGTCAGCAGGTGCCAGGCAAAAGGAGGACACGGCATCCCTCCCGCAGGCATGTCAAAAGATGTGGTTTTGTCTGGCTTTTTACTGACAGGGGTTAAAGCATGCTGGAATTGCGCAGAATGCCCTATTTTTAGGGGGAAGTGTGCCAGGGCCCCCTAAAAACAGAAGCATAGTACATTTTCTCCAGGTGTCCTCCTTTCCGGGCTTTGGTATCTGCTAACCCTAGCCCTGATGGAAGGACTCCGTGTCAAATTGTTCATGACCTTCACCGTCAAAATGCAAGTGCCAAAGTTAGTCTAGTTCAACAAAACGAACAAGGACGCCCATAAAAAAGCCAGGAGTGCTGTGGCACTTAAAGACTAACATTTATTGATCATATGATCAATGGAAGAAAATCCCACTTCAAAGTGTCTGATGAAGCGGGATTTTCTCCCATAAAAGCTCATATGATAAATAAATGTGTTAGTTTTTAAGGGTCGCAGAACTCCTTGCATCTTTTGCTGGATTAGACTAACGTGGCTGCTCCCTTTGAAACCTGGCAAGGAGTCCTGTGGCACTTTTAAAGACTAACAAATTTCTATCTCACACAAGCTTTCATGGGAGAAAATCTCACTTAAATTTGTTAGTCTGTAAAAGTGCCACAGGACTCTTTGTTTGTTGTGTAAAACGAGGGCTGTCATTTCCACTCCCAACTTGTGTAGCTTCACCTTCCAGCCAGGGGATATTTATAGGCTGTGATCAAGTCACCCCTGTGTTAAGCTAAATAAATTCACTTTCTTGTAACTAGCACAATAAGGCGTGTTTTTAAATCCTTTGATCATTCTTAACAACTGTTTTTTGACCCCTCCTCTTTGTCAATCTCATCCCTGAATTGCGGATATCATTGCACACACTATTCCAGCAGCAGCTACCCCAAATACCAAATATAGCTGTAAAATAACCTCTCTACTCCTATACGTCAGTCCCATTTCTGCATCCAGTCACACTAGCCCTTTTGGCCACAACATTAAACTGGAGGCTCGCATTCAGCTGGTTATCCACCAAACCCCTCAGCTCTTTCTCAGAGTCACTGCTATCCAGGATAAAGCCCCTCACCCATATTCTTTGTATGACAGTGTATGTTGCTTGCTTGCACTCATCTTATTAAGCAATCCAGCTCACTAGAACAGTGAGCTATCCTCCTCATTAATTACTGCACCCCTAATTTTAGAGTCATCTGCAAATTTTATCAGTAATGATTTGATGTTTTCTTCCAGGTCATTAATAAAAATATTAAATAACTCAGGGCCACAAATCAGTAGAACCACAGCAATTTAATGATGATTCCCTTTTTACAATTATATTTTGAGGCCAAAATCTATTCTTAAACCCACTTAATGTGTATCGTGTTAATTTTATATCTTTCTAGTTTTTTAAATCAAAATATTGTGCAATACCAGGTAAAATTTCTTTAAAAAGTCTGTCTATTATATCAACACTATTTCTTTATCAACCAAATTTATAAACTCATCAAAATATCATACTAGTTTGACAAGATATGTTTTTCATAAATCTGTGTTAACATTGTTCATATTACCTTCCTGTAATTCTTTATTCATCAAATCCCTTATCAGCTTCTTCATTGTCTTGTCTATGATTGTTGTCAGACTCACAGATCTATAATTACTCAGGTAATCCTGTCTTCTTTTTTTTAAATCCTGCCACAGTATTAGCTTTCTTCCCATCTTTTGGAACTTCCCTGGTGTTCCAAGACTTCTTGAAAATCAGCATTAATGATCCAGCCAGATCCTGAGCCAACTCTTTTGAAACTCTTGGGTGCAAGATAGGAGAAATTAGTGAAGAAGAGTTGCAAGATGGCACATGTGATCAGATACTCCTAACATTCTCTAAATGTCAGCCAATAACAACTCCTCCCACAAACACAGAACAACAAAACAAAGAAGAAACAATCCTCACATCTCTGGGAAGAATGAAAATAATGCAGGCAGAAGTCCAGCAGCAGAATGGGGGCTACCTGGTTTATTATGCTGAATGCAACGCGTATGATTAAATACTCATGGGCAGGTGACATATGTGTGCATTTCCTGCAAGTAACTCATGGCCTTCAGAGACCAAGTACAGGCTCTTGAGACCAGAGTGGTTGAACTGGAGGAGCTAAAGGAAACAGAGGTATGCAAATAAAAGTGGTCTCAACCTCAGTCTGACAGCTTCTCTGCTGTCAAGGAGGTTGAATTCAAGGAAAATTCAAGCTGGAGTGGAGGAAAATGATTTATGACTTGGACCTTCCTTCTAGACCAGTGGTTGTCAAACTTAGGGTCGGGACCCAGTACTGGGCCACAGATCCTTAGCACTGGGTCATGGCACCCCCTGCTACCCCTGCCAAAAGGCTGGAGTGCATTGCTCAAAGATGGAATTGCTGAGTTGTGGGCATAAACGCTTTCTTTCAACTGGGTCCTGTGAAAAAAATTTTGGCACCCACTGTTCTAGATGATGCCATGGTGTCCTCTCACACTGATGACACTCATTTGGTAGAGGCCACCACTGTTGTTAAGAAAAGACAGGTGATCGTAATGTGGGATTTGATTATTAGAAATATAAATAGTGGGGTTTGTGCTTACTGTATAGTGAATTGCCTGCCAGGTGGGAAGGTTGTGGATCCTGAAGACAGATTTATGGGAGCGAGCAAGTAGTCATGGTATGTGTAGGTTATGTTCCCTCTAAGCTGTGCACATGTGCATGTGTACACACGCCATGAAACCATTGCACACAAATAAGTGTGCACAAAAAAATTCAACAGTGCTAATATTTTTATGCTACTTTAAAAGGTGGTTTCAAGTAGCATGTTTCAAAAAAGGTTATGTTATTTATAAAATCATTTCCATCACCATATCAAAATAAAATGTGGATATTATTTACATCATACACACTTCCTTTGTTACACTCACAAGTTTGATCACACTGGAGTGCGCACAAATTTGGACACTGGTTCCGAAAATTTGCACAAAAGAAATTTTTTGCACATGCATCCTATGAAAAATTAGAGGGAACACTGCGTGTAGGTGTGACCCGGGCCTCCTGGGATAACCACCTGAATATGCAAAGATCAGGGCAAGCTGCAAAAAGGAGAGCAGATTCTCCCAGCCCTGGTGGGTTACCTGGAGATAAACTCCCCCAACCAGTCACAGACAATGCTTCTGATCCCCCACAATGGATACCAAGAAGCCACCATATAGTACAGCCAGCTCCCCTTACTGCTTTCCAGTCACTGGTCCCCAGTCCAGCCACTAGGTCTGGTAAAGAAATAGGTTCTTCTGACCCCAAGGGGTCAGCCACATTACACAGAACAATATAGGCTTGAATCTTACCCAAAATAACACGCTGCCAGCCAATTCTTTAGTAACTACAACTACAGGTTTAATATAAAAAGCAAAGAAACAAAATGAGAGATGTTATAGGGTCAAAGTGAATTACATACATACAAATGATTTAGAGTCCAAAGATAAGTCCTTGTTTCACAGCTTCAGTCGTTAGTAATCCAGTTTATAGGAGTAGAGACCAAATAATCCAAGTGTAGAGTTTGTTCTAATTCTCCCCCATGAGAATTAGCAGGGCAGTTTCCAGGCCAGTGTTGTCTGGGATCTCAATCCTGCGGCCCAAACTTTCCCTGAGAGCTTGGACAGATGTGAGACCAAGGAATTCGGTTCCCAGTGTCCTTTTATAGTTGCAGCTAGCAAGGTGGGCATTTGCAGGTCAATTCTTAACGTGGGCTTTGATGACAGTTTCCAGGTACTTTCTTAAGTGGAGCATAGCAATACACATTGTCCTTTGAAGGAAAACCTTCACCTCCTGGGCACCCCAGGTAATTAACTGCATTAGCGCCATTAACAGACAGTTTACATTGGTCCGTCAAAGGTCCCTTTAGATGTTAATGTTCCCTCTTGACCCTTCCAACAGAACAATGGTAACAGATAGAGAAGCACTTCATTCACCTTGCTAACCTCTAATGTGACCAGTAAATACCATCAAGAAACAACTAAGGATACAAATGCATATCAAAGCACTAGCCTACTCATACATTGCATTTCCATATAATATGTCTTCAAAGGTTAGACTTAGGTCGTGTATTTTACAAAGATGGCTCGGCCTTTTCAGGCCTAGCATGACAGTAGGTACCAGTGACACAAGGAAAGATAGGAAAGAGGTCCTTGAAGTCAAATTCAGGTAAGAGGTTAAAGTCCAGGACCTTCATGGTAACAGTGTTCAAAATGGAAAAAGGACAAACCAACCAACCAACCAACCAAGCACCACCACAAAAAAAACAAAACAAAACAACCCCAACCAACCAAAGACACCCCACCACCACTATGGGTAAACAATAGGGGGAAAAAAGATGAAAAAGGCATTATTAAAATATTGGATGCCAAATCCTATTGAGGAAAATTGAAGGGAGCGAAAAGGCTGGCAAGTCAAGTGTGAAAGTATAATTAAGCAGACCAAAAGAATATTTGAAGAGCAACTAGCAAAAGGCACAAAAACTCAGAACAAATTATTGTTAAGTACATCAGAAGCAGGAGGATTCCCAAAGAACCAGGGCAATCCCTGGACGATTGAGGTGCTAAAGAAACACTCAAGGAAAACAAGACCTTTATAGAGAAGCTGACTGAATTCTTTGCATCTCTCTTTGGTACACAAGATGGGAGGAAGAGTCCCGCATCTGAGCCATTCTTTTTCAGTGACTGAGCTGAGGAACTGTCCCAAATTGAAGTGTCAATAAAGCAAATTTTGGAACAAACTGGCAAATTAAATAGTAACAAATAACTAGGACAAGAGAGTATTCTCCCATGAGGGCTGAAGAAACTCGGTATGAAATTGCAGTAGTATTAACTGTTGGATGTAAGATATCAGTTAAATTAGACTCCGTACCAGATGATGGGAGGATAGATAAGGTAGTGACATTTTTTTAAAAAGGCTCCAGAGGCTATCCTGGCAATTGCAGGCCAGAAAGCCTAATTTCAGCAACAGGAAAATTGGTTGAAACTATAATAAAGAATAGAATTATCAAATATGGAGATGAACACAATATGTTGGGAGGAATCAACACAATATGCTTCATGAATTTATTAGAATTCTTTGAGGATGTTACCAACCATGTGGATAAGGGTAATCCACTTGATATAGTGTACTTGGATTTTCAGAAAGGGTTTGACAAGGTCCCTCACCACAGGCTTGTAAGCAAAGTAAGCAGTTGTAGAACTTGAAGGGAAATCCTCTTTGGGATCAGTAACTGGTCAAAAGATAGGAAACAAAGAGAAGAAATAAAATGATCATTTTTAGATTCTAAACTGGGACCAGTTATTTTCAACATACTTATAAATTATCTTGTAAAAGGGGGCAAATGGCGAGGTGGTAAAAATGGCAGATGATATAAAATTACTGAAAATAGTTAAGTCTAAAGATGACCACAAAGAGTTACAATGGGACTTCTCAAAACTGCGTGACTAACTAGTCATGTTAGTCTGATTCAGCAAAACAAACATGGAGTCTTGTGGCATTTTTAAAGACTAGCAAATTTATGGACTGCATGAGCTTTTGTGGGAGAGATCCCATTTGGTCAGATGCTTGAAAATGGAAAAAAACGTATAGGAAGAAGGGATAAATGCAGTTTTCTGCCTCAACAAATACAAAGTAACGTACATTGGAAAACATAATCCTAACTACAAATGTAAAATGATGGGGTCTAAGGTAGCTGTTACCACTAAAGAAGGGTTTTGGAGTAATTATGGATAGTTTTCTGAAATCATCCACTCAATGTGCAGTGGAAGTCAAGCAAACTAACAGAATCCGATGAAGCATTAGGAATGGATGATAAAACAGCAATTATGCTAATACATATATCCATGATATGTCTACACTTTGAATACTGCATATAAATCTGGTCACCCCATCTCAGTAAAGATATATTAGAATTGGAAAGGCACAGAGAAGGGCAACAGAAATAATTAAGTGTATGGAGCTGTTTCTGTTTGAGAAAAGTTCAAAAATATAGAAACTTCAGCTTGAAAAAGCGATGAGTAAGGGGATATATGAGAGAGGTCGAAGAAATCATGAGTGGTGTGGGAAGAGTGAATAGGTCAGTGTTATTTACACCTACACATAACAAAGAAGGAGTCCTGTGGCACTTAAAGACTAACAACGTTATTTATTGCATGAGCTTTCATGGGAGAAAATCCCACTTCGCCAGATGCTTCAAAGCAACTGATGAAATGGGATTTTCTCTCATGAAAGCTCATGCAATAAATAACGTTGTTAGTCTTTAAGTGCCACAGGACTCCTTGTTTGTTTTACTGAACTAGGCTAACATGGCTACCCCCTCAGAAGTACACATAACAAAAGAACCAGGGGTTAGCCAATGAATTTTATAAGCAGCAGGTTTAAAATAAACAAAGGGAACTAATTCACACAATCTGTGGAACTCATCCCCAAGGGATGTTGAGGAGACCAAAAGTATAACTAGAGTAAAAAAGGCATTAGATAAATTCACGTAGGATAGGTCCATCAATGACTCTTAGCTAAGACGATCCAGGAGGCAATCCTATTTTTTGTGTGTCCTTAAACTCTGACTTCCAGAACACGCCGCTTGGACAAAAGTCTGATCCAGCAATTCTAGAGTCCGGGTCTGGAGGGTTGGAATGGGGTTAAATTTCATTACAGAGGATGTTATCATATTGTATGATAACAATCTTTCCATTCCACGAGTATTTCAGAAGGATGTTAAACAGAAGCAACTGCTGTTAGATATTTTTTACAGCAGCAGGTCTGGATGACTTAAGAATATAACAAAAGGATAGCCCAGGGGTCATCAACCCAAAAGATGAGAAGAGCCATTTTTAAAAATTCCTGCAATTACCAAGTGGGCGTAGCCTCCTGGTTGGGGGAGCCAGGAGCTGGGCCAGGGCACCTGTCACAGGGCCCCTAGCTGGAGGGCAGGTTGGGGGGGAGGAAGCACAGAACTAGGACCGTGCTCCCCCCCGAATCCAACAGCATCGCAAAGTTGCCCAGACTCTGCCATAGCCTGCCTGCATTGTCCCCCGCTGGCAGGGGTTCCCGGAGCATCAAGGGCACGGCCAAAGACCCACACGTGGCCCCAGAGTTGCAGGTTGCAAATCCCTGCCTTAGACCAAGTTCAGCTCAGTACAATGCATTTTCTTATTATATGAACAAAGATCAACTCAACGAAAGCAAAAGGCACTTTGTGACATCTCACGTTTTAGGTCCGATCATTCCATTAAGTTGTACTTCCATCCTTCTCGTCATCATCAGGGTGTGCTATACTTGCTTTTGGTATCAGAAGTAATGAGGCCCTACAGTTTCCTGACATCCAAAACCAAAGGAGAGCTCCAGAAAACTAAACTGTGAGTTTTCTATAGCACTGGATGTGTGCTTGGTTCTTTAAACAAGTCTCTCCCATGAAGAGTTTGCAGTCTAGTAAACTGTTATTATTGTCAACATTTTAATTAATTTTTTTTCTCTAGTACCTGCACTGCTACTGATCTGTTCTGGCACCCAGCATACAGCAAGCCAGGGGATTTAGCCATCTAAATTTTTGAATCACCCCTGATATAGAAATGGAAGGGATCATGAAATCTTTTACTGAGTTGAAAGGAGACACTAAACCCATCTTAAACCAGCAGGTTCTGGGGTAGAGGTGAGGGCTGACTACAGAGTTCTTCAGGCCCAAAGCCGCATTTTATATTAGGGTAAAACTCACAAGAGGGCCAATGGCAGATCAGATCAGATCAAATCATAGGGCTGGAAGGGACCTCATGAGATCATCGAGTCCAACCCCCTGGGAATTGAACCCAGGACTTTCTGCATGTTAAGCAGAGGTGCTAGCCACTACACTATTTGCAGATGTCGATATGCAAGTCTAATTCATTCATCGGTGTGCGTGGCGGGTCCTCGTCTGTGCC
Organism: Podocnemis expansa; assembly: GCA_007922195.1. Lineage (NCBI taxonomy): Eukaryota > Metazoa > Chordata > Testudines > Podocnemididae > Podocnemis > Podocnemis expansa. Next base: position 2,487,422 of record ML682033.1, read on the forward strand.
TGACCCACTGAGACTGTGAGTCTGTTACCTCTGAGGATGTATTCTCCAGCTCAATCTGTCAGATCACCTGTCTTTAGCTCTGGGGATCCCTAGTCATTGTCACGCGGGTAGGTGTTATGGAAGGAAAGGACCCCTGGGTCCTATGTCTGCGAACTGGAGGCGGAGAAACACAGCTCGCGCCGTTTCCCACAAGACCTAATCACATTCTAATAGCTGACCTGATGCAGAGCTTTGATTGCAACATGTATAACTGGTTTGTCTACGTTTTTCATGCACAACTAATTGGGCACTGTCTTTTACAGCATGAGGCCCCTTCAATGCGGGTGTAGGCATTTGGAAACCAAAAGCCCTTAAAGCTGCATCTTTCTGGTGGAAAATATCACCACAAGCCGTTGTGTTTTCTTTCCTGTATTTGAAAACCACCCACATTTTTAGTAAAAAATGCAACTGATCAAGCACTTTTACCCAGGCAAAGGGCCTCTTTGGAGTATTTCACCTCACAAGTTCTGTCAGTCAGTGTTGTTTTTTCTTCAGTGAATGCTTATTTCCAGCTAGCCTTAAGAGGATACAAGGCTAGGAGACCCAAATCTAGTGTATGCCATGGAAGAAGGCTAAAAAAAATATCCCTTTTTCTTTTTTAAGTTAGTTGATTTTAAGCAGTAACTCTTGCTGTAAAAAGAATATGAATCTTTACCTTGGGCACTTTTCAATGCTAAAGCTTGTCTTACAATAGGAACATATGAGATGCAATATTAACTCATACCATAGCCTGGGACAAATGAATTGGTAAAAACTCCCTGGTGGCTAATTATGGAATTACCAGCTCACAGGGAATGTTCCTTCCTAGCCTCCATGAGTTACATTTTGGATTATACCCTGAAGCATGTGGGTTTATATCCCTTCCAAACGAAATTCTTTCCGTGTAGCTGTCGTTATTATTGTTAATTATTTACTAGCAGCTATCAGTGTAACGGTGGTTGTTATTGTTATTAATTATTACACTAAGCTAAGATCTCCAGTCTGGGACCTTTGGGTGAGGTGCTGCACACAGGACGAAAACCAATGTTCCCTGCATGCAGAACAAAAACCAATGGTCCCCGAGAGCTTAACAAATAATTTTCATCACAAGTGTTCAGTAGCATTTCTAAATCCTGCTAAGTTTTTGGCCTCAGTGATGCATTGTGGCAAGGAGTTCCACAAGCTAACAGTGCTTAATATGCTTGATTCGTTTAAATAAGTAAACGAGAAATTGGGACCATGCCTGAGCTAGCCGGGTAGACAGCTTTTTAATATATATTTGAAAATGACAGAAAAAGAATATGGTGCTGGTGGAAGTTCCTGGAGTGCTGGAGGGTAAGATTTATTGCTGATACGTGGAACAGTATATTTATGCTGCTCTGGTAATGGGCTTAGCCCCTTTTAAACAGTGGATGTGACAGATACCCCAAGGGACAAATGCAACAACAAGCAACAGAGGATGCTTTTTGAAATAATGTTGGGGGCTTTTGTATAATGTGTTATGTCCATATCTAAAACTTACACAAGTTAATGAGGTTTAGTCTAAGAAACTTAGATGACGCAGTTAGTTTGCAGAACTCATTGCCACTGGAAAGCATTAAGGCTGAGAACTTAGTGGGATTTTTAATGTTGATGAAGTTTATTTTTTGTAACCCATGACTGTCTATTATATTTCTTTTTTCCTTCCAAAGGTATGTCTACACTGGAGGCTCTGTTAAGTTGACCTAACAAGGTCGACTTGAAGTCAACTTAAAGCTGACCTTGTTAAGTTGACTTAGGGAGTCCACACTGAAAACTCCTGTTGACTGCCTGCATCCACACTGGCAGGGGCTAGGTTGACGGAGGAGTGGTGCATTGTGGGTAGCTGTCCCTGGTGGCCAGGAACTCTGGGAAGGGGCCCGGAGGCCAGTGGGGTTGACTTAAGGGCTTTCCCCATCTACATTGGCTTAAGTCGACTTTATAAGGTTGATTTAAGCGTTGAGTTGACGTTAAGAGGTGGTGTTATTAAGTCAATTTAAGGAAGCACTTCACTTGACTTAGTAAAAGCCCACTGTGGCCGCAGGAGTCTGTTGGTTGACTTAAGCTTCCTTCAGTTGGCCTAAGGCTCCAATGGAGATGTACCCTAGGGACTGGACCCTCAAAGCGGCTCATGAGTTCGCTACTGACTTTGACAGAATGCTGGATTTTTTAGCCGTGAGAGTAACGGTTCATAAACTGTCAGAAATTCTGGGTTTGAGCCATGTGGGTGATGGGTTACAGGCTACGAGTGGCAATCTATACCAGGATTTGAGTTGCTGAAGCATTGTGAAGATTGGAATGAGCTTCCCGCGCAGGGGGATTGTACGAACTCTCTGTGCCTCTCTAGTGTTTGGCTCAGGTGGAGTTGCATGAGGCTGTTATATAGCCTTTGAGCAAAGGGCTGGCTGAGCCCCGCTCTAGCGTGACAGTGAAGTTGGACATAGTGCTGCTCACCTCGACCTTCTGCAGCCCGTGTCTCCACTGTCAGAGCAGTAAATTCTAATTAAATGGAGCTGTAATTTGATCTGATAACGTCACTCCGGCAAGCGGTGTAGCTCTAAGGTCAAAATCTACCATTTAAATTTAGGGCTGTGTAGCCAGAGAACAGTGAAATTCGACACCATTGGCCTCCGGGATCTATCCCAGCGCTCTCTGTTCTTTTCTTGCTGCTCTTGATTTTCCACTCTACTGCATCATCATCATGACAGCCAACAACTTCTCCTCTGCCTTCAGTCCCAAGAAGTTTTTAATTCATCCTTCTCTGTGCCTGCAGCAGAGAAAGACAGCATGGAAAGCATTTTTTTTCCTTTTGGTGAGAGGAGGGATGGGGGACTGAGCAGGTCACATCATGGGAGGACGACTGCCTCCTTCCAAGTCCCTGAGCCTGGTTGTAGCATGGGATAGCTACCCACAGTGCAAAGCATTTCGGGAGGGAATAACAGCGACCAGTGGGGACACAAGAGCCTGGAGCCATATGCAGAGTGTGATCAGTCTCCTGCAGGTTCTGTAAAGCAACAACCTAAATTGAAATTACAGTCCCGCCCCCAGTGTAGACAAGCCACAAGTCCCTTTCATCTCAGGCTGAAGAAAGTCACTGCTTTTGATCCAGAGATCTCACGTTCCTTCTGGGTTCAGTTTCTGTTCCCATCATCCTCGCCAGGGATGTTGCATTACATTTGCACTGCCTATAGCCTTTTATTTAAGGTTTAATATTTCTGGTGGAAAACAACTGCCAGGAAATAGCAACAGGAGAACCTCAGGCAGAAGGCAAATTTCTGTCTCGGACAAATGATGTCTTCTGCACTAAAGAAGAGTTGAAAGTTTCAACCTGTAGGGATTGCCCATAGGTGTGAAATACTCACTTATCTGTTCTGGCCCATCCATGTTTGATGTGCTTACAGAGACTGCCAATAAAGATGCTGATTAGGGTCAAATGTGTGGTGGCTTTGTGATGTGGACCCCAGACAGCTGTCCCCTGGAGTCTGGGCAAGGACCATGGACTTATTGCATTAGCCAGTGGAAGATGTTCAGAATTGGGTTGTGTCTGACCTCATGTTGGTTTTCCCCTAAGTAACTCAGATGAAGTGGGATTCTCTCCCACAAAAGCTCATGCAATAAATATATTTGTTAGTCTTTAAGTGCCACAGGACTCCTTGTTTGTTTTATTGAACCAGACTAACATGCCTGCCCCTTTGGATCTTGGTCACATGGCTTTGGTCCTTGTATTATGACAGTGCTCAGCAGTGCCACAACTAAGTATTTTGGCACCCAGGGTGGGCCCGAGCAAGCAGCAGGGAACATGCCCTCAATCAAGCCGCGAAATGGAGCCGCTCGATATGGCACCCAGGGCAAAGCCCTGGTCACCCCACCCTAGTTAAGGACCTGGTGCCGAGGGCTCCCCATTGTGCAAGATGCTGTACGTCCCCATGGCAAGAGATGCTATGCGTCCCAAAGAGTTTGCAGTCTAACTAGACCAGAGATAAGGGGGGAGAGAGGCAAAATGATGTTTCTAAGGCCCAAGGCAGAGTCTGTCTCCTGACTTTCAGTCCCATGACCCCCTTAAGCTGCAGAACAACTACTGATTTACTTTGGTGTGAGGTCAGAGTCAAGTACCCCTGTGACAGGGCACCCGCTGCTCCTGTCCTCTTTGGTTTGCACACCACTCTGAGACTTTCTGTTGTGTAGCTACCACGGCACAGTTTATTTATGGTGCTCTACTCTGCCATACTAGTGCAGCTGCTGCTTTTACAATATCCTCCAGGTTTATTACCTTATCTTCAAAGCTGGGAGAATAAAATGTGGCTTTTCCCAGAAAGTCAGACCCACCTTGCCATTTTTTCTCTTCCATGTCTCCCTCTTGCAACTGTGTTCTTTTAGCCAATTTCCTTGTAAATAGACTAAGGAGCTCATCAGCTAGCCAGCTCCAACCTGATCATCAGGGACTCTTCTTACTCCGGTTTTAATTGGCTAAGCGGTGATCAGAGAACTGGTTCAGTTGCTGATTCCCATCACTTTGTGACACCTCCACTGTCTGTTGATCTAGAACTGAGTCAGTCTTTTTCTCTAAGATTGTTGATATAACCGCTGAGCCCATCTCAGCCTTTAATATATTTAACTTCACCATACCCTTGTAAGGTAAGGCAGTGCTACTCTGCTCCCTGGGGAGCAGGCACCCAGAGATCCAGACCCACAAAGGTAGGTTTGGCTCCTAAATCCCACGCATGCAACTAAGGGTACCTCTACATTGCAAATAATCGTCACAGGAAGTGAGTCACAGAATGCCAGTCAATCGACGTAGACCTGCAGGGCTCGCACTGTGGGGAGAGACATAGCAAGGTAGCTGGTCCATCTCAGGCTCTGACAGTCAGTGGGGTGGGGGAACTGGGTCTCAGAGCCTGGGCTCCAGTCTAGGTGGGAGTGACTACATACTACTTTTAGCCCCAGAGCATGAAGCCCCATGAACCCAAGTCAGCTGACCTGGGCTCTGAGACTCACTGCCTTAGGTTTTGTTTGGTTTTTCGGTGTAGATGCTCCTCTGAGATCCACAAACCTGCTGCAAAGCCCAAGAGGTGTCTAAAGCCGCTGAGTGCCTGATCTTTTAGGGTGTAGGTTTCCTGTGTATCCGACTCTGACCACATTCACTGCTGCTCCCCTCTGGCTGTTGGATGCCTGTCACCTTCTGCCGCCCAGAGTGATCCTTGGAAAGATAGGTGTTTGGCCACCTAACTCACCGGTGGGCCCAATGCAGTAGGTGGCTTCTGGATTGGGTCCCATTCAAAATCCCGGATGAGGCAGCAGTGGCATCCATCTTATGCTCTTTAGCCCAGTGGTTAGTACATTCACCTAGCATGCAGGAGATGGAGATTTTAATTCTCCCTTCTCGGTAACAGGGGGACGAAGGATTTGATCAGGAATCTCCCACCTCTCAGGAGAGAGAGCTACGGGTTTATGCACTGGAGGCTCAGCTGGTGTCCTCCGATGCCAGGTGGTAGTGACCATTAGCAGACCTGCAGCAGAAGCACAGATTAGTCAGTCTGGGCTAACAAAGCAGTGGTGAGGTAAATACTTATTAAAATGTCTCTTCATGTAGTTTTAGCTGTCTGCATTAACACTGGAACATCTCTGTCAACGTGAACGAGTCAGCGGTGAGGATAGACGGTGAAGGTGTATAGGCGGAGTAGATTTTTTCAGTGCTTCCTGAAAATTTCTCCTCCACTGGCGGCTTGTTTTAAGAGTCAGCAAGAGGTGTTTTAAGAGATGGTAGTCTGTTTCCAGATGAAAATTGTCAGGAGATCTCCACAGTAAAATTGGGTAACTGTGAGTCCTGTGGCACATACTGCATCCTAAAATTCACAAATGTGTCATCACAACTTTGCTGTTTATTACAATGCACAACAGCCTGCTGGAAAATAACAGAGTCTCCAGGTGTTTCTGTTTCATACCTGGCCATCTTGGTAAATGGTGGCAGAGAATACGCTTTCTGGCTTTGTATTTTTTGGAGGGTAGAGTGAAAGGACATAGGAGTTTTCTGATGCTCTGCTGTTGTTGGTAAAAAATGCATTTCCTTCTGTATTTATCGTCATTTCTAACCAATGGAAACATATCAACCCTCAATAAAGAAAACAAATGTCACGTCCTTTCCACAACAACCACAGAAGTCTCAAAATGATGACTCTCCATATTCAGAGTATGAGGATAGGGCTCAAGGACAACGTTTTGACACTTACAGTCAGAAACCACTTGTCAAAATGACTGCCCTAGTTACTAGTAAGGGAGCAAATAAGTTAACGAGATATGATAGCCTTGTGGCAGAAACGACGCTGGTAAGGCTCACTGATTGCTTAGTGTGATCTAAATGTTTCCAGGAGGCTGAGCAGACTCAGGCTGAGCTGAATGCTTCTGAGGGTAAGAACAATAATGGGCGAGAATCTTATTCCTGCTCTGGCCCTATGCGCCGCGTGGGAGCTGGGTGAAGGGGATGTAGATTCAGCTGGGGAAAAAGAACCGGGGAGGACCACCACAGATTGCCTTCTGAACATCCCCTCGAAAGAGCGGAGGTGTGGGATAAGGATGAGAAGGGCCTTCTGGAGGTAAGGCTGCAGCCTGCATAGCTTCTTGGCCATGCTGCCGTCCATAGGACAAACTACGGAGGATGCCATAACTTAAATTGACTGAAAGTGACTTAAAGCCACCATAGCTCCCCTGCCCTCCAGACTGTGACTTGTGTGCTTTCTGCACAGTACAGACCCTGACCCACAGCACCCAGAACCCCAGCCATGCTGACTCCTGAGTGCTCGCTAAATATTAAAAGATCACTGATGTTGGCAGTTAGAGCATTCTGCTTCCCAGATGGTGTTGAACAGTAGCATAAATACACCAATCATTTGTATCCCCTGGCGGATTCAATGTTCAGAGTTCTTGTAAAGATCCAGATTGTTTGAAGCTCGTTTGATATTTCCCCCTAGTCCAAAGAACAACAGCGGAATCAGTTCCCTGCTGCCTGAACCAAACTGCGAGTTTCTCTATTGTATTATAAGGAAAAGCCTGACCGTACTCTGAAAATAAAGAAAGAAATACATTATAGTAGATCCCTGTGCAGAAGGCAAACTTGCCATTTTACTTCTACTTAAACGCTCTTTGAAGACTCTTAATTAACTGTGTTTCATCTTTAAATAAGGGTTTGGAAGCACTGCTCCCTCTAAAATGTGCGCGTGTGTGCGTGCACACAGGTCATGAAATCTGAGCACACAACAAAATAAAGTGCGCACAAAAATATTCACTAGTGCTAATATTGGTGCTCACAAAGAAATGTTTTTGCACACACAAAGAAGTTGTTTGCACACACAGTCTACGAGTAATTAGAGAGAACATTGTTTGGAGGAATGATTCTTTTTCTTCTAGGCCACGAAGACATGATAACACCAAACCTGTTTCAAAAATTAAAATTGGAAGCAGACTCTCCTTTATAATGTGCACACAGGATATATGCTGAGTGTTTTTCTTCATAATTTTTTAACAGTTTTCCACGCACAGTAGCATTAGTCACAGTCCTTTCCAGGAGAAAAAGGAACCTGCGGCACTCTGGCTCCTTGGCAAAATAGTCTGAATGAAGACTGACATTCCCAGGAAGTCTGAAAGTGGGTGTAGTTAAAATAACACAGGAAGCAAGGAATGCTGAGCAATTTCTAAAGTTCATTGCCCATAATGAAGAAGGGAATGCTGGGTTCCACGCACCAGCCAGGGGAACTAGAGGGGCATGGGAGATACTCAGTGTGTGTTTTCCTTACGACCCAATTCCTTTATTAAAAATTGTCACTGCAGAAACTCCTTTTCTCCGTTATTTCTTAGGTCATTGTGTGTGCAGTGATGGGAGAGCAGCTCCACCCTGCAGCTGGCAGCTTGTGCAACATTCAATGTGCTGACAATAATGTTAATACACTTATTATTGAAGAAGTCAGTTAGCTGATTCTGAAATATCCTTATACCAACTCTCCCTCCCGTTCCCCATTCTTCATGCTATAGATCAGGGATTGGCAACCTTTGACAGCTCCTGGGCCAGCACTGCTCATCGCACCCTCAGCAAGTGCTGGGGGCGGGGGCCAAAAGGGGACAGGAGCAGGCCTCCAGTTCCTGGCCATGGCCAGGGCTGGTTACAGTCTCTGCCGGCGGGTGGCATCTGGTTCCCAGGGTCAGGGCCAGCTTCTGGTGGCAGCGGTGGCTCCAGGCGGGCTGGCCAGCCCACTCCCCTCCAGCAGCCCTGCCCAGCAGGAGGAGGGGGTAGCAGGGCCCAGAGCCCTGCGCTCCACAGCTTCTTTGTCCCTGCTGGATGCATAGGAAGCATGGCTACCAGGGGTCTGAAGCCGTGGCACGAGAGTCTTGTGGCCCCAAAACCATGCAGTGCTGAGGGTCAGGGCTAGTGGAGGAGCCTGAGCGGTGCCATGTGCTGCTCAGGCTCGGCCCGCTTGCCATTTTTGGCACACGTACCAGGGGTTGCCAACCCCTGCTATAGATCTTTGGGGTAGATGCTGTCTTTTTAATATGGTTACACAGCATCCAGCACAAGGGGGCTCCAGGCAGGCTGGCATGAAGGTGCAACTGCTATAGAACCGCTGAAGAATCATAAGTTAATAAATAATACCCTATTATGTGCTCCTGTGAGTGATTATGCACAAAAATGCAGGCAGTGCCCATCTCTCCACCATCCATTGCTGATGTCATGTAAAAATGATTATCTGCCTCCACAGGCATGGCACCCCTGCTTTGGTTTTGAAGTTTTCCTTCTCCCAGGTGGCTGCTTGCCAAGGCTGATGGGCCCCACCTGCCCTGGGCAATCTGGTGTCCTTTCAAGAAGCCAGGCACTAGAGCCCTGTGCAGGACTATTTTTAAAATCTCGTTCCCCTCCTCCATTGGAATATCTACTCCCACCCACTCCTGCTTTGTTTCTTGCATTTTTATCTTTCTCCCACCCTCAAAAGCCTTACATCCTGCAAAAGACACAGATTCCGACATGCTGTGAAAACAACCCCCCCAAAATAGGTTGGTTAACGGGTTGTAGTCCATGAAAGCTTATGCCCAAAGACAGTTGCTAGCCTTTATGGTGTGTTAGGTCATGCAAGCACACTAGGCCGCAGAAACACAGAGAGTGCCCCAGATAGCATGCTGAGTGTCTAGCGTCACCTACCTTCCCACTGCCCATCGCCACGTGCCCTTTCCCTCTATTGTAGTAAGACCTTTCTCCTGAATGTCTATTGCCACATATCGCTTCCCATCTGCTGCCACCCACCTATCCCCTGTCCTCTGTCATGTACCCTTCCCATGTCACATACTCATTCAACCCCCTTATACATCAGTTAGCATTTTCCGACCTGTTGAGACCGCCACCTTCACCTTGACCCTTCTTACTACGTATCGAGATGTTTTTCTAAAAGAAGCAAGAACTCTTAGGAAACCAGTATATAAGCAGGTACCGTGTTACTCTTTTTTGAAGCTGTAACAGCCTTTGTTCAGACTTTCTGGTACTGTAAGTAAACCTCTTCAGTGTCATCTGTATTGCCTGATCCTTTTCGGATGGACCTTTCCAACTTTACAGGTGCCAGAGGACTCTTCTTGTTTTAACTTCTGTTATATTAGACATCGAATCTCTTTCTGCCCCTGTTTAAATTTAAATAATAAAACCTTTACTTTTTCTTAAGCGAAAAACTTGCTTTGCATTATTGAAATTCAATTTATGACAAACTGAGGAAAGATTTAGCGTTTCGTCGACAGTTCCTGCTGTCTGATTTTTTTTGCCCATCCATTCCCACCCACTACAAAGCACCGGGACTTGTAAGACCCATTGGATCCCAGCCCCACTGCATTGCTCTATCAGACACTTGCCTTTCACACCCCCACTTTTGGTAGAAATACCCCTGTCACATAAAGGCAAGTGAGGGGGGAGCATGGTTGTCTGTAGTGCTTGGTTTTGGCAGCCATTTTATAGGAATTGGGATTTCACCCTCAGTCCTATCCTGGCCCTTAGCGGTCCAGAACTGGACTTCATGACCGCTACCTTGCTGACTCTCAACCACAGTTGGAGGTATTACTCTGAAGAGTAAAATGTAATTGCTGCAGTCTCTTGTCTTTAGCATCTCGCTGTATGCACGTGAGACATGGACACTAAGGAAATATGGCATTAAGACAGCCTCTGCCTTTGAACTGGAATGCTACAGGTGATTAACTATACCTCCTACATGACTAATGAAGTGGTCACCACCTGAATTATAACATGACCCGTGTTGTACCTGATAGCACCACAACAATCAGCTGCAGAAATTGAGTTTACAGGACATGAGGGTTGGATGAGCAGATGAGTGAGTGGAAGAAAGTTGCTGACTACATTTGCTGTGGGTGCCTCCAGTCATGCATCTCGTGAAGTGGGGTTGGAGCCCACGAAGGCTTATGCCTGAATAAATCTGTTAGTCTATAAGATGCTACAGAACTCAAGTTGTTTTTGCTGTACACAGACTAACATGGCTACCCCTCTGGAAGAGACTCTAGGGGAGCTGTGATCATGGACACTAGTTCAGGAACTGACCCATGATCTAAAAGAAATCCTAATAAGAATAGAAACTTTTGCATGATTTTTTTGTTCAACATCCATGAGAATGAGCAGGGCTTATTTTGTCAATGGGTGGTGGATAGGCTGCAGGATAGAGGCAGTCTTCTCCGGGAAGCCAGGGAAAGAGAGTGCCTGAAGGGGGACCCCAGGGCAGACGAGACACTCAGGAAGGACCTTCTCCAGTCACCATGCCCTTTGAGGACCTGCTGTCCAGCAGCATCCTTCTCTTTTTGAGCTGTAACTTGATTAACTGAGACCACGGCCTGAACAGTAGGGACCTAGAGCTAAGAGCTAGGCTAGGAAAGCAACTGAGGCTCACTGCAGGGAAGACCCACTGTTCTCACTTCTCACCGGACCCTGGGCTGGGATCTGGTGCAGGAGTCCCCGGGTCCTGCACCCACACCCAAGTAAGGGCCTAGACTCTGTTGTGGGTGGAAAACTGTAGATCCCATGTTTGAGGTCAGGAACAGGTACCTCTGCTGCCAGGACTGACAGACAAGGTACCAAGAGATGAGCACTCTAACCACTAGGCCTCTTAACCCTCCAAGTTCCCTTTCACTGTAATACACACTAAAAACTGACAAGACACAAAGTTAAAGTGATGAGAGTATTTTTACTGCCCAAGAAGGATGGGAAAGCAAACTGTGAGCAAACAACTTAGATGGTGACAGGTGAATTTTGAAAGGTAGAGCCCTGCGAATCCATGGATATCTGCGGATATCCGCATTAGATCCGCATCCGCGGATACAACATGGATATCCACGGACCATTTCTTGTGGATGCAGATCGGGTACGGATCCACATATTTTTATCTGCACAGAGCTAGAGCCCTGCAAATATGCGGATATCCATGGATATCTGCATTATATCCACATCCACGGATACAACACGGATATCCGCGGACCATTTCTTGTGGATGCAGGTCAGATACGGATCCATGTATGTGTATCCATGCAGGGCTCTATTGAAAGGCAAGGACGTTCATTTAAATAGCTACCTATATAATTTCTCATACTGGTCAAAATTTAGAAGCCAGATGTAAGGACACGTGGGGACAGTAGGAGGGACACACCAGGGACACACCATTTAATAATAGTAGCACAGTTAGAATCACTTTCCCACTCTACCTTCTCTGGTAGGGGAGAGACTGGGCGAGTAGCCATATTTAAGCCAGTTCTACATTGGCTGTGGAATTCGACTGCAGTCGAAATGAGATATGCAAGGTATGTAAAATAACTTGTGTATCTCCCTTAGACTTTCTAAGGCCAACATACGTCCCTGCTCCACTGCACTGAGTGGAAGGGAAATGTCACCTGTTTGACTCAGCGCTACTCTTCTCATGAAGGTGGAGTTACTATATTGAACTCCAGATCTATTGAGCAGGTCTGGACTAACCACTCAGTCTCACCAGAGACTCTGAACTGACAGCAGCAAATTTGTATAGACTTGACTCTCCTCTTTCATGCTTGAACCCAAGCCTATGTTGGGGAGAAAAGGAGGTTCTTACTTTTTCTCGCTTCATTGCACAGATGCGTAGTCTGGATCACAAAGTAGCTCTGACTCAGGAGGATTTGCCAACACCCATGAAACAGAGAAATAGCACAAAGGAACAACCTGAGAGATGGACAGAAAATCAGAAAATGACATTTGCCTTGGAAAAGCACAAGGATGCACATTTAGGGGGAGGATAACATGAAGACATGGAAGGGAGAGGCCTGGAAATCAGCAATGTTGAAACAGGCTTCAAGGCAACATTGCATTGGACGTGTGTGATGAGTGTAAAGAAAGGCCAATGCTATTTTGGTTTTGCTCTTTCTGTAAAGGCATAATGTGAGCGTAAGTTCATAAATTCATTATGAACACACAATTGGCCAGTGGAACTCACCGCCACTGGAAATAATTAAGGCCAAGGACTTACTAGGATTTTTAATATTTCTGAGGTTTCTTTTTTGTAACCTATGTATGTCTAACATGCTTCTTTGTCCCTTCCTAGTGACTGGATCCACATAAACGTTTGGTACTGTTTTTGAGCTATAGAGGTAACAATTTCTTTGTACCACTCAGGGCAAAAAGTACCTGGAATATTGTGTTGTTTTCAAAAAAACATCAATGGAGATTCAGGCTTCTCTCATGATGCTCAGTCAATATGCTACTACTCTAACTTTGAAGAATCGTTTTAAGGAGACGACTTTAATTTGGTCGCTATAGCCCTTCATTCCTTAACTTCTCTGCTGAACAAGTTGACAAGAGGTTTTTTCACTGTGCTTTTTTGTGATATATCTTTTGCCTGCCCTCTGTCTGTCATGTCTATTGAGAATATAAACTCTCTGGGACTGAGGCTGTCTGTAAATCTGTGTTTGGACAGTGCCCTGCACAATGGGGCCCTGATCATGGTTGGCACTTAGGCACTATGAAGATAAGAATTAATAAAAGGCTGACATCAGGTGCCAATAGTGGTGGAATGTGGATTATTTTAATTGATGTGACATGTGGCAAATGGTTGTCACATTATTTAAGGCACTTTTGCAAGGCAGTCAGATACCACAAGGATGGGCCAGGATAAGGACTTCAGTGGAATAGGGAGGAATAAATAAAGAACAACCTGTTAAGTTGCAACCATGCATCAGTCAACTTTCCATAAGTATTCCATGATGAAGATATTGTAAAAGCTCATGAAGCCACTATGTTAATTTGCATGACCACTTTGGTTTCAGTTTGAATCCTTCATTACTTGATTTTACACTAAATGAATATTCCCATTAAAATACTACTAAAGGAGCAATTCAAGGTACCAAAGGTAAATACAGAGTGAAAATTATTTCATTTTCAAATGAAAATTCTTTTAATTTTTCATTATTAAGCCATCTGATGTGAAGACTGATGATGGCCAGTTAATAAGTCAGCGATTTTCCCTGACTAATTTTTGAATACCAAGGGACAGTATAATAACTGGCTATGTTTGCATATGCAAATACCTGCAAATTGCACATCTTAATCATTGCCCTTTACATTGGTAGTAAGTAGATAGCATGGATAGAATTTCAGTAATATGAGCTGTCTTCTACCTTTTTATAAATCTTGAAACTGTTTTTCCACATGTGAATGGGTCTTCTAAAGTTACAGCCACACAGCAAAAAAAAGAAAGACTCACAGATGTCACTCCCAAAGATCTGGTCAATGGGTTTTGTGCTGTAGGTCTAAAAATAACAGTATAGACACTTACAGGCTATGTCTACACTGCCAAAGATATTTCAAAATAGTTATTTTGAAATAACTTTCAAATTTATTTTGAAATAATTATTTCAAAATAACATTATTTCAAATTTATTATTTCAAAATAGTCTAGTGAAGACTCTCTATTTCAAAATAAGATAGGAATTATCATTTCAAAATAGAGAGTCGTTGCTAGACTCTTTATTTTGAAATAGGGGAAGGAAGGAAACAGTACAGGCCCATTATTTTGAAAAAAAGCCAATTCTGCAGCTTGGAATGGCTTTCTTTCAAATTAACTATTTTGAAAGAATTGCTCTTTCAAAATAAAAGCAGGTTTAGTTATCGTGAAATAGTGCTTCATTTTTTTTCAAAATAATGAAGCACTTATTTCAAAATAACAAAATGCCTGCATGGACCCATAAAAAGTCATCCTCCCACCCCAAATAAGCCTCCTTATTTAAAAAAAAAAAAAAAAAACTTTTCAGTGTAGACATACCCATAAGTACTCCCTCCTTTCTGGGCCTCACAGCCCAGGCTCCTGCTTAAACCCAAACATCTACATTGCTACTTTTAGGAGTGATTCTTGAGCCCGAGTCAGTTGATCTGAGGTTTGAGACTTACTGCAGTTTCTTTTGTTCTGTTGTGTAGATGTACCTTATGGGATAGCTCTTTAAATGGTGTAGATCAATGTAGACACTTTGGCATGAATGGAGCTACACGGATTTGCCTTATGAGTTATTATTACTATTAGATTGGTCCTTGGGTATGCCATCAGGACTTTTTGTGGACCCAATTATGCTAGGTGCTATACAAACACATAATGAGGCAATCCCAGCCCTGAAGAACTTCAGGTCAAACTAGGCAAGACAGACAAAGTCCAAGAAGGGAAAGAGTTCAAGTGAGCTGAGAACAGAACCCAGGGCTTTTGCTTCCAGCCCGATAGCCTGTTTCCAAGAAGAGTCTGACTATGTCTACACTACAACCCCAACAGCTACAGTGCTATAGCCACAGGGCTGTAGAGTAGACACTCCAGTAATTGATGGAGTTTTCTCATCATTGTAATAAATCCATTACTCTGAGAGGCAACAGCTAGGTCAATCTAGACATGTTTATGTTGGGGGGGGGGCAGCGGGGAGTTACACCGACTCACCTATATCGCACAGGTGTGAAATTTTTCACAGCCTAAAACAATGTAGCTAGGCAATCTATGTTTCAGGTGTAAACCAGGCCTTGAAAAATTGGGCTTGGCACATGGTTTTGCAGCAGGGAGTAGTATTTATGGTGAATTCCATGACCAAGGAGTATTCCATGCCATGGAGCTAAAACCACATTGGTGAATTGTGATCTTGGGATTTGAACCCAACGTTTTCTTTCTAGAAGTTCATAAGAGTTCATGTTTGATATTCCATCCCTTGCTTAGCTCTAGTTTATATCAAGCTCTAATTTCTTGGGTTAGTTAATTATGTAGTGTAGGGTCCAAGTGCCCCACTAGGTCATTTTTTTCTAACACAAGAAAAGCCTGCAAGATTTAGACACTTTCCAAGCCAATCCCCAAACTGTAGCCTGAAAGCTCAACTCTGAATGCTAGTCTGAGGCTTTCTCAGATATATAGCTGAATAATGTATCCTTGGTCTGGCTGTCTATTATGTAATCTGGCTCTTTTTGGGTTAAAAAAACAACAAGCAGTTGTGTGGCACTTTAAGACTAACAGATTTATTTTTTGCATGAGCTTTCATGGGAGAAGATCCCACTTCCTCAGATGCTTCGAAGATGGGTGAATTTACAGAAAGGAATGAAACTAAATGCAAGGGGGTGTAAAACATAGGATCAAGTCATAAAGTAACAGCAAATCAGAGCAGTTTACAGGCTCAAACCATGGGAAGCCTGAAGTCAAATTACCCTTTGTAATGGGAAAAGAACCCATAGTCTTTTTGGGCTGCATGCTGTTTTATAATCTCCGGATTACTGCTGTATTTAAATGCACATCTGGAGACCCAAGAGCAAGCAGGACACATTTGTATATTGAATGCGTTGTATGGCTCTATAGCCAGCCGTGTCAGATTATAGCGCAGATAACCCACTGGATTTTAGTGAAATATAAATGTACAGGATTCCCTGAAGGTACCCTCTTTGCCTTTCAAAGGCCTCTTGATTCTTGACCCTAGCTGCCTTTATGAATGGAAATGAGGCACTTGTGTTGCTAAGGATTCGCATGGGGCCCTGGTATTTGGCTGTAAAACATTAACTTCCAGTGGAGGAAATAAAGGGAATCTACAGCTGAAGGTGCTCTCTCCTTGCCTGGGCAGCCTACGCATGAGAAGGTCCAGCAGGACTCAGCGCCACTCCCACACCAGTGGGTTCCTTTATGTGCAGCACAATCCAGGTGGAGAACAACCTCAGAGACAGGCTGTCCTAGGGAGGTGGGGTCATGAAAGAAATAGCAGCCTCGGCAGATTGGAGAGCATCCAAGGGACAAGCCAGTGAAAAGGGGTGGGGGTCACAGCCTGCGGGGTGGGGACTGCATTGTGGAAACCTAAAGACTGGGGTGAAATGTGCACCTCCCCAGAGCTGGAGGAGATTGAGCCTGCCTGATGCACAATCTCTCTTGTTGTTTTTCATGGGGTACGTTACTCTATGATGTCCGTTACTCAGGGCTTGTGGTTGACTGTCACAGTCTAACCCACAGAGATGAGCCTGAGCCACAAATCATGTGACTTAGCAAGAGTTTGCCCCATGTGTCTTTCATAAATCATTTAGTCGCTGGCAGTTTGAACATTTCATTTTGATTGCAAAAATTATGCTGGATTAGAGTAAGATTTGGGAGGGCCTGGGGGCTCCTGGCTGCAGGTAGATGCAGCCCTGGGTGTTTCAGAGTTTGGGTATTCCTTGTCTGCATCCTCTATTGCAGCTCTCTTCTGCATACCCGGAGAAGTTCAATAGATTCTCAGACTCCTGCTGCTTGTAATTCGAGCAAACCACTGTAAGCATCAGGCTTGGATATCAGCTTCCAGTTAATGAGCTAAAATTAGGTAGTGGTGTGCTGGCAAGGTTTAGTGCATGCTGCTAGCCAGAAGGATTCTTGTTTTGTCTGGTTCAAGTTAATAATTAAAGCACCTTTGTTTCTGAGTTCCACCAGATTTGTCATTAACTCTCAGTGCTCCACAGGAGCCGTTTAAAAAGTGCAGCAGAAACACAAACATCCATCACCACTCAAAGTGTTTCCTCAATAGTCATCCACGTTAAAACCCCAGTGTTCTTGCTTATTGTCCAACAGCATTTCCCACAGCAACAAGTGTAAGGTAACTGACAAAGCATGGCAGAATTTCATTTGTATTTTGATGTTAATTTGACGGTTCATATCAAGATTTTTTTTTTTTTTTTTGCATTTTTCAGGGTTTCTCTGTTTTAATATTCACAGTTGTGTGAAAATAGGGATTTAGTTTATAGCTACATAAATGAAGGGGAAGGTATCAGTCAGGAATTCTGTAGTTGTGTATTTGTGTCTAATGTAATTGCCCCAGGTCACTTGTTGCCATAATAATAGAGTTAGATTATTAGGGGTTAGCTTAGCAAACCTGGGCTGGTTTAGCGTGTTGCCTAAAAGCCACTTAAAACATAGATCCCTTTTTGTATGTGCCATCCTGATCTCTTCTTGGATACCAGATATGCCAAAGATTCAACATAAAAGTAGTGAAGCCAGATCTCTGGAGGACCAGTGAAGGCTATGGTCCTGGCAGGCCACAGCAGAGTCCCTCATCCAGGACTATACAGACAAGAATGAGTCCATGGATTTGGAGAAGTGCACCAGATGCTGAACAGCTCTTGCCGTGGGATACCCTGCATGCTCAAGGCCAATGAATGAGCAAGCAGGGCCATGACAGTGGTGACCAGGGGGCTGGGAAGGAAGAAGTTGACTTGATGGATATTTTTTCCCTCAATGACTGTGCATCAAGTGAAAATGACCAGTGACCACGGATTAACAAATCCTGCCATGACAATATATGACACAATATAGGAGGCTGAGGATCTTGGCTGCACATATGTTGGAATTTGTCCTCCAAATCTTTCTCCTCACACCCCATGCAGCCAGGGATCACAAGCTCTCTTCTCACAGTCCAGCAGGACTTAAAAGCCTGATCCTAGAAGGACCAAAACTAGGTCTCTAAAACCAATTAATGACTTTTAAGGCTAGCTACTGGTGTAGCTGAACTTGCAGAACTCACAAGTTTCATAGAAATATATTTACTGTTGTGCTGCCTGTTTAGTCAAACAGAAAAACCTTACTAGATGAGATTGCCAGTAATGAAAACACTTCACACGCACACTAAGTACCAGGCTTAGTTATTGACAAAAGTCTTTCTGCTGGAGTTAATGGGAAACCATGGGTTTCAACAAAAGCAGGATGGAGCGCCATGGCTCTATAGTTATGTTGTTCTCTGATCCACAGGGTATTATTATTTATGTTGCTCTAGCTCTTTGAAGCTGTTGGAGAAGACCAGGGACCTCTTCTGCTAGGTGCTGTACACACACAGAACAAAAAGGATGTTTCCACCATGCTCCACAAGGCTCACAGTCTAGGAATAAGAATAATCTGATGAGGTTCAACAAGGACAAGTATAGAATTTAGGACAGAATAATCCCATGCACAGCTACAGACTGGGGACCAATTGGCTGGACAGCAGGTTGGCAGAGAAGAACCTGGGGGGTTACTTGGGATAAGAAGCTGGATGTGAATCAACCATGTGCCCTTATTGTCAAAAAGGTAAACAGCATATTGGGCTTCAATAGTAGGAGCATTGAAGGATGTGATTATCATCCTCTATTCAACAATGGTGAGGCCTCATCTGGAGTATTGTGATCAGTTTTGGGCCTTCCACTACAGAAAGGATGTAAATTGGAAAGAGTCCAGAGGATGTCAATAAAAACAAACAGGAGGCTGGAACATAATGAGCAGAGACTGGAGGAACTAGGCTTTTTCGGCCTACAGAAGAGAACATTTAGGGGGCGTTGACAGAAGTCTTTAACTACCTCAAAGGGGGCTCCAGAAAGGATGGAGCTAGGTTGTTCTCAGTGGTGACAGAGGACAGAACTAGGAGCAATGGTTTCAAGTTGCAGTGGGGATGGTCCAGGTTGGATATTAGGAAAAGGTTTTTTTTTTATTAGGAGAGCGCTGAAGCACTGGAATGAGTTATCTAGGGAGGTGGTGGAATCGCCATCTTTAGGGGGTTTTAAGGTGTGTCTCGAAAACCCTGGCTGGGGTGGTTTAATTGGGGTTGGGTCTGCTTTGAGCAGGGGGGTTAAACTAGATAACCTCCTGAAGTCCCTTCCAACCTTAATCTTTTATGATTCTATAAGACAAGAGGCATCAGATGGATGTTGACAAAAGGGAGAGCACAGGTGGATAATGAGAAGCATTGGTCAGCATGATAGGCAGTGGTCTTCATGTTGCTGTCCCAGTTGTTATGTAGAAGATGTTGAATATTTAAGAGCTGATTCAAGTATTTAATTATGGTTCTTTGATCCATGGTGGTGTCCAGGCATTGTTAGAAAACCACAGCAGAAAGTCATCACTCACCTCCCCTACGCATCCTTGTGCTCCAGGCATACAAACTGTTTCACATATTGGGAAAAGCACAGTGTTTCCAATAACAATTAGTCATCCATCCATTATGCCTCCTACCTACCCTGTGAGGGACAAAATAAAACAAAGATATTGACTTGCTGAGTAATCCTTTGTGTCAATAAAGGATGAACAGGCTCTGACTTAAAACAATTTACAAATTCATATACTTCCCTTCAACTGCCGTGTGATGTCTTTGACTCCAGGCTTCAGGTTGTTCAATTAGTGACATTAAATCAGTAAATGATGGCAAAATGCTTAGTAACAATGTCCAGCTGGGGCCTTTCCAGGGAACCTTATTGTTTAATTAGGAGACAATTGATGATAGCACATAGTGAACAAGGTTCTAAAAGGCTCTTGCATGTCAATTAGTCTTGCGCTGTGCTCAACACAAAAGCTTTTGAAATGGTCTGTTCAAGTCAATTGCCATTATTATGGTAGATGGATTTAAGAGGGAGTCATTATTCACCATGGTATTTTAGTAGCAGCCAACTTGAGGTGGCCATAACAGAAGGAAGGAAGAGAGAGACCGCAAGTCAAAAGGGTGACGACTGGCATGGGAGGAAGGCCAGTGCCTGCAACTGGAGGCAGATTCCATTTATAAATACCCTTGGCACTGAGAACAATTGAACTTTCTTTTCTGGTGAAGCCACTCAAAGTTAAAATACTCAGTCAGAGTGCTGACATTGAAGCCATGAGTAAAAAGAGGGGCAGGAGAAGAACAAAGAGAGGAGAAGACCACCTATGCAAAAATAGCAAGACAATGAAGAGAGGATGCTACTCAGTGACAAAAGTGGTTGAGAAATTAATGGTTTTGGATGAAACTACAGGGTGGTGAATCACTGGAATGGGTTATCTAGGGAATTGGTGAAATCTCCATCCTTAGAGGTTTTTAAGGTACAGCTTGACAAAGCCCTTGCTAGGATGGCTTCCTTGGAGTCAGTCATCCTTTGAAGTCTCTCCCAATCCTAATCTGCTATGATTCTATAATAGAGGCTGAGATTTGACCAGTGTGTAAGTCAGCTGAGATCTCTTGTATTTCAAGCATTAGGAGCTGAAAGATCTGAGATCTATTCTTGCTGGCCCTGCATAGTTCTTAATGGACATAGTATGTGGCGTAGTGACAAACATGAAATCAAAGGTGGCCATGGATTTGTAGCAATAATAGCATTATCTAGGGAAGGGTGATTACCAATAGTTGCTTGTAGCTTTATTGCATGGTCTTCAAATGTCTGAAGAGTCTGTGAAGGCTGGGCATGGTGCCAATGTATTTCTGCTATACAAATCTTGAATGGAGTAGAACTGGAAAGGAAGAATTGCAGATAGGAGTTTGGAGCCTTTTCATAGCATGCCAGGAGCTCATAATGTCTACTAGTAAGCCCCAATGCTTTGTTCTTACTGTCACGGAGAACCCAGAAAAGCCTCTTGGATCCCCTCTGTTCACAGCCCACCAGGGACTCTGCTACGGTGGAGCTTTCTCCCATTCACCAGGGTCTCCACACTACCTGTAGCCAGCTTCCCAAATCCAGGCCCAGAGAGTCCGATCCTTGCTCTGTCTGGTCTCCGTTTGGGGGGGGTTCCTCCCCCTACGAGGGTCCCAGCCGTCCCAATCAGCAGTGACACTCAGCCAGTGTAGCAGTCAGAGGGTTTATTAGCAATCCACTTTGCACAGCAGCTAGGACAGTTGGCTCTCAGATCAACCAGGAGGGCAGATAGTAAACCCCCAGGACAAGCCCCGGAGGTCCTGCCCCTCCGACCTCCATCTTCCTTCCTCCTCTCTCTCCAGCTGCCCTGCCCCTGGTCTAAACCGGCCACAACCTGTCACCCCCCAGGGGGTCCAGGTAAGGTCGCACTAAAGCCTCTTCCCCCCTAGTGGTACCTATAGTTACACACCCCTGTGTCCCATCACCAGAATACCATCACCAAAGAACAGGAACAGAAAAGAAGAACCACAGTAACCCAAGAGGTTTTCTTACTTCATCACACCTACAAAGGCTGATTCAAATGTTTCCTGCAATTTCTTTACGTGTGCATTTGCACTTCCTGAGTTTCACAGGAAGATTTTGGTTTGAAGATTGGATGCTCTCTTGTATTCCTTCTTGCCATGTAAATTGCCTGCCCAGATGAAATATGTCTGGCATATCTTTTCGCCACTATGCAGAGAGAGACAGGATAGTCCGGTGGATAAGTCACTGGCTAAAATAGAGGAGATTGGTTCTGTCGGAAACTTCCTGCATGACCTCCAACAAGCCACTTTCCCCCTCTGTTCCTCATTTGAAAAACTAGGCTACTGATGCTTCATCTACTGTCTTGTCTGGTTTGTCTGTGAGCTCTTCAAGGCAGAGGATGCCTTTTACTATGTTTCTGTACAGAGCCTCAATCTCAGCTGGGATCTCTCTGCCACTCTCTCTCTACCAAGAATAATTTTAACCTGTGGCTGTGTTTTTTAGAGTTGTGCCTGATCCCAAAAAATCAAGACCTCAGCACATTTGTGAGAGTTCAGCCCTAGAGCCATAACTGAATTTTAAGGGGTGGGAATCTATCTAGTTATTTAACAGTGGTTTTGCATTTTATTTTTGCTCCCAAATAATATGATCCTTTCTAAATTAGCATATCTAAATTGAAGATAATTTATTCCAGGACCTTTTCAAATCATTTCCAAGATTATTTTAGCAGGTATTCTGTTCTAACAAATATTCTTTACAGCAACATAGCTGTGGGTGGAATGTGATTATAGAAACCCGTGCGTGTGCGTGTGCGTGTGCGTGTGCGTGTGCGTGTGCGTGTGAAACATGAAATAGTTAAAAAAAGACAATTATCAGGAGGCATTTTAGTTTATTTTAAGATCTGAACATCTTGATCTTTGCAGTAATTGTATTGGGAGATGGTGTGAAATCCAACCTTAAAAATAAAAATTGGTGAAAACACTTTATTTTGTTTTTAATCCTGACTGGTGCCAGGCTTGGAACTTCTGTCTCATTTTTCACTTTAGTGCCATGATCACCAACCTCAGGATTGGGCTTTTAATTAAAACACTGTATACTTGGCAGCAAACTGAACAGAGATTGTATAGATTCTCAAAGACTCAAACTTGAAGGCCAGAATGGACCAGAATGATCATCTCAGGTCAGAAAATAAAATCTAATCTTGACTTAACTGTCAGGAATGGATACTCCACCATGACTCTCAGTGAGCTGTTCTAATGGATTATTCTCTCTGTCAAAAATTTCCACCTTATTTCTAATTCCCCCCCCCAAAAAAGAGGTGGAAGCTTCAAATTCTGAATCTGGAAACTATAAATCTTATTAAACATCACACACTGTTTGATTGTCAGTGGCCCATTATGTTACCATGGTACCTCTACTTCAGTGTACCCCACATTTCTACCTGTGATTATTGGTTCCATGAAGTTTAATGAACACTTTATTTGCCCTTGTTTTGGTGGACACTTACAGAGCTTAGCTATTCTTCTCGGGTTCCTATAAGAAAAAGGAACTCACTACATTTGTGTCACTAGAACATATCATTAGCCAGATATTACACAACAACACACTGCTTTAATCACACATTGTGAGTCACAACAGCACAATGAAACTGGCAAGGATATTAGCTGTTGCTGTGTTTTGTAGCATCCGTAGCCTCGGTTTGCCAGAAGTTGGAATGGACCACAGGGGATGATTCACCTGATGACCACTTGTTCTTGTTTGTTCCCTCTGAAGCCCCTGCCAGAAGACGGGACACTGGGCTAGACAGACCATTGCTCGGACCCAGTATGGCTGTTCTTATGGAAGACAGATTAGCACAGATGTGACCTTTTTTGATTCATGTGTGCTTCTGAATGATGTTGGGGGACAAGTGGCCCCCATCTCCCTCCATGGGTCCTGGCAGGCTAGAAGCCAGAGCTGGGCAATGGTGAGAGCTGGGCTGCTGTGGGGAGCCCTGGACTCTCCACCTGCCCTGGGTGGGGAGCCGGGGGACCCAAGATCAGCCCCTGCTCAAGGCAAATAGAGGAGCCAGGACTCCTTGCAGCTGCTGGGCTCCCTAGGCATCTTTTACCATGGTCCAGCTTTGCCTTCCAGGGCCTCGGGGACAAGAGGAGAAGCAGAGGTGGGGCCACTGAATGGGACCAGGCCTTTTGACCCCCACACCTTCCACTAGGAAGAGGCTGTCGCTGCCAGCAGGGGCTGTGCATCATGGTGGGGGATCTTATCAGCAGCTTATCAGGGGCCAATGCAGCCCCCCTGCCCCAATCTGAGCCTATGTCAAAGAGTGGGTGAGCATGCCCACTCCCGACTGAAATCCTACTGTCCCAAGGCCGAGCTGAGCCTTGAGGTCATGGGGTGCACTTCAGAGGCTGGGCGAACATACCGTAAGAAGAGCAGGGCAGTTGCTGGATAGGAAGTTCCCCACAGCCAGAAGAGCTGAGAAAACCCCCGCTACCTCAACCCACAGAGGCAGCCCCCTGGGAAATGAAACCCCAGAAAACCAAGGAGGGAACCGCTCTGCTGTTCTGCTCTCTCAAGCAAGGAACCGTGGAAGTCCCCAGATCTCCTTCCACCAACACAATGGGATCCCCCATCGCCTCTTTCTTGCCTCTCAAAGTTCAATCTCTTCTACCCAGCCCCCCTCTCCCCGGTGTGACCCATTCTCTCCCCTCCTCAATTTTTTTCCCTGTGTCTTTTGGTGATTGCACAGCATACGCAGAGCAGGGGCTTTGAGATTTTTATGCCTCCATCCACAGTTTTAGATGCCCCTATCCCTGCATCTCACAGTGGAGCATTATTTACCCCATCCTAATATGTTGATATTGCCTTATTTACCCCCCATCTGCACCCCTGGGGCCTTTGGGGATCCCCCCTTCCAACATACATGGGTCACAGTCTTGGGATCTTTGTGGGGACTCTTGCCATGTACATTGTGATCTGGCTTTATTTACCCTCCTGTTCAGTTGATATGAGGCTGTCCGTAATATAGTTGCCAAGTTCCAAAGGGGCAGCCATGTTAGTCTTGTTCAGCAAAACAAAGCAAGCTCATGCCATAAATAAGTTTGTTAGTCTTTAAGTGCTACAGGACTCCTTGTTTGCTTTTCATAATATTGTTCTCCCACCTCAGCAGTGGATGAAAGACTGTAGCGCTGTTTGTGCCAGACCATACTGGAAAGATCTTTGTGTGTATTTCCCCCTTTTCTCGCATGAACTGCTGAGACCCTCTTTACAAAAGAACTGTGGCCAGTGGCCACCCAAATTTCCTTAACAATGATGATCAGTGGAATCAACTATTGCCATGGGCTAATGGTCATCTGTTGCTATGTGAATGACAAAGACAAGCCTGGTTGGGGGATAAAAAGTAAAGGACAAACCCAGATAGTTTCAGCAGCTGCAGAAATATATCTTGTGAAGCGTTTCACTTCCAGCGACTGTTTTCCTTCCATTAGGCTGATGATGGGGGACTAGAGTGATGAATAGTCGCTCTCTGCTGCATTATTGGTAAAACTAAATTCTCATTGACTAAAATCCTGCTGTGTGCTCTGGCTAATCAGATCTGGCCTATTCTTAAAAGTGGGATTGAATGTATACATGTAAACTAATTTCTGATTAGCTGGCATAGTTAGTCCTAAAACTTAATTGGTAAAATATCAACTTTCTCCTGGTTTAGCCTGAATTGCCTTTGGCAGAAAGCACACATGAAATTCTTTCAATATTTTTCCATAGTTATGTGACCAACTGCAAACTTAAACCTGTTCTCGCCACTGGTTGAAACAAAAAGTCTGTAATAATAATTTTACCTCAGGTTAGGATTATTCTTTTAATGAAGTTACTTTCTGGAATTGTGACTCTTGTCTTTCAGACACCTTTGCTTTCACACTACAAAAGCTAGACTATAATTAGATCAATGGGCAGGAAAAATGTGTATTGGTCAGGTTTAATAATACTGGGGGAGAGAAAGAGCCATCTGTTGACCTGTGAATGTCTGATTCTTGTAACACCCGTGTTGTCCAGATTAGCAATGAACACCTGCATGTAATGGCATGGATAATATTGAGCCATAATCATTTTCTATGTGAAAAAATATTGAGCAGTTAATTTAGGCATAATGAACTAAATTAGGATTTACTGTATTAATGCAAAGTGTAAACACTGAATGGAGTCTTTGCATTAATGAATTTTGTACTAATGTGTTTTGGGGCATCTCAAATCTCTTCCAGTCCTATGATTCTATGGCGATTTGGTCATGGGGGCCCAATTGTTCAAAGATGAATCCTAATTTTCTTCGGCCCTCATACAATGTGCAGTCAAGTGGACAAACCATCTTCAAATGAGTGTTGTTCTTGCTTAGCCTTTCTTACGGATTACATTTAAAGTCATTGTTCTAGATACGAAAAGGAAGCCTATAATATATAGTAATAGAGGTCCTGAGGCAAGGAGTTCCTTTAAGAATTCAATGTGCTGGTTGCAGTCTGCATTTGGGTCAAATAGATACTCAGTTCAGCAAGAGAAAGTTAGCTCTTCAGGAAAGCTGGCAAAGGTTAAAAAAGTTCAACTAACACAAGCTGAAACTGCAGCATTCTGAATTTATCAGTTTCCAAAGGGATAGCCGTGTTAGTCTAGTCCAGCATAAAAACCAAGGAGTCATGTGGCACTTTAAGATTAACAGATTTATTTGTCACATGAGCTTTCATGGGAGAAAATCCCACTTTGTCAGATGCTTCGAAGATGGGTGAACTTACAGAATGGAATGAAAATAAATGCAAGGGGGTGTAAAACATAGGATCAGGTCATACAGTAACAGCAAATCAGAGCAGTTGTTAGGTTCAAACCCTGGGAAGCCTAAAGTCAAATTACCTTTTGTAATGGGAAGAGAACCCATAGTCTGGATTCAGTCCTGCTTTCACAGAATTTAGCTTGCATATTAATTCGAGTTCAACTGTTTCTCTTTGAAGTCTTGATGTCCCAGCCACATCTCTGATGACGGTCATTAACAAATCATTTATCGAGTGATTAGAAAGATGGAAGTGCTCAGCAACTGGTTTCTTTGTTTTGTGATTTCTGATATCAGCTCTATGTTCATTTATTCTTTTGTGCAGCGATCGTCCTGTTTGTCCAATGTATTGGGGCATTTCCAGCACATGATGGCATAGACCACATTAGTAGATGAGCAGGTAAATGAGCCTTTGGTGGAATAGCAGGCTTGATGAGGACCTATGATGGTGTCTGTTGTGTAGATATGTGGGCAGATTTGTCAGCATGGTTTGTTGCAGGGGTGTGTGTCTGCTTTAATGTTTCTGTCGTTAGATCTGTAGTTGCTGGTATCTGTTTAAGATTGGGTGGTTGTCTGTAGGCAAGGAGAGGTCTGTCTCCCAAGGCTTGAGAGAGAGAGGGATCATCTTTTAGAATAGGCTGTAGGTCCTTAATGATCTGCTGCAGAGGTCTGACTTGAGGGTTATATGTGGTGACTAGTGGTGTTCTGTTGGTTTCTTTCTTGGGTCTCTCCTGTAGTAGATGACTCCGGGGAACCCGTCTAGCTCTGTCAATTTGTCTTCTTACTTCCCCAGGTGGGTACTGTAGTTTCAAGAATGCTTGATAGAGATCCTCAAGATGTCTGTCTCTGTCTGAGGGATCAGAGCAGATGTGGTTATATCTTAGGGCTTGGCTGTAGACCATGGATCGTGTAATGTGTTTAGGATGGAAGCTCGAGGGATGTAGGTAACTATACCGATCAGTAGGTTTTCGGTACAGGGTGGTGATGATGTGTCTATCCCTGATTTGTACTGTAGTGTCGAGAAAGTGGATCTCCTGTGTGGAGTGTTCCAGGCTCAATTTGATGCTGGAGTGGAAATTGTTGAAATCTCTGTGAAAATATTCAAGGGCATCCCTGCCATGTGTCCAGATGATGAAGATGTCATCAGTGTAGCGTAGGTAAAGGAGAGGTGTTTTGGGATGAGACTTGAGGAACCCTGAGGGTGCTGAGGGTTAGCAGGCTATAAATATGCCACACTGTCCAATATATTTAAGTTTTAATCTGCTGTTTTTCACATAGATTAATTTTAGCATATCACTGTAGGAACATATGTGTAGATATTAATCTGTAAATTCTCAGCAAATGAGTGAAATTGTCTCCAAAACAATTGATGACATCTTGAATGCATTTACCTGCTCATCTACAAATGTGATCTATGCCCTCATGTGCAAGAAATTCCCCAACACCTTATATCTTGGACAAACAGGACGATCGCTGCACAAAAGAATAAATAAACATAGAGCTGATATCAGAAATCACAAAACAAAGAAACCAGTTGCTGAGCACTTCCATCTTTCTAATCACTCGATAAATGATTTGTTAACGACCGTCATCAGAGATGTGGCTGGGACATCAAGACTTCAAAGAGAAACAGTTGAACTCAAATTAATATGCAAGCTAAATTCTGTGAAAGCAGGACTGAATCCAGACTATGGGTTCTTTTCCCATTACAAAGGGTAATTTGACTTCAGGCTTCCCATGGTTTGAACCTAACAACTGCTCTGATTTGCTGTTACTGTATGACCTGATCCTATATTTTACACCCCCTTGCATTTATTTTCATTCCATTCTGTAAGTTCACCCATCTTTGAAGCATCTGGCGAAGTGGGATTTTCTCCCATGAAAGCTCTTGCGACAAATAAATCTGTTAGTCTTAAAGTGCCACACGACTCCTTGAATTTATCAGGCATGTGCCTTTAAAGGGTTGGGTTCGTGTTTGCTCCTTCTTACAATTTGAGTTACATAAATTGATGCAAGCACAAAATAACGTTTTCCAATAGACTCCAATAGACTCATTGGCTCATTTATCTATGTCAGTTTCCAAAGGGATAGCCGTGTTAGTCTAGTCCAGCAAAAAATACCAAGGAGTCGTGTGGCACTTAAAGACTAACAGATTTATTTTTTGCATGCGCTTTCGTGGGAGAAAATCCCACTTAGTCAGACGCTTTGAAGATGGGGGAACTTATAGAACGGGAGGAAATAAATGCAAGGATGTATAAGTCATGGGATCAGGTCAGACTGTAACAGCAGATCAACATCATCAAAGAGAAGCTGCCTTTAAAGTGGCAGATTGGTTTTTAGATGGCTCTATTCACCTTTTGAAAACCACTAATAATATAGACCTGCAGTGTCTGCAACTTGATGTTAGATATGTCAGTTGACCATCATCCCATCCCAGGTGGTGTCGGCGTGACACTAATTCCACCATGACATCCATCACCAATCCTTCCCCTCTCCACTTTTAAATGTACACAGTCAAGTTAAACCTTAATGAAAAATAAAGATTTTGTCTACAGTCCCAGTCCCATGAGGGGGGTCTCTTTGTCTACACTTAGTTTCTCCTAAATTTGTGATTTGGGCAGGTAAACATCTCAGGCTGATGTGGAGACCTTATAAAGAAGAACCCAGAAGTGCACCTGAGGAATACAGACTCCAAGCCTTTGCTAATCTAGACCAGGGGCTCTCAACCTTTTCAGACTACTGTACCACTTTCAGCAGACTGAGTGGTCTTGTGTACCTTCAAGTTTCACCTCTCTCAAAAGCTCCTTGCCTACAAAATCAGACGTAAAAATACAAACATGTTGCAGACACACAGCCAGCTAGGCGGGAGGGGGCTGGAACAACACCCCATGCCTCAGACCCAGGGTGCCAGCTGGAGAGGACAGACACATGGGTGCTTTGGAGAACAGGGTGGCTGTGATCTAAATTAAATGCTAGTGTTGGAATGAGGTTTGTAAGCTTGATACCCATGGAAAAGTGCTAACTATGGCTCACGGGAAGGCCCTGCTTCTGCAGTGGCATCTACCAGGGCCAAGGTCCTTGGAAGTTTGCCGGGCTCCCAGTGGGTGCAGAGTTTGCATGCATGGAGTAGCTTGCAGGCATGAGGGCTTAGATGGGCTGCTGCCAACAATCATAAGTAATGCTTTCCCTCCCCTGTCCTGCCTCTGGCTCCCCGCAGGGCCCTGAGTCACCCCAGCTCCCTCCCTAAGCTTCCTGTCCCGCCGCTGGCACCCATGGTCCCCCAAGCCCTTCCCAACCCTCAACGCTGCGCTGCCACCGGTTTCTCCTGCTGCCCAAGGCTGACCCCCTTCCCTGCGCTGTTTCTTCAACCCTAAGTTTCTGGTGGCTGAGGAGGCTACGTCACCACCCAAAGCCCCATGGCGAGCCTGGTCTCCAAACCTGAGCCTCTTGCAGCAGCCGGGCTTTTTTTCTTTCTTTGTCCAGTCTGGCGCTGCCACCACAGGCTCGGGCTGGAGACCAGATTTGCCGTGGGGCTTTGCGCGGCAATAGTTGTGTCTCCTTGCCTGCCAGACACTTGGGTCTCAGCTGTTGGGCCCTGCTTCTGTGCACTATGGGGAGAACGGGATGCACTGGGGCCGAAAAAGTTGTGCGCACGGGCTCACCTTAGAGGGAACAGTGCTCTCTTTATGAAGGGGTAGAAAAATTTTAGTATGTTTTCACAGAATCATAGGGTTAGAAAAGATCTCAAAGGACATGTAGTCTAGCTCACCGCCAAGAGGCAAGATTTCTTGTGTCTATATCATTCAAGATAGAGAGCTATTCAGCCACCTTATGAAAACCTTCAGGCAGGGGTGAATTTACTTGTCTCAGGCCCCCCACCATTGTCCCTCCCGGGGCCCTGAGCCCCCAGTTCTACTGGTTGGTCCCTGAGGGCAGTGTCGCTGACTGATGCGTGGTGCGTCTTCTGGTGCAGACCTCCAGGTCATGAGGAGCAGACCAGCTGGCTTAGAGGTGGGGTGGGAGCACAGAGCCAAGTCTCTGGCTCAGGATGGTCTCATCCCGGTGTTAGCAGGGCAAAGGGTGCCCATGAAGTGGAGGATCCTGGCACAGGCCTGTTTGGTAATCCATCCCTGCCTCCAGGGAAGAACTAACCACACCTTCCCAAGGCCGTCTGTTCCATTGTCCTACCATTCTTACAATTAGAAAGATTTTCCTTGGATTCAGGGCATGTCTACACTGCAGACTTAAGTTGATCTATGTCTGTGGTCTCAAACACATGGCCCGCAGGCCACATGCAGCCCCCAAAGCTATTTCTGGTGGCCTGCAATGACATTATCGTTACTGATATTTGCAATATTGTTCTATGAAAAGGTTTCAGTGGTGAGGCCTTCAGGCTAACGTACTAGTTCTCATGCAGCCCTGTACTAGTTCTCATGCATCCCTCATGGTGTGTTGAGTTTGAGACTCCTGATCTCTGTTGACTTATAAGATATAAGTTGATCTAGGTTGACTTATAACCACCACAGGAATCACTGCACTGCTTTCATGTCCGCACTGCTCTCCTTTTGTGAGTGGCGTGCCCCCTTCCCAGGAACTCTTTGGCTAGGTCTACACTACAGAAGCTAAGACAGCCTTGCTAGTCAACTTAGAGATCCTACACTAGACTCTAAGTCAACTTAGAACTGACCTTGTTAAGTCCACTTGAGTCTAGTGTAGGCCCTTTAAGTTGACTGAATAGGTTGAGGGACCCCCTGGGACAAGGAAGCTGCACGCTGGCTCCATGAAAGGCCAGCATGGACCTGGATTAATTTAGGTTGACTTAGGCATCCTCAGGTTGACGTAAATTGATAGTGTAGACATACCGTTTGATTTTAGAGGGGCAGTGCGGGGGACTGAGAACCCTGGCTCTCAGTTCCGCATGTAAATCCCCTCAGCCTCCCAGCTCTGCCAGCTTGTAAGGAGCAGTGGGGACCGTCTATGTCCCAAGCCTTGTGGAGGTGGGGTATTATATCTGTGTGGTAGAGCATTTACATGGGCGGGAGGAAGGGTGCAGTATGTATGCTGACATAATTAAGATATGTAGGCTGCCTTTTGTCAACCTAACTCTGCACAGTAGAACAAGCCTTAATCTAAACCTACTATGCTGTAGTTTGAGCCCATTGCCTCTTGTTCTGGCTTCCATGGCAAAAGAGAAAAGTTTTTCTCCATCCGCACTGCAGCAGCCTTTCAAGTATCTGAAGATTGCTATCATCCCTGCTTAATCTCCTCTTGTCCTTCTTAAACTTACCCAGTTCCTCCAGTCTTTTCTCATATGTTTGGCATTCCATCCTTTTGATCATCTTTGTCACATTCTTGCTTTACATTCATGACCAAAACGGGACAGACGATTCCAGCTGACCCTAATCGGTACTGAGCAGAACGGTTCTGTGGCCTCCCGTGACTTGCACACTATGTCTCTGTTAATTCATCCTAAAATTGCATTTGTTTTTTTTTCCATGGCACTGTGTTGTTGACTGATGTTGAAGATGCGACATACCACCACTCCCAGTTATTTCTGTATTTGTACATTTTGTTTTACTTCCCTAGGCTATGTCTACACTTAGAAGGTTAGTTCAAATTTATTAATTTGAATTAATTAGTTCAAATTAAATTATGATTAGTTCAAATTAAGTTAATTTGAATTAACATGGCCACATCAGGAAAACCAATTCAAACTAGCAAGTCCAAGGACAGGACTTGCTCGTTTGAATTTAGTGGAGGGTACCATGGGAGGTATGGCAAGATGGCCCCCAAGAAGTGCCATGCCCCACCCAATAGATAGAAAGAGGAAGGCACCTGGGAGGAAGTAGTTCAAAAAGCGTTAATTCGCATTAATGGTTAGTTCGAATTAACATGGCTACATTGGGTTAATTTGAACTTATTAGTTCAAATTAACCCTTACTTCAAAGTTAGGTGGGGTTTTATTACTTTGAAGTAAGCTTTCATTCCTTCGAACTAAGGAATTCCTTAGTTTGAATTAATGAAAGCCAGTGTAGCCATACATTAATTTAAATTTTGAATTAATCCTTATGAATTCGAATTAAATCGTGTTAAGTGTAGACATAATAAATGTGGCACTTTACATTTGTCTTTCATGAATTTCATTTGATTGTCTGTAGCCCCATTCTCCAATTACCAAGATCCCTCTGAATTTTAGCTGCATCCTCCAAAGCAGCAGTTCTCAACCACCTGGTTGGGACACATTACTGTATTGCCACAGTGGTAAGCGTGTCTCAGCAACCAGGAAGACGGCTGGGTTCAGCCTGGGTGGGGTGCTCTGGTGTGTCCTGTAGGATCACAATACTCTATCAGGCATGTTGTGACCCAAAAAAGATTGAGAACCATTGCTCCGAAGTACTGACCATCCCTGCCAGCTCTGTGTCATCTGTAAATCTATTCCTACATCCAGATATAACCTACACTGGACCCAGAACAGATCCAGGTGGAACCCCCACTTGAGACCTCCCTCCAATCCAACACAATTCCATTAATGGTTATTTGTTGTTTGTGGCTGTTTAACCACCTACTGGTAGTTCTGTCGAGCCCCCATTCCTCCAGCTCACTAGTCAGATCATCGTGTTTTCAAAATGCAGGGTGAAATATTTTTGCAAAAAGATACCATTGAAATTTCAGTAATGTGACCAGCTCCTGTGGTGGAGAGGTGGGAAGTCAAGAAAGAGAATCCCTTGTTCTTACCTGGTCCTTTCTAATGGATGGATCTCAAAGTGCTTTACAAAGGAGATCAGAATTATCACACCCATTTTTACAGATGGGGACACTGAGGCACATGAGAGAGAAGTAGCTTGTCCATGGTCAGTAGGCCGAGGATGGAACCCAGCTCTTCAGAGGCTCAGTCCTGTAGCTGAGTCACTTTGTCCTGCTGCTTCTGCTTTTTCTGTAATGAGGCAAAACTGAGGAAATTATTTGTCGGGAGGAAGGAAGTGCAGTGATATCAGTCTACTGCCTCTGTACCTATTAAAACATACAGTTTTGGGGACAGAATCTCAGCAGTGTAAATCAGCATTGTTTCACCAAAGTTAGAGAGACACCAATTCATACCAGCTGAGAATCTGGCCTTGTTTTTTCTTTTTGTACAGTAACCAAGGCAGTCGATGGCCATTATATAAGTAAAGAACAGCCTAATTGAATCCACAATATATCTCAATGGGATCTGTGGGGTTTCAACCCACATTAATGGAAATGGAAATTATGTGTATGAGTCACTAGGGGACCAGGGTGCAGAAAATCCAATGTTAAAAGAGACCTAACCATTGAGAAGTACAAAACAAGAAAGTGTTAAATAAAAAGCTGGCATTTGAAAGAGCTCAGATGCTAATTTTACAATTAGAACTTTTAAGACGGCATTTTCAAATAGGTTGATTTTAATAGGAACAGAGTTAGCCCAGCGATGAAAACCTCTGTGTTTCAGGCCTGGATAGCAAAGTTCTTCCCTTGATGGCATCAGAGAATCTTTTCTTTTGATCTAAATATCACGGGTGTTCGTCAGTTCCAGAAAGATGGGCAATGGAGAGGAAACAGCCAATTCACACAGACATTATCACCATCACTGAGGTCATATCGAAGTTATTTGCATAAATGTGACATTAAAATGTCAAGGCAACTTTCAGCTGAACTCAAAACCGGTCAATGCTGAATGTACCTGAACAAACTGTTGTTGTTGTTATTCTGAGAATCACAAAAGTTCAAAATCTGGAAAAATATAGCAGAGTGGAAAGACACCTGAGTAATACCCCGAGTGCCAAAAGTGACTAACAATTTGGGGTTGTCTCCATTTGTTCAGTGCCCATCACTTTGTAGAAAAGGCTGAGACTCACGTTCTGAAAATCAGACTTCCTTAAGGTCTTCCATTTTGGCATCAAAAATGAGGCCCCAAGAATCACTGGTCCCTTTGAAATTCTTGGCCTCAGGGCTTCTCTGCAAGGGGAGATAGACCAGCCCAGGTATTCCAGAATAGCTACCTATATGGACATACTTATTTTGCCATCAAGAGTGTCCACTCCTGCTATTCTGGAATAGCATCAGTGCTTTAAATTTCCCACGCTCCCTTAGACTTTCCCATGTAGACAAGACTAAATATTAGATCTGAATCCTTTTTAAGGAGAAGCAGTGGACTGTGATTCCAGAGCTAGGGTTCCAGCTGCAGGTTAGCCACTGGCCTTCTGGGTGACATCAGGCAAGTCATTGCCCCTCTCTGCTCCTCAGTTTCCCGTTTGTAAAATAGGGCTGACCACCTTTTTAAAATGCTCTGAGAGCTATTGATGAAAAATCCTATAAAAGAAAGAGGTATTATTACCTGTAGAGAACTGAAAGATTGTCAGGTGCCAAGCTGACAGCCTTGGAACCTGGGTTTTTCCATTGAAAATCCATTGTCCATGTGAGCTTTCCTTCTACAATATCTTCCAACCTCTAGCTGGAGAGGCTGTGCATAGAGATGAAAGTTGAATCCTGCATCTATGGCCCATTCCACCTGAAGTCTCACTTCTGATGCTGCTAATGAGGCTGGCACTTGGTGCAAATCCTGCTGGTAAATTTTTCATGTGGACTCATGCTGTGGAACTGAAGTCTAATCACGCAGCTGATTTCACAGAAGATACCAGTCTGTGGATGACAGTGACTCATTATTTTGCCAGCACTGAGTAAGAAAGCTGGAGACAAAAAGTTTTTAATCCGACCACAGCCCTCCCCCTGAAACAACCTGTCTGAGAGCCATCTCCCATCTTCACGGATACTTGGCCCTAAATCCTTATTTTTGCAAAAATGACAAGTCATCACTTTGCCTTTGCCAAAACATTAATTCTCAGCAACATCTAGGAATCTCATTACAAATAATGACACTGCCTCATGGAAGGGCATATGATTCTGTACTATATCAGATCAAACTGCTCAGGGAGAAGCCAGGCATTGTGCTCACATACAGCAGAGAGAACGGAAAAGTGGTGAGTGTAAGGTGAAACTTGACGTCTGAGTTTTGATCTTTCTTTGAACTATCTAAGCAGCCATTTGCAGTGACTTACAACAAAGGTACAGGCAGGCCTTGATTTCTTTTCCCCACTGCGCTTGCTGAGAGTGACATGTTGGATTCACAGTTGGACAGACTAGAATAATAACTCCGCTTTTTCTAGAGGCAAGGAATTGACCTAAATTTCAGTGTCAGGTCTCATGTGAGTCTATCTATCTATCTATGAGGCCAACGGCACTATAGCCTCTGAATGCCTCACAATCATTAGTGGACTTAAATACCCCTGCTTGTGATGTAGGGAAGTGTTATGCCCATTTTACATAGGGGCATTTAAGGGGCAGGGAGTTAAGTAACTTGTCCAAGGTCACACAGGAAGTCAGTGGCAAGGCTGAGAAAAAAACCACACAGGTCTCCCAAGTCACAGAGCTGTCACTTACTCACTGGACCATTCTTCCTACTAAATGGCCTTCAAGGGGTTTTAAAAGAGGTTTTTTTATAAAGGTTTTCTTCAAAGTGTCTGACGAACTGGGATTTGCTCCCACGAAAGCTCATGCAATATATAAATGTGTTAGTCTTTAAAGGTGCCACTGGATTTTTTTTTTTTTAAAGATTATCTGAAGGTAGCTGGAGAGGGGAAGAAGGTCGACAGAGTGGGCGGAGAACTTGATTGCACCTTGTAGATAAATCCGAACGTTAGGGCGATGTGGAACTGCATGCCCATCACTACACCGTTTCCAGAGTGCAGCGTATTTTGCCCCTGGGGCCAGCCACTTCCATAGGCTGTGGCTGATGCTGGAGGCAGGACCTTGCCTCTCACTTTGTCTGCAGAATTGGGTGCCCCCAGAGAGGAAGCAATGGGGCAGCCCCTACGCTTCCTCGGGTGCAATGACTGCAAATCCGCCTGGCCCTTCTTTAGGCCAGTCAAGCAAAACCTTGTCCTGCACCTGCCCCAGACTCTAGCAATGAGTCAGCAGGAGCTTGACAGCACAGTATGGAGCTGGTAACACAGCTGGGGAGGCAAACAAAAGGGACAGAAAACATTATGGAGGCAGAGCTCTGCAAACAGAGAGAGAAAATGATGAAGATCTGGGAACAGAACAAAAGTGCCGGAAGAGAGCCAGTGTCGCTCTCACATTCATTAGAGACAATTGCTGCTACAAATGGAGTGACACCAGAGTGAAAGAGCAGAATCTACCTCTTATGTAGAAGATCCCCTGGGGATTCTGGGTAATCTTCCTCCTTAAAAACTTGAAATCTTTCTAAACATTGAATATTTGATTGTGAGAAATCTCATTGCGGGACATGGAGTGATTTTAGAATGGGAAGAGAGGGGAATCTGGGGCCATCCTCCTTCAGCGGAAAGGTTACTTGTCGTTTGGTGCGGTCTCGCATGTTGCGCAAAGAATATGGTTTGCCCACATGTATCATCATCGTCAGTGACAACACGTTAACTTCCGGGGAAGTGAATGAATTCCACTGAAGGCGCAAGAGAAGATTTTGTTGGCATTGCCTGTAGTCACGAGAATGGGCTGAACGTTGCCCTTCCTCCCTTTCTGCCCAACGCTGATAAACAAGGGCATGTTGGCTAGGAAAATGATGAGCTGGCATTTGACAATTGTGAAGTTCTGTGGAGTTGCGATTGTACAGATGAAGAATTGGTAGAGGGATGTGCACAAGGGTTACCTAAAATTGCTGTCCTGATGAGGGATGTTTCAGGTGCAACCTGGGCTCCTAGCGCACAAGGACGGGGCAATGCCCTATATGCACTGTTATCCTTCTAAACAAAATAAATATGTTCACTTTGTCTTTTCCTTCTAGGAACAACGCAGATCATGAAGAAGCTAATACCCAAGCTGCAGAGTTTTCACCTTGCAGTTGCTGTGGGTGCCGCAAAGCAGCCTTTGATGCCTGTTTCCTGTGTCGAGTGAAAAAATAAATACTCTACCCGTACATTTTTTTTTCCTTTTAAACTGTGTTTGATGTTCTGCCTGCACTTGAGACAGAAGGCAGGCCCCTTTGCTCCTCCCTGCCCCGTTCTACCCTGAAGGATGGGGAAGGCCCTGAAAGGAGGCTACTGAGCCGAGCTAATTTAGGGCCCCCGAGGCTTCAAGAACTGACATGCAGGTGTCTCCATTTGCACATGAACCACCGACAGGAGATTCCCGAGTGCTCTGCACACAGATCTTTGCAGGGTGAGAGCCTATGGTGAAGCCTTGTAAGATCTCAGCATGGATCGGTGGGAGGCCTTGCTCTAGTTTATTTACTCACGGCTTTCTGTGTGCATTTTGGGGAACGGGGGTGGGAGGGCAGAGAGAAGCCCCCTCCCCCCAGTAACCAGCGGAAGAAGATGTTGTCTCTTGTGGTTAGAATACCAGACACGTGCCAAACATTCGTACCCGAGTCCTTAAGAAAAATATCACGTGAGCTTCAATACAGCTTGTGGCTGGGCACTGTCTGCTGGGCCTCCCAGCGTGTTGTTTAGAGTGGAAAGAAACTGAACCAAATACAGTAGAACATGGTGCGGTATTTCTCAGTTGTTTCACCTTGTGGGACCCTCTTCTCAGCCAGCATTATGTTATGGATATAGTCTTCATGCCCCTGATCCCAGCTCATGACCCCCTGGCACAGAACAGCAAGCTGGGGTCCATGTGCAGAGTAATTTTCTTTAATCTTCTGCTGTAAACTGTTGCTGTGTCTTTACAAAAGCAGACCATATATTACTTCTCTCATCCCTCCACAGAGGTGAAATTGCCAACAGTGGTCAAATGGGTTTTGTGCAGCTATTTATACCTGGCTTGGAATTTAATTGCTCTGAAACACGAGCAGGTTGTGAGGCCATCCCTCGTCAGCTATTAGTATTGGCAGAGCAACAGAAGCCATGGCCTGGATCGCCCATCTACATCTATGTGAGTGCACAGCTAGTGCCATGGCCCTGCTTTGCCTTCATCACATCAGTTTAATCCAAACCGGGACACCTCTCTTGCCTTGAGACACCATGGCCTCCTTATGGGACTGCTCAACCCACATCCCACCTTAAATGGCAAAGAGACCCTTGTCTTTATTGCAGCAACAACGGCAAGCTCCATCACCTTACGTACACGTAGGGCACGTCTACGCTGCACATTAGGCCCACTTCTTATGGAGTCAGTGTTTTCAAGCCAATGCTTGAGTGTCCGCACTGTGTGGTCAATCTGGCTTTACAGTTGCTGGACCCAGCCCTCTTAATGTGTCCATGCTGTGCTACGCAGGCTTTCTGACTTGGATCTATGGCTAGAGCCAGGGGTTAAAGTAAGCTGGAACGCCTCAGAATGCCTTTCTGGGCCCCAAAAAATTGAGGGACCCACATTCTGGGGCCCCTAAAAATAGAAGAATCAGGTGGAATGCATGTTCCACTTTGCCCTGGCCCGGGACCTGCATTGGCCAGCTTGGGCTTTTGCTTCACAGAGAAGCAGCGTCAGGCTCAGCCATTTGGGAGCTGCGTCTGGGAGCATTCCCTTTCTGTCTGTGCTGGGCTACTCGGCCTCCAGAGAAATGAAATTCTTCCAGTGCAGGACTCAGGAGGGAGCATCTCACTGCAGCACAGCACTGGAGCCACTGCAGAAAAGGAAAGCGAGGGAAACTCCAGGGGAACCCTCACATCCTCACCTGCACCCCTGCCACAGGTTGCGAAGGGCCGACTACTTCTGTCTTTTCCTCTCTACTCCTCTGGCGAGGTGCATGAAGCTACCCAGCTCCATCCAGGGGCTGGGGTCCCAGCTGCAGCAGGGGCCATAAGTGATGGGGGCTGGGGTACTGGGCCAGGCCAGCCCTTCAAGGGAGAAGGGGGGAGGCAGGAGGGCTGAGGGATACCCCTCAGTGCCCCCGCCTCATGGGGTAAAGAGCCAGTCTAGCCCCTCTACCTCCCCAGGAGGGGTGTTGGGGGGACGCTGCCCTGTCTCAGCCAGGCTGGGCTGCAGGGCTGTTGCAGGGGACCAGTGGCTGCTGCAGACTGGGTAAGTGCAGGGGAGGGAAGTGAGGAGTGGGGATTTGAGTTGCCCCAGCCTCATGTCCCTCCCCGCTGGTACAAACTCCCCCGCCCCAGGGCAGCTGGGGTGGGGGCCAGGACTCCTCATGCCAGGGGTGAACGGAGAAAGGACGCAAATGTCACCCTGGCTCCAGGCGCCAGTCACCCTCAGTGTGTCACTGGGGGAAAGCATGGGGGATCGGGGACTTGGCATGCAAGTGGGTCAGGGAAGGGGGTGGGAGGGCAGCGAAGGGGCCTGGGAGTGTTGGGATCTACATGGATGATTATATTTCAAAGGTCAAATAGAGCAATTTTTCTTTTTTTTGCCTGTGTTTGGCAGGAAAATGATTCATGAAATGATTTTATTTTTCTGGATTTTTCCCCCTCTCTCTTTGTTTCCATTTTGCTGATTCCATGCTAATAACGATAATACTGTCCTGGATGGAGACAGTACCTCCTCCATTACAGATCTGGGGACTCATGCTCATTTCCCAGTCGTTCCAGAGACTAAAATGTGAATTATTTAAAATGTGTCTTATGGCACAGTGCTTATTTGCTTTGTATGTACATTCCACAGACCCACTCACTATTTATAGGAAGCCACTACCAATTTCTTCCTAAAATGTCTAATAAAGTGCATCTTTAAAACTGCTCCCACTTTGGGGATGACCAAGTATGACACATATTTCTTAGTAGTTTAGATTTTATCTTTTTATGGTCTTGATCTTTTTTTTTTTAAATCTGGGTTTGATTTATTAAACTGAGTGAGGTGCACAGTGCCCCACTGAGACCAAATTATATTTTGGATGCTATGATAAGATGATCATAGAATCATAGAGCTGGAAGGGATCATGAGAGGCCATTGAGTCCAGTCCTCTGCATTCATGCCAGAACCAAGTAGCATCGAGGGAGGCGTGGGGGCAGCGTGTGAAGCTGGGATTGGGGGGTAGGAGGGCAGTATGTGAGGCTAGGGTGGGGGTAGGGGGGCAGAGGGGACGTGTGTAAAGGCAGGATGGGGATAAGGGGCAGAGGGGGCAGTGTGTGAGCCCAGGATCAGGGCCTGGGGCAGCAGAGGTAGAGTGTGAGGCTGGGATCAAGGTCAAGGAGGTGCAGAGTGGTGGTGGGAGAGCTGGGCCAGATCGGGGCCAGTGTTTTTATGGAGTGATAACTGATGCATATGGTACTGAGAAGTGGTTGCAAATGCCTACCTGGACTGGGGCCTGCACATGCATGAACGAGGCCTGGTTAATACGGGAAGGGAGCCCAGAGATTAGGAGGGTTCTGGGGCTCATCAAATTATACTTTACTCCCTGGCTAGAGCTGTGTCTACACAACAGAATGACGAGTCTTGGGCCCAGATTGCAACAAGGCTAAAGCTCTGATGTGGGCTCTGAGTGCTTCCTTACTTGAGTCAGACTGATTCACGTGTAGATGAAAGGAGTCATTTCCCAAAAGAGTTTATGCTCCAACCAGACGAGACAGACAAGAAGTGGGAGAGTAAAGATGAAGACAAAGAGGTGAAGTGATTCACCCAAAGTCGCAGCAAGTCAACAATGGAACTGGGACTTAAAACTAGGTCGATGGAATCCCAGCCTAGTGAGTTAGATACTGGACGACCATGCTGCCTTCCTCTTGTGACACACTGATGAATTTCACTGTATGAATATTTGAGTAGCTGGGAGAAAGATGATCAAAGTTTTCACTACTTTCCTCTCTTGCCGCCCTGTTTTGAATAGCTATGGTATGACTTGAAATGTCTGAATCACAAAAATTTTAATTCAACTTTCCAGAAAGATTTCAATAGACATAAAAAAACACAACAACCAAAAACCTGTTTTTTTCCCCTTCCCACTTACTTTTATAAGTACCATTTGGGCAAGAATGTGAAAACACAGTATGCTTTGTTTAATTGGGCGCAAACTATGATATTTTGTCCTCAGACAAAAAACATAGTATAAAAATCCTCAGCATAGTTTTATAACACAGAACTGTTCCCAACCCTTAATGACTTGTTTTTGTTGAAAGTTACCTTTTTATAGGTTTTTCTCCTGCCCCATAGCATGCCTTGCTGAGGCTGACCCTTCAAACAGGGTGACCCGTCAAACAGCTGCAGTCCTAGATTAACCCTAGTATTATGAGAGCTGTAGTCCTTCTTTTTGAGCTGCTAAATACTGGTTATGTTTTCTGTCCCTTATTAGTAAAGCGATGTCACATCAGCTTCTGTTAAGAATATTTCTTAAGTCTGAGGATGCTTCTTTTTGCTTGACTTGTATTAAGTGGCAAGTATTTTAAGACTGTCATTGAGTGAAACGTTGACCTTTTTCTGCTTGGGCAGTTATGGACTTTTCAAATATCACTGGTTGAGTCACTGTGCAAGCTCCCTCCCTCAGTGGAAACAATTTAAAGAATAAATTAGGTTTTGACGCTGGCCTCTCTAGCTCTCTATCATCTTGGTTCTGAGCTGTGGTTGTTAGCAGGATGGCATGATGCAAGACTTTTCTGTAAATTAGGTTGGAAAGCTGAGGAGGTGACTTCAGTCTTTAACCATCTGAGGATGGTAGAGTGTGTTTTTCTGAGGTGCAGTCATTTCCAAATGCTCCTCGCTATAGCTGCTCAGTTGTAAAATGTCATATAAAATTGCATGCCCTCTGGATGACACAGGTCAGAGAATTTCACCCAGTAACTGCCACACTAAACCCATGGGTGAACCAGAGCATTTCCAGTTAAGGAAGCTTGAATCACCCATTATTATTATCCCTTTGGAATTTTCGATTAATTGTAGTTTTGTTTACTTTTTTTTTCTTGTTTTTTCATTATCAGAAGCTAATGAATGAAATACAGATAGGGTCCAGTCCTTTCCTACATCAGTTTGGAAGAATTTTTAGTGACAGTGGAAGGAAACAGTACAGATGGGGATATTCATCTTAAGAAAACTAATGAATTAGGCAGAGATAGAAAGAAGCTGTGGCATTTTGAAGGATCTCTTGTTGAGGTTAGAAGGAGTAGCTTAAATAATATCAGTTTAAAACAAGTGAAATCTACACCTCCCAGATATTTAAAGCTTTTAGAAACTAGTTTATTTGACTTTGCTTTCCTAATTTGCTGACAAAGGCATTTCTTCAGCTTTGGCCATGCTTTCCTAGAAACGCCGTATTCCTCTAATACAAAGCTTAGTTTCGAATGAAAGAGGTGCTGAGGATCCAGTAGTTAGGCACAATCACAGAATCATAAAAACACAGAAGTTTAGGTTTAGAAGGGACCCCTGGAGTTCATCTAGTCCAACTGTCTACTTAAAGCAAAATCAATCCCAACTAAAACGTTCTGGCCAGGGCTTTGTCAAGTTACATCTTGAAAACCTCCAAGGATGGAGATCCTACCACCTACCCAATTAACCCATTCAAGTCTTTACTAGCCTCCTAGGGAAAGAGGTTTCCCTAATATCCAACCTAGACATCTCCCTTTATAACTTGAGACCATTGTTCCTAGTTCTGTCATCTGTCACTGCTGAAAACAGCCTAGCTCCATCCTCTTTGGAATCCACCTTCAGATACTTGAAGACTGCTATCCGATCCCCTCTCACTCTTTTCTCTCGCAAACTAAATAAGCCCAGTTCCTTCAGCCTCTCCTCATACGTTATGTGGCTCAACCCCCTAATCATTTTCGTTCCTATCTTTTGGACTCTCTCCAATTTGTCCACATTCTTTCTGTAGCTGGGAAACCAAAACTGAACACAGTATGCTTGATGTGGCCTCACCAGAGCCAGGTAGAGGGAAATAATCATTTCTCTTGATCTGTTGACAATACTTTTACCAATGCAGCCCAATCTGCCATTAGCCTTCTTGGAAACAAGGTTACATTGCTTAGTCAAATCTGGCATCGTCTCCACTGTAACCCTCAGGTCCTTTTCTGCAGAACTGCTGCCTAGTCAGTCTGTCCCCAGTCTGTAATAGCATGAGGGATTCTTCTGTCATAAGTGCAGGACTCTGCACTTGTCCTTGTTGAATCTCATCAGATTTCTTGTGAAAGATTAAATGAATTTGAGAATTGATTATTTAGTATCTTGGGAACTTGGACTCCACTCCTAGCTGATGTGTCCCAAGAATTAACACTTAATGGGGAATGTGGTGGGTTCTTCATCACTTGCAAACTTTAGGTCAAGTCTGGCTGTCTCTCTAAGAGATACGATGAATTCAAACAGAAGTTAGGAGTTTGTTGCAGAAAGGGACATGTGAGGCTCTCTGGCTGGGTTATGCAGGACATCAGCTTGGATGATCATAATGATCTCTTCTAGTCTTAAAATCCGTCCTCCTGTGATCTGTCTGCTCATACAGTGAAATGGGAGGTGATCCACATAGATTAAGGGCTGATGAAACTATACCTTTGAGTCTCTAGTGTATGTTGGTAACAGCCTCT
The DNA here is from genome assembly GCA_007922195.1 of Podocnemis expansa. Classification (NCBI taxonomy): domain Eukaryota; kingdom Metazoa; phylum Chordata; order Testudines; family Podocnemididae; genus Podocnemis; species Podocnemis expansa. The sequence goes on from ML682033.1 coordinate 2,531,082, forward strand.
TTAACATCATCCAGCAACATCTAACATCACACCTTACACTGAGTTGTTTAGGGGTCCCTTCTTTTTTATAGATGAGGCTCCAGTGGTGTCCTTCAGTGATGAGAAATGTGGAGATGAGGTTGGTTACTATTCCTTGACATTGGCTCTGGCTAGCTATAATTTTTCATATCGGTCTGTTGCTTTTTGGGTTACTGCAGCAAAACAATCCTGAAGAGCCACAAGTAAGTCATTCCTAGATCACTCAAGGTGGGAATGAGATCACAACCACAGCTCCACCTCTAATGAGGATAAGGCTGAGGCACATATCAAGCTCCAGTTAACTTCTCTGGTAGGATGAACTAGGATGAGTTTCTCAGTGGTCACCAGCGACAGGGGCTGGATCTTCATCTGGCTGTTATGTCCTATTAATGCCAGCTAATGATCTCACCCATGGAGTCAGATTTAAAGGTGAGTCTGATTCTAAGCAGGTGAAACTCTCCCATGGTGTTATTCCAAGCTTACGATGTTGCAGATAAAACTGACATGACTTGTGGGTCTTATACCTGGGTCCACAATATTTCTGGATGAATGGGTTATAATAATGCTCCAAATCTCCACCTGAGAGCTTACTATAAGCAGCAACAATAAAGATGCCTTGAAGCCCAGAGAGGAGGGTCCACTGCTAGACCCTGATTGGTGAAACACCGGAGTACCCGATTGGCCTACTCCTCCGACTTTAAGCTGGAAGGAGGAATGGGAAGTTGTTTCTACCATGCAAGTGACTTGTCTCTGTCTTTGAGCTGCTACACCAGCATGCTCTGCTCTTTTCTCTTGATTTCTTGACTCCACTTGATCCTGCTGTCTGACTTGTGGTTCCTTATTCTGGTTTCTGATCTTTCTGTTCTCACCATTGGCTGATAGGGGGACTTGGCACCCTATGTGCCAGCCCTGACAGAAAGCAGAATTTGATCCAGTGACGCTAAGTCCATTAAAAGGAAATCTATTGATTTTTCCAGCCTCTCTGAAGGTAGCCTGAATTCTAATTTACATTAAGAGGCATCTACATCACTCTAAACCTTAAATGGACCTTACTTAAAGTGGGCATTCTCTCACCTACTCATCAAAACAAACAAGGAATCTAGTATCATTTTTAAAGATTAACAAATTTATTTATCACATGAGCTTTCATGGGAGAAAATTGCACTTGGTCAGACACTTGAAGAGGGGGAACTTAACAGAATGTGAGACAAGTTTTCCACCGTCAAGTGTCTGATAAATTGGGATTTTCTCCCAAAAAAGCTCATATGACAAATAAATTTGTTACTCTTTAAAAATGATACTAGACTCCTTGTTTGTTATGATGAGTTATGAAGACTGACATGGCTACCCCTTTGTAACTACTCACCAATTGTATCCCTTGCACCCTGTAAGATAGTACTTCTGAATATGACTCATCCATCAAGGCTTATTAGATTGTGGATTCAGCTTTAAATACCCATTCACACGGGTTGTTCACACAGTACATCCAAAAGTCTTGCTGTGTGACAATCTGAAGAATGAGGAAGAGACTCAGTGATACAGCAACTTTCACTCTAGGTTGTCTCTCCAGTTCTTGCAATACTTATTTTGAATGCGTCCATGAGGCTTAATTTCCAGCTGTCTCATTTGAGAAGTACTTGCTACTATTAAGTAACAAATGTTCTTCCTTTTTTGGCCATTAAGTAACAAATGTGCTCCCTGTCTTTGCCCTTTTATATAGTGATTAATGGATTAGCTCCATTAACAATGTTCTATACAGATGTTTCTTTGCTGGTTGACATATGGTTTGATTTACCCTTATCGACAAAAGAACTGCAAAAGACAGAGCTAACTTCACATCCTAGTTCTGTAGTTTTTATTCATTTGTAAACAGAAAGAGGCAAGAATTTTACTGCTTGACACAGAACAAATATTGGCAGAGTCGTGGCAGTGGCATGTGGTTGTCTGGGGAATGGGCAGGACAATAAGCAGTGGGAGGGGTGGAGGAGAGAAGAATCGCTTTTCCAAGGAGAAAATCTGACACAATAATGACCAGACTGTTTGGGCTTGAAAAACAAACAAGTATCATAAAGCAAAAATGAGCCACTCAACAAAGGCAAGTGTTTGTTTAGAAGACAGGGAAATAAATAAGAAAGGATATGTCTATGCTGGAGTCTCTGTTAACTTGACTTAATAAGGTTGACTTTAAGTTGACTTTAAGTTGACCTTGTTAAGTTGACTTAGCGTGTCCACACTGAAAACTCATGTAGACTGCCCATGTCCACACTGGCAGCAGCTAGGTTGACTAAAAGCTTAAGTCACCCTTATTAAGTTACTTAAGCTGACTTAATAAGATCAATTTAAGCATTAGATTGACCTTAAGAGGTGGAATTATTAAGTCAACTTAAGGAAGCACTTAAGCCGACTTAATAAATTCCCAGTGTAAACAGAGCTTTCCTTAGGTCAACTTAAGGAAGGTTAAGTTGACCTAAGGCTCCAGTGTAGACATACCCAAAGAGCTGTCCATCCATAGGTTGGCTGAGGAGGCTTTCTGCAACTGTGGGGCCTATTTCTGCTTCTCTGTCCAATCATGTTACTCTGGACGATATCTACTGGCTCCTTAGACACTTTTGAGAAGCAGTGGGCACTCCATGGGGTTCTCTGCTCAGTATCCCTCTGTTAAACTCTTTGACCTTTATGACTGTTCCTGTTTTCTCATTTGGTTTGTCACCCAAATTTAGTTAAGTCCAGGGGGCTGTAGTCCTCCCCTTAAGCTTGGGGAAGGGCTTTTAGTAATGGGTGGGCTTGAACCTGCCACATCCTGGTACTCAAATAGCATCCAGAGGTCAGAGTTCCATTAACAAGAAGGTATTCAAGACTGCTATCAATAAACCTAACTTAAAGCTGCCTTTGACGATGTGGCTTGAAACACCCATACTGAACAGCCTAAATTAATCTCTAAGGGAACTTCCACAGTGATGGCCTTTTATTCCTCTAAGAACTGTACAGAGAATCCTATAAGTATTTGGCTGTGTGAAACTTGCAGCTTTTTGGTTAATTTTTTGACTGCATAAGAACCCCCTTCTTTCCTGTTTCTGTTCAGATAAGTTTATGGGCCTAAAAGTTAAGGTTTGTACAGCCCCCTCCAATGTAATATGTTATATTTCACATGATCTGATTCAAAATCATCCTTTTCCTTCAATCAGATTTTAAAAGAGGCTTAACCTATTTGGCAGAGGCTAAGCACACCTATGATATTGTGCCCAATGCAACATAAGTGGCTGAATGTTTGTTTTCCCTGGATTTGTGAATTGCTTTGGGGTTGACAGAGGAGATAGACATTTGGACGCATAGAGGGGGTTTTCACTGTGTGTGCTTAAAAGCAGAAACAAAATCTCCAAGGGAACTTTCAGCCTGAAAACATCAGTGCCAAGTGAGTTTAGACATCTCCAAGGTTTGGTGGGAGTTTTTTGCATCACCATGGACCCAAAACTGACACATAGATGCCTATATCTGGGATGTAGGCATGTGAGTATCTTTCTGGATTCCTAATCTCAGTGGTTCTGAAAATCAGGCTGTGACCTGATCCGGCTGAGATAACCTCCTGAATGTGCAAAAATCAGGGCTAGCCACAAAACCAAGGGCCTAACTCCCAAACCATTGACACGTAGTACTTAAACCAATCTCCCTGTCAGTAAGAAAACATGCTTCTGATTCCCCACACCAGTCATCACGAAGCATAACAAAATAGAAACAGCCCCCTTGTAGGGGCACAGATAAACAATACATTTGAATTTACCTTTAAAGTATATGTTAGCTAATGCTATATATATGTCCCTTAGTGTCATAAGTAAAATAATTTTGTAACCCTGTTTAATAGACATTATAACCAAAGCCAAACAAGACTCCATACGGTCAATTTGGAACTCCTGCTTAAACATTGTACTCCATTTTGTAGACTTGATGAGACCTGGTTTAGGTGTATGCTGTATCAGTTCATTTAAAAGTGTGAACAAGGTGTGTGAATGATGGGTGTGTGTGTGAAGGGATCAGTCTCAGCTACCAGTCTGTTCTGATGAAGCACAAGTATCATCTAACTGGCTGAAGAATACAAAAATCTCTGATTAAAGCAAATAGAAGGAACCATTCCAGAAAGAAAAGAACAAAAATGCAATCAAGTCTGCAAGTGACTGGTGACCAATGATCTGACAAGGAACCCTGAGGCAACATGACACAGCAAATCCCATAGACTTACATGACGGCCAGCAAGTATAAAAGATGAGTAAGAACACAGTATCCTTGGGTCTCATTCTGCAACTGTCATCTTGGAGCATTGGATTTGCAACTGACAGAGGCCTGGCTCCCTCCTTGTACCGAGCCTATATTGCCACTAGGCTGGCTCAAGCAACTCATGAAAGGACCGGTAATTATATCCCACCGGCTTGCAGAACTTCGTGTGTGTGTGTGTGTGTGTGTGTGTGTGTGTGTGTGTGAGAGAGAGAGACTGCTTTTTGCTATTCTTTCTTTCACCATAAATGTGGCGTATTGACTTTTGCCCCCATGAAAAGATCCTGGGTGCTCTTTTTGCACAACTGGGTCTTTTAAGGAAATAGGTTCTTTTGACCCCAAAGCAGCAGCCTCATCACCTAGAACAATATAGGCTTGGATCGTACCCAAAATACCACACCAACAGCCAATCCTTTAGGAACTAAAACTAAAGGGTGAATATAAAATGAAAAAATGTTGGTTGAAGACTGGAGACTGAAGACAAAATGGAGAGGGGGCTGCTGCCTTTTATCACCTCTGGCCTTCCCAATGCTGTGTGTAGTTTTTGCAAATCAAAATGGAGTTGAGTCACATGGGCGGGTCCTAGTGGCTCAACAGGTTTCTCCCTGGACCCACTATACCTGGGAGCTTCCTTAATGGGCCATTTAGAGAGACAAATGTTTGTAGACATCCAGTCTGGAGAATGTCCTAGAATCCAATAACTTGAAACACAAACAGAATAAACCTATTCCTAGCTTCTAATACAGATATGACACCTTTGTATAAACCATAGAATCATTCCTAGTTGATTACAACCTTTCCATTGGTACCAAACATGGTATATCACTTATGGATTATTGCCAATATGAAATATTAATATGAAAAATTATAATAAATGATTGTCTAAAGCCAGACAGCATCAAACAGGCCATATTACAAGGTGGGACACATGATCAGATTATAGCCCAACCACAAAAAATCCTGGAATTAAAATAAATCCCTGAAAAATGCTAGGCCATTGCATTTTGAAAAGTCAAGGAGGTTGCAGTGCTCCTGAACAACTTGCATGGATAGGCTCTTCATAGAACTGCACTGTACATTTTCATAGTACCAGTGAAAGAACATGTAAGAGTTGCATATGCAATACTTGTGCAGAGAGGAAAAGTCAAGTATTTAAGCATGAATTCCTACATATGGCCATTCCAATGTGCATCTGTCACACAGAAAAATACCCTTGTTTACCTGCCAGGATGGGTAACTATACACATAGACACTTGACCATCCAGTTTTGTGTGTGCCAGTCGTCATTTTTCTTCACAGGTATGCATGTAAAATGCCACATTGTGATAAATTATAGTGCAAGAGTCCTCAACTAAGGAGGCGGGCTGTGATCACTGCCACTATTGGGCTAAGAATGGTGTACACCCTATTAGATTTGCTATCCTCGTTTTCTTTCCCCCCATTTCAGCCCACTTATTCATGTTGTCCAAATGTTCTGCCTTATCTCTTTGAGCAGAAAGCTTTTGGAACAGAGACTGTCATTTATGATCTCCATAGTACATCAGAATGGCTGTACTGCATCAGACTAATGTGTCCATTGTGACACTGAACCAGTAAAATTTAAGCAATTGGCATGTTCTGTGATCTAAAGATCAGTCTTTAAGAATGTATTAAGGACATATTGAAACAGGGCCATTCCTTGCAGATAAATTCCAGAGGGATTAGCCCCGTTAGTCTATTTCAGCACAACAAATACGAAGTCCTGTGGTGCTTCTAAAGATTAACAAATTGCCAACGCTTTAATAAATTTGTTAGTCTTTATAAGTGCCACAGGACTCCTTATTTATTTTCCTTGTAGATGGTTATCAAAGCCATTTTAATTGGACAAGAATTCTGTGTTGTTAGGAAGCAAGATGTAAACACTAATTGTATTTGTCTGTGTTTTCCTAATCGTGTTAGATGCCAACAATGTAACCAGATTAGCTTGGGGATGCTGATTCCTTTTCATGTCTTAATTATATTATATTATGCTTGCAGATGGTTCAGTTAGTTTTAACATCAAAGGTGTAATATATTCTGGGAAGTAAATATTACTTACATTGCCTTCAGTTTAAATTATCTGTGCCATAATAGAATGCCTTGATAGTTTGAACTGGATAATTGCCTTATGTTAATTAATAGTAGTAATTTACTTGTGTATATATAGGAAACAGAAGGTTTATTTCAAAGCAACAATATATATTACCTATTCTTCAGTCAAGGAATGCCCCACTATGTTATGTGCTGCCAAGTGCCCATCCTAGCCTGCTAAAGACCTATAAAAGAACTCAAACCCTGATCCTTTCGTCTTGGATCTGCTTGAACTTTGTCAGGGGAAGTTAAGCTGTAAGAATTAGGTCTTCAGCTCCCTTCTGGATTAACCCTACAATTTCTTACCAAAGAATTTAAACAAACTGTGCATGTGGACTGTTGACTAGGCTGCAACACATTTAATTGATTCTGCACAGGCTTTTTACAAAAATGGCTGTTTACCATCTCCCCTATCAAATTAACCTAAGAACTCTACTCATATCTGTATGCATGATGATTTTTTAACCATAGTAACTGTTTCTTTTCTTTTTAAATCAGTCTTAGATTAGTTCCTAAGAATTGGTTGTAAGTGTGTATTTAGGTAAAATCTGGACTATTCCTCGATCTGGTGGGTAATGTCTGATCTACTGGGACTGGTAAAACTTCTATATGGTGAATAAGATTGTAAGTAATCCTCACCTTATTTAACTTGGCTGTCTGAGTGGGAGCCCAAAGATGGATTGCTTAAGGGAAACTGTATTTTTGGACTTCTTAGTAACCAGTAAAGTATTGTACAATCTATTTGTTATTGCCTGGGTAAATCTAAAATACAGAAGTGACTGCTAGTTTTGGGGATCATCAGCCCCCTTCTTTGCAGATTGCCCTCACTCAACATTTTCAATTCACCCCTTTCATGAGACCACAGTCACATCCGCTAGCTCAGTATCTTTATTCTGATAGTGGCCAGTGCTTGATGCTTCAGAGGAAATGACCAGGGCAGGGCAATTATTGAGTGATCCAGCCATTGTCAGCCAGGCCTAGCTTATGGCAATCAGAGTCTTAGGGACAACCAGAGCATGGTGGTGTATCCCTAACCCTCTTGGTAAACAGCCAATGATGGATCTATCCTCCATGAACTTGTCTAACTCTTTTTGAACCCAGTTATACTTTCAGCTGTCACAGCACCTGCTACTAATGTGGTCCACAAGCTGATTGTGTGTTGTATGAAGTAGCACTTCCTTGTGTTTCTTTTAAACTTGATTCCTATTAACTGTATTGGGTGACCTCTAGTTCTTGTATTATATGAAGGAATAAATAATGCTTCCTTATTCACTTTCTCCATATCATTCATGACTTTATAGACCTCTATCATATCACCCCTTTGTGGTCTTTTTTCCAAGCTGAACCATTCCAGTCTCTTTAATTTCTCCTCATATGGAAGCTATTTCATATCTTTAACCATTTTTTTTTTGCTCATCCCTGCACAGTTCTAATAATAGTGAAGGTGTGGATGTACCAAGTACTTATATAGTGGAATTATGATATTACCCGTGATATTATCTGTCTTTTTCCTAACATTGTGCTGGCTTTTTTGACTGCCACTGTGCACTGAACAGGTATTTTCAGAGCACAAATAACTCCAAGATCTTTCTTAAGTGGTACCAGCGAGTTTAGAGCCCATCACTTTATATATGTAGTTGGGATTGTGTTTTCCTATGTGATTTACTTTGACTTTATCACTCCTGAAATTCTTCTTCCCCCTGCATCATCATGCATCTGATGAAGTGGGTTGGAATCCACAAAAGCTTATGCCAAAGAAATTTGTTAGTCTTTAAGGCTGGGCCTACACTTGGAATTTAGTTTGAATTAATGATGATTACTTCAAACTAAATTTGTGCACGGCCCCATTGGCTTTCATTACTTTGAAGTAAGCAATTCCTTAGTTCGAAGTAATGAACGCTTACTTTGAAGTTATAAAACCTCCCTTAACTTCGAAATAACATTTAATTTGAATCCAATGGAGCCACGTTAATTCAAACTAACCATTAGTTTGAAATAACACGGTTTGACCTTCTCCGTCCCAGGATGCCTTCCTCTTTCTATGTACTGGGTGGGAACATGGCCCTTCTTGGGTGCCATGTTGCCACATTTCCCAGGGTGCCCCCCTCCTAAATTGAACTAGCATGTCCTGTCCATGAACGTAATAGTTTGATTTGGGTTTTAAGTGGGGCCATGTTAGTTCAAGCTAACTTACTTTGAATAAAACATTATTAGTTTGATTTAATTAGTTTGAAGCAGGTGAATTCAAAGTAACGTTCTAAGTGTAGACATAGCCTAAGGTTTCACAGGACTCTTCTTGTTTTATCTGCATTTTTGTTGCCCAGTCACCCAGACTAGTAAGATAAATTTTGTAACTCTGCAGTTTGTTTTGGACTACCAAACAATCAATGGGGCCACTATTTACTGAGATGTTAGAAAAACCCCTAAATGCTGGCCAGGCTGCAGGCCCCCCTCAGACCTGGAACCTACCCCTGCAGCACCAGCCGGACTGTGGGTCTCGGACCTTCCTCAGCCCTCAATCCTGCCCCGCATGCTTGCTGAGCTGGGCCACCTCACCCCCAGGCTGGGTGCTTCTGCAATAGGGGCTCATAAGTGTGAACAGTTCTGGCTCCCCTGAGGCTTTGATCCAGCCTTGCTGCAGCTGTGGAGAAGCTAAATTAATTCTTTAGATCAGACTTTACTTCAGATGTTGTGAGGGAGATTCCCGTACCAGAGCCTTTCTTTTTTAGGGACTTATCTAAGGACATGTCCCAAACTGACATGATAGCTAATGTAATGGTGATTTAAAAAAAAAAGCTCTGGAGGTAGTGCTGGCAACTATAGACTGGTTATCTTCGGTACCAGACAAACTGCAACTATAGTAAGCAACAGAACTGCCAAACACTGAGATGAATACAATATGCCGGGGAGGAGTCAACATGGCTTTTATAAAGGGGAATCATGTCTCACAACTCAATCAGAACTCCTTAAATGTGTCTTTGAACATGTGCACAAGGGTGATCCATTGCATACAGTGTACTTGGATTTTCAGAAAGCTTTTGACAAGATCCTTCACTAAAAGCTCTTAAGCAAAATTAGCAGTCATAAGATAAGAAGGAAGGTCCTCTCATGGGTTGATAATTGGTTAAAAGGTAAGAAACAAAAGGTAGGAATAAATGGGTAGTTTCCAGGACAGAGATTAATAGTGGGTCCCCAAAGGATCTGTACTGGATCAGTGGTGTTCAACATATTCATAAATGTTCTGAAGAAGTCCTGTGGCACTTAAAGATTAATAAATATATTTATTGCATGAGCTGTCATGGGAGAAAATCCCACAGCATCAGATGCTTTGCAGAAGCTGAACTCTGATTTTTTTTTCTTCCGAAACTAAACATAGGGCTAGTTTAGGTTCAGGTTAAGGTAGTGCAACCCAGGGGTTTTCAAACTATTTTGCTCAGGACCCGGTTGAAAAAAATCATTTGTGCCAGTGACCCAGCAATTATATCTTGCAGCAATGCATTCCAGTCTTTCAGCAGCGGCATCAGGAGGTGCCACAACCCAGTACCTGAGGGTCTGCAGCCCAGTACTGGATCCCAACCCATGACTTGAAAACCACTGGTGTAACCCATGTGCCTAATTAAAGGAGCTCTCTCTTTTAGGGATCTCTTGAGGCTGGGTTATATTGCTGGGCAGATGTGACTGTCCAGGTCCAGAAGCTTTACAAATTAAGTGGGTGGTAGCATTGAGCATGCTCCACAAGGTTTTCTGCTGGTGCTGTGATCAGACACCCTGAGAGCAGCAGTCACAGAGGTGCTATGAGAAGAGCCCATGTTCCCAGCATGTGACTGGGAGAAACGGAACCAGTAAACTGACTGGATGGTGCTGGTCCCAGAAGAGAAAAAAAAAGCCTGCATGGATTCCTGCTTAAGATCCCTGAAACCAAAGAAGAGGATTGCTGCTTCTTGCAATTCAAGCCTTTGGACTTAAATAGAGACTGTAATTAAGATATGGGTGAACGCCACCTAAACTTTGGGACTCTCAGGTTTCTTTCTCACAGAGTTTCTGTGGGGACTGTTCTGTTTAAATTCATTTTGTTTTTCTTAGGAGAAGGTTTATCAAGTTAGTTAATAAAGTTCATTATGTTTGTTCTTAGGTAGTATTTTAATGTGGGGAGGGTAACTGAACAGGCTTCTCGGTGAGTCCCTTATAGACCTAATCCTGGGTCTCCAGCTGCTTCTCTGTCAAAGTTGGGGTTTATTTATTTGTTTATTTGTTTATTTATTTGAGGCACTGGAGAAGGGCAATTAAATGAATTCTAGCCTACCTGAAGCTTACAGTAGATTTTGGATGAAACATTTGGCCGGCGCTTTGTGAGACAGTGGTTCATACCTACAGAGAACTGGAAGAAGTTCTTAAATCTGCTTAGGCTCTCAGTGTTCATGCTGTATGCCATGTATTCAGCAGACATTTGTGCTGTGCACTTGTCTGTATACACAATGTCTGCCTGTAAACACACTTGAGCTAAATTATTGGAAAGGCCTATAAGAAATAAGAGTTTAATGCCTGGTTCTGTCACAGATGCCTTGTGTGGCCATGGGAAAGTAACTGAGGCTTTGATTTAGCAACTCATTTAATCATGTAATAAATTCCAGGCAAATAAGAAGTCCATTGCCTGTCATGGGATTTAATCATGCATTTAAAATTAAGCATGTGCTTAAGTGCTTTACTGAACAGGCGTGAGATTAGTCAGGTGTTTAAACAAACAAGAAGTCTGGTGGCACTTTTAAAGACTAACAAATTCACGTATCGCATGAACTTTAGTGGGAGAAAATCCCACTTCATCTTCAAAGTGTCTGACGAAGTGGGATTTTCTCCCATGAAAGCTCATGCATTAAATAAATTTGTTAATCTTTAAAAGTGCCACACGAGTCCTTGTTTGTTTTTGCTGGACTAGACTAACACAGCGACCCTACCGCTTTGGAACAGTGCTTGGGTGTCTTGTTGAACTGTGACATTGATCTCTCTAATTAAATTTCCTAGCTGTAAAATTAGGATAACACTTCCTTTCTTCACAGCGTATTGAGGATAAATTCAACTAATGTACGCAAGTAGTTCATATCATCCATTGGAGGGAGGTGTACACATATCTGCATGAATAAGGGAGAAGTCTTATTGACTCAAAACTTTACATCTGGCCACGGTGCTTTAGTTCAGTTGATACAGTCAGTTTCTGGCCCTGGAAATATTCCACATAATGAAGCTACTGCCATCTAGTGTTGGCCTCATCTAACAAAACTGAATGAACTGGGCCTTCCCAACAATGGTAGATGTTTTTGTCTTTGACAAAGAAACAGCGTGTTTCTCAGGAGGACACCCATCTATGTCAGTGTGGCGGTAATTGTTTCCTGTGGATAGCCCAGTGTCATTTTTCTGTCACTTCCAAATGACTGAAAGGTTGGCTGCCCTTACAGAATAGTCTCCCTGCACGTCATCTCTCACTGCCATGGGATGCTGTTCAGCTTGAAAATGTAGAAATGAGAGCCAAGACTCAGAAGTAGTTTTGTTTTCAAAATGCAAAATGGCTCAAGGAAGATATAGAAGATTTTTGGTTTGCACTCATATCTTCCCCTCACCCACCATCTCGCTAAAGGCTTCTCGTGTGCCAAGATAGCATCTAATGGCAAAACTATTCTGATTCTGCGGCTTGCATCTGTGTCTCAGGACTTTAAGAACAAAACAAGACCCAGGAGTAGAAAGATGTTCACTGGGAATAAATGGTTAGAGGAATTTTTAGACTTTTTTCTCTGTTCTGAAATCATCCACAATTCTGATTTCAAATTCACTGAAGATAAACATTCATTCAATAGACAATGAAGAAATATTAGTCAATGGGGTGCTCCCTGTGTGTTTGCTCCAGCCATTTATGGTTTATTCGCACTGTATGTTTGCTCAAATGGACATTGGCAACTAACCTGAAAGGGGCAGAAATGCTTTGACTTGCAGAAAGGAATGGATGTGAACACGGGCTCTAGTTGGTTACATTTCTAGCCTGGCAGATGGACTGAGACCAAGTTCTCTGGCTCTGGCTGTCCTCACATCCACATGTAATGTAGGTTCAGGCAACAAGGAGCAGGGTAGCCCAGAGAGGGGGGGAGTACCCCTGTGTTGTTGGTGGGGGGCATTCTGGAAAGGAAGAGGAAGTGTGCTGTGTGGAAGAAAAGTAGGTGGATTGCAGCGGTGAGGAGTTGTTATACTGTGGTCGAAGAAAAACCTGTGGACATTGGGGGCAGGAGGTGGACTGGCGGAGTGTTAGAGAGAAAGAGGCGTTCTGCCATGAGCATGTTGATCCAGATCCATAAAGGTATTTAGATCCCTAATTTCCACAGGCTTCTCTGGATGTTAGGAACCAAAATGGCCTTTGCGAATAAAGTTCCAAAGGGGCAGTAGTCACAGGAGTCCTTGTTCATTTTTGTGGAGAAAGGGGCCTTTGAGAGGAACCTATTCATTAAGTCAAGGATGGTCTTGTGGATATGGTGTGAAAGAAAGAGATGGGAATTCTGCATTCTTTTCCCTACTCTGCCATCCACTGAGTGGGTGGCATTAAGTAAGTTACTTAAGTTCCCTACCAACGTCTATGTCTAAAATTGTATATAATAGTAGCTCCCTACGTAGGACCACTGACAGCAACTCTGGGCCCCAGGGCAGAACAGTCAATGGTCCCTCTAAAAAGGGATGGCTGAGGTTCAAGTGGACTTCCACCAGAAGTTTTTACATATTTGTTATGAGCCATGCAGGTTCTTGGGTGGTTGAGGAGACAGCATCTGCTACTCAGCTTCCTGGATCCCTAGAAATCAACACATTCTAAAACCAGTGGGTCAGCATTTCTATCTTCCCGATCACTCCATTGACGATTTACTACTTGTGCTGCTCAGACAGATGAATACCAGATCAAGGTTTCAAAGAAAAGTTGCTGAGGTTGAACTTATTTGCAAATTGAATTGAATTGCTTCAGGGCTTAATAGGAACTTTGGATTTTAGTGTGATTACAACAGGTGATTTGACCTCATCTTTCTCTATATGCTGTTCCCCAGTGTTTGAATCTTTACAACTGCTTTTATTTGCTGTTACAGTGTATCCTGATCCTATCACTTTTACTTAGCTGCATTTATTTCCTCCCAGTCCTTAAGCTCCCCCATTTTCAAAGCATCTGACTGAAGTGGGATTTTCTCCCATGAACGCTCATGCAATAAATACATTTTTTAGTCTTTAAGTGCCACAGGACTCCTTGTTTGTTTTACTGAACTAGGCTAACACGGCTACCCCTTTGGAAGCTGGATCCCTAGGACTCCCCAGGGAGATTACAATGAACCTAGGAAGCTAGGCAGCAAATACTCTCTCCTCAGCTCCCTGGGAACATGCACAATGCACAATCATTAAGTGTGGCTCAGTGGAGGGGCAGAGAGTTTGAGTGGTGGGGGCCTCAGAGGAAGCTAGAGTGTGAAGGAAAGGAGGATAGTCATCTATCCTCCCATCAGCTCAGGCCCTTTTATGTCACTGGACCTCTCAACAATTGCCCCCACCCCGCCTTTCCCTGTTGGCGGCTCGCTCCTTACACCAGTGGTTCTCGAACTTTTGTGGGTCATGACACACTTGGTGGAATATTACAACCCACAGGACACACCAGCCCACCCCCTCCCAGGTCATACACTACAAGCACTGAAGCTTCCCTTTAATGTGTACCACAGACAAGCTAATAAAATAAACTTAGGCCTGTAAATAAATAGGAGCAACGAAGATGATGGGCACCCAACATAAACCTCCTCTTGAGCTGAAGAGAAGACTATGTGGTGAAGGGCTCCAGTTGTAGCATTTCCTATAAAGGGTGACCAGTATCTGTTCACATCCTTCATTCTTCCAAACATACTACAAATTTATTTGTAAAGGCCTTTGACAGAAACAACATTTTTGAGTTCCAGTACATCCTGAAGGCAAATATAACACAACAGACACAGAGAAAGGGCAAGAAACAATGGTTCTGCCTGGAAGACACAGAATCTGGGTAGCTTCTAGGAGCCAGTTACAGAAGCTATGGTGTTAGTACACTAGAAATTGATGGTGCTTCATTTCTGAGCAGTGCCAGAGAGGCTGCCCAGATGGGCTAAATCCATGACCCTGGTCTCCACTGTGCACTAGCAGAGCCACGGGGGGGGACCATGGCTAGTCTCATAAACTCATAGACTCATAGACTCTAAGGTCAGAAGGGACCAATATGATCATCTATTCTGACCTCCCACACACTGCAGGCCACAAAACCTCACCCACCCACTCCTACAGTGAACCTCAAACCCCTAACTGAGCTATTAAAGTCCTCAAATCATGATTTAAAGACTTTAATACAGAGAATCAACCAGCAAGTGAGCCATGCCCAATGCTACAGAGGAAGGCAAAAAACCCCAGCACCCAAGCCAATCTGCCCTGGGGGAAAATTCCTTCCTGACCCCAGATATGGCGATCAGTTAAACCCTGAGCATGAGAGCAGACAACAGCCAGTCAAGAAGAACTTCTCTGTAATAACTCAGAACCCACTCGATCCAATGCCCCTTCCCACATCCCTATCATACCCATCACCAGTAGTAAAAGACAGACAATGGCCAAGCTACACTGTCCAGCCATATCATTCCCTCCAGAAACTTATCAAGCTCGGTTTTGAAGGCACCTAAGGTTTTTGCACCCACCACTTCCCTTGGTAGACTATTCCAGAACTTTACTCCTCTGATGGTTAGGAATCTGCGTCTTAATTTCAAGCCTAAATTTTCTGAAGGACAGTTTTGTATCCATTTGTTCTTGTGTCCACATTGGCGCTGTATTCAAATAATTCCTCTCCCTCCCTTGTATTGATCCCTCTAATGTATTTATAAAGAGTAATCATATCTCCTCTCAGCCTTCTTTTGCTCAGACTAAACAAACCAAGCTCTTTAAGTCATCTCTCATAGGAAAGATTTTCCATTCCACGAATCATCCTTGTAGCCCTTCTTTGCATCTGTTCCAGTTTGACTTCATCTTTCTTAAACATGGGTGCCCAGAACTGTACACAATACTCCAAGTGAGGTTGCACCAGTGCCTTGTATAATGGTACTAACATCTCCTATGTCTACTGGAAATACCCCTTCTGAAGGACCGCATTAGCTTTTTTCACTGCCACATTGCATTGGCTACTCATTGTCATTCTGTGATCAACCAGTACATCCAGGTCCCTCTCCTCCCCCATCACTTCCAGCTGATGCATTCCCAACTTATAAGAAAAATTCCTGTTATTTGTCCCTAAGTGCATGACCTTGCACTTCCCGTTGTTGAATTTCATCCTATTTCTAATGCTCCACTTTACAAGGTCATCCAAATCATTCTGTATGCTATCCCGATCCTCCTCCATATTGGCAATACCTCCCAACTTGGTATCGTCTGCAAACTTAATTAGCACATTCCCACTTTTTGTGCCAAGGTCAGTAACAAAAAGGTTGAATAAGATGGGTCCCAGGACCGACCCTTGGGGGACTCCATTAGTAACTTCCTTCCAGCTAGACAGTTCACCTTTCACTATGACCCTGTAACCAGTTCTTTATCCATCTTTCTATTTTCATATTAATCCCCATCTCCTCCTCCAAAAGACTAACAACTTCTTCTTCCCAACATGCTCCACTCCACTCAGCACCAATGGAGGGTGCTATGTCTCTGGGCACTTCTGCTTTGGCAATGAACCTTCTCCTTCTCCCAGGGTGAATAAGGGAAGTTGAATCAGATTGGTTTCCCTATGCTGCTGCAAAACCAGATTTCCAAAGTCCCCTAGACATGCGGTTTATCGGTGGCGTTTTTAGTTTAGCTTAAGCTAGTAAGAAATGGATTTAACCTAACTCGGAAAGCAAGGAGGTCTTCATGCAGACATGAGCTGCTTTAAACTGATTTCAAAAGCACATCTTGAGTTCAAACTGGTGGAAGTCTCTGTGTTAACGAACTCAAAGGGTCCTAGCAGTCATAACTGAGTCCTTAATGTCCATGAAGCACTTAAGATTGCACGGGTACCTGTGCTATCTTGCTCTGCAGAGTGAGTATCACGTTGTGTTGTTAGACTGTACACCTAGCCTTCCTTTGTCAAACAGTTCTGTTGTGATAATCTCACAAGATTCAGTGGGCATGACTTGGGGCAGGTCTTTTGGTGTCAAGATTTGCACTGGATGAGGAGCTGGCTTGTGTGTCTGTTGACATCTCGGTCATTTGACTTCTCTTTTTGGCATGTTGTGAGCAAAGAACTGGCAAAGAATGGGGCTGGCAGCTAGTTCACACACTGAACTTTTCAGAGCCGCTTTTGGGGAATCGGGCTCAAGAGATGCTTCTGCTTTAGGTCCCAGGCCTGTGTGGAGCTGACTCTGATTCGTTTGTCTTATTTAGCTTCTCTTCCTTCTCATGGGTGATCTCTGAACAGACCACAGTCCTGGCCCACTGCTTCTTACACCTCCTTGGGATTTCTCCTCCCCCTCCATTTTTATTGACCTACCTTCCCTTTGAGGATCCCTCCCCACCTCAGCCTGGGGATTTCCTTTTGTGTCCTATTCTCTGGAGGTGGCAGACACAGCAGGAAGGGGGTTTCTTGCCCAAAAGTCTGGCCAGATAGGACAGGTGTCTCTCTGAATCCAACATGAGGAACTCAGCAGTGATGGGAGTAGGAAGCAGCCTCTCTTCTGAGCCCTGGCTGTGGGGAATTGTATCATTAGCGACTGGTTAAAAGGGAGAAAGGGGGGAAATACTGTTGCCCAAGTTCGATCGGATAGGATCTCTCTCCTTAACTCCTCCCACTCCCCAGCACCGATCCTCCCAGCTCCTTTCAGTTGCAGGCTGGGGTGCATAGTTTTGGCAGAAGGGCCCTGTACATGTGAGCGAGATGGAACGCCCACAAAACAACGCCCAATCTTCCCACCTGGGCAGAAACAAATTTATTTTTAAATCCCAAGCAATAGGCACCCTGAAAAGAATGTACCCCATCAATTTTGCATCTCAGACCAGAGTCTAATCTTAACCCGAAAGAGCCAGTTTCTGCTCTCCAGACACACAGACAGCATCCTAGGTGGTAGTGGAGTTTGCATGAGGGCACTGAGAAGGGTGAATGCTGTGTGCTAGGTACCATACGGACACATAGTAAAAAGTCTCTGTCCTAAAGAGCTAATCCAGAGAAGACATGCAGCGGGTGGGAGGTGAAACAGAGCGAATGTGGGAGAGCAATGTTAGAAGTCAGGTCAACTGAACCCAGCCTAGCGACCTACCTGCCGGTCCATGCTCACTTCCGTGAAGCTGGGATATGCTGTCATTTACACCAGTTGTTCTCAACCTTTTGCAGGTTGTGACACACCTGGTGGCATATCGCAAACCTACGGGACACACCAGCCCAACCCCTCCCAGGCCAAATCCAGCCATCTCCCCAGCTCTCCATGACACACATACGGCTGTGTGATGACACAATAATGTGTCCCGACACAGTGGTTGAGAACCACTAATTTACACTTTGTGCTGTTATTAGACAATCTGCAAACTCAGCTCTCTTCTATACTCATGGACATAAATGGGGCTGCATGCTTGGAAAGCAGAGGGTGGCTGATTTGTTGTAATCCATAACGTGCCTCCACCACTATGGTGCCTGGAGCTGTTCCAGTGCACAGGGACAGCACAGCTGCTCTGCACTTTGGAGGGCTGGCTCCAAACAGTCTGCGGTAGAGGAAAGCGTTAAGGACAGGATGAATTGAGAGGGGAAATGGGATCCACGTTTACAGAGCTCAAGCAGAAAAGGGGTAGAGAGGGAGTGGACTTCACTGCCCTCAAGCTCCAGACAGAAACTCAAATCACTTAGGAAAATTTATCTTAAGAGTCGTTTTCAGAGACAAACATGAAGTGAATTTCCTCCCGGTAGTGTTCTTAATTCAGGGCTATTTGTTTGGTCCAGGATAGCAAATGAAGCTTGAAATGATGGGAGACAATGGCACAGGATCTGAAATTGAGAAATGGGGTGGAACTTTATTTATAAGCGCTGGGTCATCAAAAGTCCATTTTGCTGCTGATTCAGAGCAATCCAAACTGACTGCGGCTAGCGTGTTCCTCTGAGCTTAGCTTTTGCTCCATTGTAGACTGCAGCTAATATAATTTAGCACTGGTTAATTAGAATGAAGTGCAGCCAGAATGAGGCACTGCTGAATTTAGAAAGGAGAACACTGGAGTTTGATGCCGGTTTCCTAGTGACTAGTGAAGAAACCTGACTTACAGAGATAGTTAATCTTGTCTGAATGTAGGCTGGAAAAGGAAATGGACTTCGCCACTCAATCGATAGCCTATATTTTAGGTTGCATAAGGATTTGTGTGCAAGAGTCACCGATTATTTACTGCTGATGCTGATCCTTGTTAAGGAGTGGGTATTTCACTCTTTCTTTGCATTTAAATGGCAGTGTAATTCTTGTCCCATTTCACCACTGTTTCTCTGGTAGCACAAACATATATGAAAGATATGTTTAAAAGTGAAGATGGATGGATTGAAATTCACCAGAACCATAGTGCTGTTGTAATCTCTTATTTGCACTATTGCTCCTGCTTTTGCCTTCATCAAAATTACTGATCTACAGGTCTGCTGTACATCTGAAATGAGTGGGAAAATGCCCCTTAATGCAGGAGTGGGCAAGTTTTTTCTGGCTGAGCCCACACCATCAGTGTGGTGGGCCACACACAGGAGGAAAGGGTAGGGCAATGGGTGGGACTGGGAGCAGGGAGTGGTTACGGCAGTCTGGCCAGGATGTCACCGCTGGGTATAGCCGGTGAAAGAAGGATCATTGCCATGCTTCAGCCAGGGCATTGCTGGCCTGCTGCTGGGCCCATATGATGGGGAAGGAGCAGAACCAGGAAGGGCGAGTGGTTGTGCTTGGGCCAGGCTCTTCTGGAAGGCCGGATGAAAGGCTCCACAAGCCATATCTGGTCCATTGCCCCTCGTTTGCCCACCTCTGTCTTAATGTCACAGGACCGGAAGCAGAATAAGCATCTTATGATTCAATCTCTGTTCAGATCAGAGGTTTCGCTAAGTACAAGCCTGCTAGTTGGCTGCGTAGTGCAGCAGTTTTCTCTAAACTTGCCCTGATTTGCTCTATGTGCATTGGCAGCCGATGAGCCTGGTCAGCCAACCAGGGCTCCAGCTGGTTCATGCACTTTCACGCCCTCTTCAGCTGCCCCATGCCTTGACATGGGGAAGATCAGGTGCAGCCACTGGTCAGGGCTGCTCCTGATGGTCCAACAGATAATACTGGGGCTTTGGCCACGAATCGCTGGACTGCTCGCCAGCCCCCAGCCTGCACCTGCCACTCTGAAGCCAACCCTTGCTGGCCCTGTTGCTCTGCCAACCCCCAGCCACTGCCTGGGACTCGCTAGCTATGCAACCAGGACTTCAACTCCATGATGTCTGGACTCTGCAGCTGCTGCCACTGCCGATGGAGAGGAGTTCATCTAGAAAGGTGTGGAGGGCCAGGTGGGAGGAGGACTGCCGGAGTGCAGGGTTGGGATATAATGTGTGGGGTGCAGGCTGGGATGGAGTAGAAGTGCAGGGGATGTCCAAGGGAAGGAACCTGCTCCCCCCCCCACCCCCAGTGTGTGTTGGGTATATAGGGTGGCTTCGTGCAGGACAAGGGAGTCCGTGCTACTTATCAAAAGCCTCCTGTGGGTTGGGAGCTGCCTCGGCTAGTGATCAGATCCTGTTGGGGTTGAGTTGAATGGTGCTAGAGGAAGGAGCCGCTGCTGTTCAAATCACTTTCCAGCCAGGGGCAGCTGGGGCCCATCTGCCTGCAAAGGGCAGCCCTAGCTGGGGGGATCGCCACACAAACAGCTGGTCCCAGCTACTCGCAGGGTCCAGTGCAAATGCCAAGAAGGACTTTGGGTGCAGCCTGACTCAGCCCGGTTCTGTATTGCATGGTCTGTCCCAGAGGCCCCATGGACTCAACAGCCCTCAACCAAGGTCCCTGCTATCGGCCTCTGACCTGCTGCATGAGGTTTGTGGGTGGTGGCACTGGGGAGCTACCATAAAACTTTAGGGGGGCAGAAGGGAGACCAGCACACTGAAATTTAACCTAATGCAGCAAATTGTTCTGAACAGTGTCTGAGTCACACGGTAACAAAAGAGGGCTACTTATTAGAGCTCCCTCTTGCTGTGGGACATAGGAGTGTCTAAGTGTGACACTGGGGTGTGTGTGTGAGTGTCAGGACTCCTGGATGCTGGGCTGATTCACGTTGTTACTTTGGGAAGCCATCCAACCAGTCTGTGCTGGTACAGTGGGTTTAGGAAGTCGTCCCTCAGCTGGCTATTGTGTGAATCAGTATTTGTAAAAAGCTTTAGCATCCTGACATGGAAGCTGCTGTAGAATGGTAAAGTGTTAGGGGAGAAGCTATTCATTGCATGTTCAGCTAGTTATCTTGACTACTGAAACACTCCCATCTCCTTCTCTTTTTTGTTCGCCCCCCTCTGGTGCCAGTGGATGCTCCAAAACCCACCCACATCAATGCTGCCCACCCCTGGGCAGCAAGAGTCAGCACAAGCTGATTTGAATAACCATCTAATATGTATGCTGTATTAAGCCAACGGAAAACATCTTTAAGTACTGAATATCTTAGCAAGAACAGTGGGAAAGAACTTTAATAATTCATCCCTACTCTCAGACTCTGGCGTGCGCTACATCTTTCAACTTACAAGAGGAATCAGCTTGCACACTATGATGTCCCATGTCTAACAAAGGAAAGAAAAGGCGTGGGGGGAGAGGAAGACTACTGATGTGGAAAGTCTGAAGTTTGAGAAAAAATTGAAGTCTGCTAAATGCCTACTGGACTGACTGGGCATTAAAACCTACGTGCAATGGTGTGTAAGATGTGTTTATATGGCACCCTTGTGTTTATATAGGGATCTTGGATTCCTTTTCACTTTCATATATCTACATTTACTATTTAATTTGAATTAATAAGGATTACTTCAAATTAAATTAATGCATGACTACGCTGGCTTTCATTAATTCAAACTAAGGAATTCCTAAATTCGAATTAATGAAAGCTTACTTCGAAGTTATAAAACCTTGCTTAGCTTCAAAGTAAGGGCTAATTTGAATGTACTAGTTTGAATTAACCCAGTGTAACAATGTTAATTCGAATTAACCATTAATTCAAATTAATGCTTTTTGACCTTCTTCCTCTCAGAGTGCCTTCCTCTTTCTATATATTGGGTGGGGGCATGGCCCTTCTTGGGAGCCATCTTGCCACACCTCCCATGGTGCCCTTCTCCAAATTCCAGCTAGTATGTTCTGTCCATGGACAAGCTAGTTTGAATTGATTTTCCTAGTGTGGCCATGTTAATTCAAATTAACTTAATTCAAGCTAATCATTATTAGTTTGAATTAATTATTTCAAATTAAGTTAATCCTAACTAACTTTCTAAGTGTAGACATAGCCTCAGGGAATATTCTGCTCCCTAACATCAGCATTCATCCTTTTGCTGTGCTCAGTTTAGGACAGGAAGTGAGGAAAGTGAAATCCAGGGAATTCAGGTCGGTAGGGCTATTAGATTACAGTGCCACCTACAGACCTGCTACCCCTCCCCTACAGTTGCTGAACATCTTCCAAGAAATATCAGTTGTGTAGTCTCTAGTAGACTTCATGCAGTCTCTTGAACTTTCCCCTTGTGGGGGTTTAGGTAGGTGTGCATTTAAATATTTTGGTAGGGTGTTAGAGGTTGGAGGGGGTGCCATTGCTGAGGGTCTTTCTTATGGTGGAAAGGGTCTTTTAGTTTGAAGAGGAAGAAGGGGATGCCATTGTGCTTGATGTGGTACAAACACAGCAAGACACAGCAAAGAGATGATTATCTAAATCAGTGGTCCCCGAAGTTTGGGGGGGGCACAGATGAACAATTGGGAGGTTGGGGGGACCTGGGCCAGCCCTCATATGAGGCGGGGAGGGAGTGCCACCCAAACTCACTCTGCCTCAGCTCCTGCTCCGTCCCTGGCCCTCAAGTCTTGCTCCTGCTTACGCCTCCCAGCCCCATCTGCACTCCTCGTCCTGGCCCTGTTTTTGGCTGCAGCTCCCAGCCCCCAGGGCCACCCAGAGGGAGGAGCCCCTGGGCCAACTTGCCTCAAACCCCGACCAGGGAGGGATCCCCCTCCCTCAGCTTCTGACTCTATACGTCCCTGGGGAACATTGGGGCTGTGTAAACCAAGAGGGGCTTGGTAATTGGGAAGGTGGCTGGAGTGAGCTGGGACAGGAGGAGACCTGGGGGTGGGCAGAGGTGGTATGAGTTGTGTGTACGGAGGAGTGAGGGGGGCCCCTCACATCAAACCTCTGCCAGGACCCCTAAGTCCTCTGGGGGTCCCTGCCAGCCCCTAGCTTGATTCCACCTCTGTGGCTCCACTCCCCCAGCTCCCAAGAAATGGGAGCACGGGCCAGGTAAGTGGAAGCCTTAGTTTGGGGAGTTGAGGGTGGAAGGGAAGACACAGGTAAAGCGTATTACCCAGGACAGTGGTAGAACTAACTCAATCTCCAGCCTGCTGCCCTATTCATTGGGCCACACTGCTCTCTTCCACTCATGGAACAAACCGCTGCTCGGTTCCCCTGATTCCCTTGCAGAGGTCAACCCTAAATCCAATGGGCTTTGCACTGGGCTGCAGGATTTGGCCCTATCACTGATTTTCACATCTCGATGAAAAAGCCAATTTTCCCTGCCTGTGGAGATACATGAGCTACAAAACTTAAACAACTGGAGATATTATGCTGCTATCACCCTCTCAGGAGTTACCGGAAAAATTCTGCAGTACAAAAAAGAAGGTAGCGGGCTGAATTCATCCCTGGTGCAGCTCCACGGCTTAGCTACGCAACAAGTTTCCATCTTAGCAGAATTGCAATTTAAAGACTGCAATGCGTTAAAACAAATTGGAGCTCTCAATTCTACTTAACTTGTATTTCATTCAGATTTCAATGTGAGCAGGTTCCAGTGTGAAGAGGCCAGATTCCAAGGAGAACTGTAACACAGAAGAGAAAACATTGGTACCTCGTAGAGAAAACCCAGGAGAAATTAGTCTGCAACACAGGGAGTGGGTCTGGTAGTTAATGTGTTATGTAAATAGTTTAGCAGAGAGAAACCTTCAGCAAAATCCTGTCAACAGAATTTTTGCACAAATGAGCAGAACATCCATCTGGAGGACTGGCAGCTTTGAGGTTTGCCATTTAAGTTTCTCCTGCCAGGGGAGAGCTAAGAGATAATATTCCACTTCTGCAAAGGTGGTTCTTTGTTCTGCATTCTCACTGACCAAGATTACGGGGGTGCCTAGAGACCCTCAGAAAAACATAAGCACAGTTATGTTAAGCGATGCACAATAAGACAGTTCCTAATCCAACAAACCCATGATCTAAGCAGACAACCGGCAGGGTGAATAGCAGCACAGTGAACTGACTTGCGTAAGGTCACAAAGTAAGTCAGTGGCAGAAGCAGAACTAGAACCCAGACCCTGAGCTGCCTAGTCTGCTAACTTCGCAATTCCCATCATAGTGCCTCTCCTAGAGACATACTTAAACTAGACCCAGCTGCAATTTTAACACTCAGCTCACCATCTTCCTCCACTTTGCCTCGTGGCTGACATACTCTTCAAAAAGCAATATTTGAATTTATAGGTAATTCCAAACAGGACAACAAACTGTCTGAAATATGAGGTTAGATCCCCAGCTGTTATAAATGGGTACAGCGCCACTGACATCCATGGAAATATGCTGTTTTACACCAGCTGAGAATCTGGGCTCTCATTTTCAATCAATACTTCAAAGAAAGGCTCTCTGAAAAATGATACAACTTGTCCTGCATGTATTGTGGCTAGAAAAAAAGTCATTGCACTGGCTATTCAGAATCAGAGTAGGCAGGCTACATTTAAATAGGGTATACATCCTACTTATGTATGTAGTGGGTCTAATATTTTGCCCAGGCTTGACAGAATCATTATTTGTCTTAGTACAAAATTATGGGTGACAGTGCAATTTTGGACAGTGAATTAAGCCAGTCAGTTTTCTAAGAACATGACTGTACCCATGATGCGTTGCATCCCAAAACTGGTGTTGAGGATTTAAAGTTGCACAGTTAAGCCCATTGCAGACAGGAGACAAGTTGAGGGAGCACCCACATTCACTCCTGGTTGAAATTCACCCTGGGAAATTGCAACGTTTTGAAATTTCTTTTCATTCCATTTCAGAACAAAAGAAAATTCAGTGTTTCCTACCAAGCGAAATGTTCAGAAAAATTGGGATGAATAGACATGTTCTTGTTCAATAAAAATGAAATGTTTCACTCTTATGTTGACTCTTGTCTTACTATATTATATTATAGTATTGAAAAAAGCAAACCAAAACGTCTGTTCCAAAATGAAATTGCATCAGCCAACAAGTTCCTGCGGCTATTTTAACTGTTGATGAAATAGTGTTCACTGAGACGCATAATGAGCCATTGGAAAATTTTTTATCTCATCTTCCTGCAACTTTAGCTTTTCATGCACTAGAGTGGAGTTTTTCATTACATGATCACATACCATATTCCAAATACCATGTAATCTACAAATTTAGATACACATATAGCACCTTGTAATGATACTGTGGCATATGAAGGCCAGGCATGTAGATGAAAATCAGTATGCTGATGCCTGAATGCCTGTTTCCCTGGTCAACAACTTCTCCAAGAAATTCTTTGGGCCTCCAAAGTGTGGTGAGTAACAGCCTCCTAAATTAGAGCAGACTCTAGATCATTTTCACCTGGTATAAGGGAACTCAGAATCTGCACCTTTGCAATATCTTATGCATCTGTTGTCTTCAGTTTTCAGGGTGTTGGACAAACCAAGGATATTAGCAGATTTCTCCAGGTACTCTAAGTTTATGAAGCCCTCTATGGATCATGGGAAGAAATGAGGCTGACACCATCTTAGCATATGGCTACAAAGAGATTCAACTTTTCCTTTCATATCACTTCTCCAGGGTGCAACTGGCATTTGCTTTGCATAAAGGTAGTTCATCTGGTTTAGGGTTGCATGGGAATCCCTGAATGCAGACTTGAGCTCCATGCTCCTTGTCTGACGTCTGGATTTCCAAATGCTTTGTTATCAACATGCAGTCGATATGTTAACTGCTTGATTCTCCCCCCGACCAGCGGCACTTCAAGGTATGACATGCAGACAGGGTGAAGAGGAAATATCCATGGGATTTGAAACTTGTCAAATAGTTTTTACCCAGAAACCCATAATAGAATCATAGAACCATAGAATAGTAGAGCTGGAAAGGACCTCATGAGGTAATCTACTCCAACCCTCGCTAAAAGCAGGCTACTCCCAAATAACTATTTTTATAAAAACAGCTGAGAGCACTGCAACCTGATTCCACAGGAGCACTGTATTTAACTCAAGTAGTACTTTAGCTAATGTTGCAAAAGCAGTTGGAATGAAATGTGCCATGTTGTATTATCCTGATCTAATTCCACAGTATATTGAAATCTGCTTTTCTATCAGACTCTTTATGAAAATTCACAGGGTAGACTGCCAATCCTAGTTACTTTACTGTGACAGCCACAATGATGCTATTTCTTTAATGCCCCAGCCCCTGGAGTCATGTGAATGTTTGCTTTCATTTTTAAAGACAGGTTCTAGCATTCACGGCCTCAGTGAAAAATTCATAAAGGTTGAACCCCAGTGACAGAGTGAACAGAAGACAAATAAAAGAAGAACTCAAACGTATTATTTTAAAATTGTCATTTTTTTAAAAAAGGGGTTGATTCATGACTTTTGAACAATTTGGTTTGACAAGTCTTCCAGTCTGGGTTCAACTCTTTTTCCCACTGAAATCAACAAACTGAAGCCAAGAATTTAGTCTGTTCTTTTGTCTGCTAGTTAAATTCTGACCATTAAAATCTTTTCAAAGCTGAATCACTCTTTTGTGATGGAAGAGAGATAGTTGAAGAGCAAATAACTGCCCACCATTCTGTGCAAGTTCAGTTCTCTATAATTCATGGGCTCATGTCATTTATTCATTTTGTTTATAGATTACCACGGTGTAGTACAGAAAATGTTTGCAGACGTCAGAGTTACCATTAATTTTAGCAAGTGATTTGTTCCCCCAAATTGTTTTCTTGTTATAACCCTGGAAGAAACAGTCATTCTTCTAATCAAGGAGCAGAAAAGCCATTTTACTTAGATGGCTAGTTACACATAAGGACTAATTAAAGTGAGCAATTCAGACTACTCTTAAGCTGACGCAAATATTGCTTAAAAAACTGCATTGCAGTAGCCTTTAAAAGGTGCAATCAAGAAAGGATCATGGTAACATTATTTTAGGCACTATACACACATGTAATAAAACAAAGGCTTCTACCTCTGAGAGATTACATTCTAAGTTATTATGCTCTGCTTACCTTCTCCAGACCTGAAGAAGAGTCAAATGAAGTTCAAACACTTGTACCTTTTGTGGCACCATCTGGGTCTAGGGGACTTTTAATGATTATTTTTCATATTAATATTTCATATTTGCAAAAATCCATATGTGATACACCATGCTGTTACCAACAGAAAGGCTGTAATCTGCTAGGAATGATTATATGGTTTATATGTAGGTATCATATCTGTTTTAGAAATTATGAAAACAATTTGTTTTATTTGTGTTCCAAGTTATTTGATCCCAAGGCACACCCAGACTGGGTGCCTGCAAAACCATTGTCCTCTTAATGGCCCATAGAGGAAGCTCCCAGTTACAGTGGACCTAGGAAGAAACCTGCCCAATGAATCACCCAGACTGACTACGTGACTCAACTCCATTTTAAATTGCAAAAGACTCTGGATGGGGGGAAAGTCAGAGGTAATAAAAGGCTGTGGCCCCATCTCCATTTTGTCTTCAGTCTGCAACCAACACCCTCCTCTGGAACTATTCTTCTGCAACTGAACAAAGGAGCGTGTCCCACGCAGGTGCTGGGTGTACACCAGAGGAATTGGACTAATCTGCAAACTCCAAATTCTTCAAGGATTTCTTTTCTATGGACTCTAAATCATTTATATGTATGTGATTCATTTTGACCCTTTAACACCTCTCATATTTTGTTTCTTTTCTTTTTACAGTAAAGCTTTAGTTGTAGTTACTAAAGGACTGGCTGGCAGCGTGGTATTTTGAGTAAGATATAAGACTATAATCTTCTGAGTGATGTGGCTGGCCCTTTGGGGTCAGGAGAACTTATTTCTTTAAGAAACCCAGTGGCTAGGCGGGGACCTGAGGAGTTGATGTGCAATAAAGGGGGTGCTTCTATTTTGTTATGATTGGTGATGACCAGAGTCGAAAATCAGAAGCATGTTTTGTTACTGACTGGGAGACTGGTTTAGGCACCACCCATCAGTGGTTTGGGGCTTGGCCCCTGGTTTTGCAGCTTGCCCTGATTTTGGCACATTCAGAAGGTTATCCCAGGAGGCCCAGATCACACCTTTCACCAACAGAAGTTGGGCCTGTGACGCTGTCTGGGTCTAGGGGACTGTTTATTATTATTTTTCATATTAATATTTCATATTTGCAATAATCCATATGTGATATACCATGTTTGGTGTCAATATAAAGGTTGTAATCTGCCAAGAATGATTATATGGTTTATATGTAGGTATCATGCCTGTATTAGAAATTAGAAATCTATTTGTTTTTATGTGTGTTCCAAGTGATGTGTTCCTATGGCAATCCCAGACTGGGTGTCTGCAAAACTATTGTTCCCTTTAATGGCTCCCATCAGGGGGCGTCCCAGCTGCAGTGGGCCCAAGAAGAACCCTGTCTGAACAGTTACCCAGGCTGACCATGTGGCCCAGCACCACTTTGATCTGATAGGGACTCTGAGCTAAAAGGCAGGGGACCCATCTCCATTTTGTCTTTAGTCTTCAGTCTGTCTGCAACCAACACCCCTCTCTGGAGCTATTCTTCTGGGACTGAACAAAGGACTGAAACCCACCCATCTGCTGCTGTTGGGTGCACACCAGAGGAGTGGGACTACCCTTCAAACTACAGGATCTTCAAGGATTTGCTTTCTATGGACTCTAAATCATTTGTATGTATGTGATCCACTTTGACCCTTTAACATTTCTCATCATTTGTTTGTTTTCCTTTTATATTAAACCTTTAGTTGTAGCTATTAAAGGATTGGCTGGCAGCATGGTATTTTGGGTAAGATCCAAGCCTATATTGTTCTGGGTGATGTGGCTGGCCCTTTGGGGTCAGGAGAACCTATTTCTTTAAGAGACCCAGTGGCTAGAGTGGACCATAGGAACTGATGTGCAGTAAGGGGGCTGTTTCTGTTTTATTATGCTTGGTGATGACCAGAATGGGGGAATCAGGAGTGTGTTTTGTTACTGACTGGGAGGCTGGTTTAAGTACCACCTGTCAGTGGTTTGGGGGCTTGGCCCCTGGTTTTGTAGCTTGCCCTGATTTTGGCACATTCAGAAGGTTATCCCAGGAGGTCCGGGTCACACCTTTCACCAACAGAAGTTGGGCCAATCAAAGATGTTACTGCATCTCTGTATAAGTGAAGAGACGAATACCACACATAGATGTTGGAAGAAAAAAAATGAAAAAAATTGTTAACAGAAACCAGGACCAGCACACAAAACCAGGAGCAAAATACATAATAAATAGTCAACACTAATTAGTCCAAGAAATAGTGTGAGAAGCTGATGAGTTGATTATCTGTCATTATGTGGTTTGACACAAGGGGGCAGCAAAAAATAATTCAGTTTTTGCTTCTCATCTCTTTTCATCCTCTGCCATAAATAGAACCTGTTGGGATAACAAACCGCCAGTCATCTCAGGTGGATGCCTGTTAAGTAGCCCAATAAAAAAGTAACTATAATTGTATTGAGTGCACAATTTCAGCCATTATGAGGAAGACAAAAATTGACAAATTTCTGCTCAGGTGCTTTCAAAAAGAGGCAAAATTCACCCCTCCCCACACATAATTGTCTCTAGATATTGCCTAGTTAGTTTGGTTTTTATAGGGCATTGCTACCATTTACGCAAGTTCTTGCAGCATTTCTAGTCTCAAGGGAAATTACACTTTTATGCTTCTCATCAAGGTGCTGATGCAGTGTTCTCAAACATCTCTTCCCCCTTCTTTCTGTGAGTCTGTGCATATTATGTGTGCACACCTATCAATTATTTTCTTTAATTTCCTCCCAGGCAAGTTTTCAGTGAAGACTAAAATCATGATTCAGGTTTCTGAACAAAGATCTGGGAGTGCAAGACTCCCAATCTGGATGTGAAATTAGAGAAGATAAATACCTTAAAACAACTTGAACCTCAACTCACTATCCCCCCCACCAAAAATAAGTAAATAAATATAATAAAAAATCCCAAACCTGGAACATTATCCATCTCTAAACAACTACGCACCTCTATTTCAATACATTTGTAGACAACAGCCCCTTTACATCCATAGAACTGTTCATGGGCCTTATTCCCACTTTGTTCCAACCTCACCACTAGGGTAAATCTTAGTTTCCCTTTATACAAATGATCAGACTTAGCTCCTGGCTGAGGAAGGTTTGCAGGCACGGAACCTACAGAACTAATTTAAAGTTACAGATGTCATCACTTTGCAGGTGCCATTTGCTTAGCAGTGGTCGTCTTACTAGGGTGCATGAAAAGAAAGTAATGGAACCATATATGGTTAGACAAAAACATTTCTTTGTCCTTAAATTCTGCCAAGATGCAAAGTACACTGAAGTGGGGTGGGGGGAAAGGAAGATTTCTTAGTGCATCATTGCTGGAAATGAGCTTTAGATTACAGAGTCCAACCTTCTGTTAGCACAGGATATGGGTCTCTGATACAGGAGGCATGTATGCAATACTGATCCTATGTTACAAACTCAAAAGGAACGTGAACATACGAAGTACTGAACAGTCTCAACTCTGTCAACAGGATTTGAAGGAGTTCAAGCCCTTCCCAGATGTATCTTAGACCCAAAGCCAATGAGAAGCAAAGGGCTTTGGACCAGGCTCTTACACCCCAACCTACAAGCCGTTATTAACAGGAAAGAGTCTTACTTATTTTACTACTCCCATTGGGTTCTGAATGGCACAGCTCCACTGGGTAAGGACTGAGGTCTTATAGGACCCGCTCCTTACTGTGAATTAGCACTTCAAACCCTAACGTGAAACTGGTGAGTCAACGTGGTTATCAGTCATTATGGTAGCACTTAGAAAGTATCAAACTCATCACCCTAGGACAGTGCCCCTGGATGGATCGAGAAGGTTAATGTGTCCTCACTGCCCCGAGTGCTGGCAGGTGGCAGTCTTAATTTCTAATAGAGCCACCATATGAGGCCACATCAAAGGATGGGGACCCACTGAGATGCAGTCCCGTCCACACTGGTCATGCAGATTAGAGGACACATTCAAGAGGCCAGTAACCTATCCTTGTAAAGAAAAAGTTTTAGAAACACAAGCTGGTTGCTATTCCAGCAAACTGTATGATACTCTGAGGTGATGGAGCCTTGTTGGTGGTCTGAGTGATTTTGAGTGGAGCGGGAAGGATTCAGACTCAGAGGCCCACACTTGGATCCTATTGTGCTGGGCACCACATGAACACAAAGTAGGAGACCTCACCTTGAGGTACGTACAGTGGTGGACAAGTGTGATAGGGTGCTTTTGCCCCTCGTAGCAGAGGGGGAACCCTCAGCTCCCTCAGGGGCCAGAAAGACCCCTTCCTGTCACACACGCTACACACTTCTTGGTGGGAAGTAGGGGTTAAAAGCCCACCAGATGACCCAGAGCAGGATGGGACAATAGATGGGAGAGACTCACTCTCAGAACCCGCCAGAAGGAGTGTTTTGCTGAGCCCTGCCATGCGCCAAGGGGCTTCAGGTCTGTTTCCCACTTTGCCTCAGTGGGTTGTCGGGCCCCATTGCACCAAAGGAGCTCTCCAACAGTGGAGGGGGAGGCAGTCCAAGGTAATGCACGACACCTCAGTGCCTGCATGTGAGAGGAGTTGCATCAACACTCCCTCATCCCTCATGGAAAGCCCAAGCACCATCTGTCACAAGACAGAAAAGGGTGATGTGAGAAACTTAGGCAAGGAGAGTTAGTCTTAGTAGCCAGAGCTAGAATTGAAGGTTAGAGCAGACTGATGCCTAAGGAAGGAGTCTGGCACAGAAATGAAGCAGAGGAGAGCTCCAAGCCACAACATGACATTAAACTGAGTTGCCATTGCCCCTGTGAGGCTTAGGTACCTGCCCTGAAAGTCACCAGACCAGCTCCTGGCTTGTGGATTGGCCAGAGCTGAGCACAAGAATGCTTTCTCAAGTCTCATCCCAAAACACCTCTCCTCTAATTATGCTATATTGATGACATCTTCATCATCTGGATGCATGCCAGGGACGGTCTTGAAGATTTCCACAGAGATTTCAACAATTTCCACTCCACAATCAAACTGAGCCTGGAATACTCCACACAGGAGATCCACTTTCTGGACACTACAGTACAAATTAGGGATGGACACATCAACATAACTCTATACCGAAAACCTACTGATCGGGATAGTTATCTACATCCCTTGAGCTTCCATCCTAAACACGCCACACGATCCATTGTCTACAGCCAAGCCCTAAGATATAACCACATTTGTTCTGATCCCTCAGACAGAGACAGACATCTTCAGGATCTCCATCAAGCTTTCTTAAAACTATGGTACCCACCTGGAGAAGTAAAGAAACAGATTGACAGGGCCAGATGGGTATCCTGCAGTCAACTACTACAGGAAAGGCCCAAAAAAGCAAACAACCATCAAGTCAGACCTCTGCAACAGATCATTTTAAAAGATGACCCCTTACTCTCTCTAGCCTTGGGAGACAGACCTCTCTGCGCCTACAGACAACCCCTGAACCTTGAACAGATACTCACTAGCAACTACAGACATAACAACAAAAACATTAGATCAGGCTCATATCCCCCCACTGATGACCTGTTAATGATGAGTCATGTGGCACTTTAAGACTAACAGATTTACTTTTCACATTTTCGTGGGAGAAAATCTCATGCAAAAAATAAATCTGTTAGTCTTAAAGTGCCACACAACTCCTTGTTTATTTTGCTGAACTAGACTAACAGGGCTATCCCTTTGGAAACTGTTAATGATGGCCATCAAGAAAATCATTGGGACATCAAGACTTCAAAGAGAAACAGCTGAAATTGAACTAATATTCAAATTAAATTGTGTGAAAGCAGGGCTGAATAGTGACTACGGATTCTTTTCACATTATAACAGGTAATTTGACTTCACCCTCCCTCTGTACGCTCTCTCCTGGAGTTTGAATCCTTATAAATGCTCTGATTTGCTGTTGCAGTATGATCTGATCCAATGTCTTACACTCCCCTGCATTTATTTTCACCCAATTCTGTAAGTTCCCCCTCTTCAAAGCATCTGACGAAGTGGGATATTCTCCCATGAAAGCTCATGTGATAAATAAATCTGTTAGTCTTGAAGTGCCACAAGACTCCTTGCTTCTTTTGCTTTATTAGACTAACACAGCTGCCCCTTTGGATCACCCTCCCGCGCCCCCTGTGGTTTACTCAGCTGTTAGTTCAAGTGTGACTCATTACTTCACAGGAGACAACAAGGTTTTACAGATTGAAAAATAGGTCCTGAGTGAGGATGTGATTTGCCCTCTGTCACCCAAGCAGTCTGTGGCAGAGAAAAGAACTGAACCCTCATCCCTTTAATCCTTCAAGCTATTTTGCCTCATTGTGGGATTTAACAGGACACAAAAAAGAAACTCACATTTTGCACATACTTTCCCTTACAAACAAGAAGAGGCAGAAGTGGGGTAATCTGACTGAAAAGCCAGCAGTAAGGCCTTCTGCCTCCTGTGTTATAATCTTTAATACTGTCATGCTTTTGGGGTGCAGATGGTAAGAGATCCTGCCTGAAGTGTGGCTGCATTGGCCCAATATTCTGACCAAAGAAACCTTTCATCAAGACAAAAGTCTGACCAAGCAGACCAGATAGTGTCTCACTGGTATTTTATGTCAGAAGACAGTACTGAGAATTTTGCTTATTTGTTGGATTTATTACTTCCCTTTGGTCATAGCCTAATGTCCCTGAAGCTACATTTCTGAGGTACAGTGGACTCATGCTAGAACAGAGGGGAGTTTGGAGTGGGTAAGGCAGGGTCTGGTGCAATATGATAAAATCAAATCAGGGCACTGTTGGCTGTATCATTTGAGTATTAATATTAAATTGAAGTTACTGGACTCTTAGGCTGTGTTCACACACAGGCATTATTTCGATACAAGTTGTGTCGAAACAACTTGTATCGAAATAATGCCTTATTTCGAAATAACTCAATTCGAATTAACAGTTTGTTAATTCGAATTAAGGAAAAAAGCTCAAAGCGAAATAGCAGTTTCAGGCAACAGTGATTTTGAAACAAGTCACTGTTGTTTCAAAACAACATGTTCGGACTGCATTAAACCCCAAATGGGGTTTAAGTTGTTTCGAAACAACGCTGTTGTTTCGAAACAATGGGTGCCATTGTTTTGAAACAACCGTGAGTCGTGTGAACAGGGTATTTCTTATTTTGAAACAACCTCTGTTGTTTCGAAATAAGAGTGCTGTATGAACACAGCCTTAGAGTATGGACTACACTTGGCATCGGCTAGGCTCTGATACCCCATCTCACATTAAATAGCACCTGTTTCCCCAGGTAGCCTGAGTCAGAGGGGCTACCTGTGAACATAAGTAAGGGCATACGAACTTCCTACCAGCCAGGTGACCAGTATTTGGGTTCATTATACAAACTGCTGAACAATAATTGTTCTCCTTCTGTGTTAGACCTAGTCACGTTTTACTGTTCCTTATGCCCATTGGTTTGTTTAGTCTGGAAAAGAGGAGACGGAGAGGGGACATGATAACAGTTTTCAAGTATCTAAAAGGTTGCTACAAGGATCAGGGAGAAAAATTGTTCTCCTTAACCTCCGATGACTGGACAAGAAGCAATGGGCTCAAATTACAGCAGGAGGGGTTTAGGTTGGACATAGGAGAAAATTCCTCTCTCTCAGGGTGATTAACCCCTGGAATAAGTTGCCTAGGCAGGTTGTGGAATCTCCATCATCAAAGTGTTTAAGAGGAGGTTAGACAAGCACCCGTCAGGATGGTTTAAGGGGTACTTGGTCCTGCCAGGAGTGTAGGGGACTGGACTCGCTGACCTCTCATGGTCCCTTCCAGTTTCTCTGACTTTATGATTCTATGGCCTGTGGCAATGGTCAGACTGAGTGAAACCAATCTCTGGCATAAGGCCTTTGAAGGTGCCTGGATTACACTGGGGATTTATCTACCTATTTTCCCCCTACCCCCAAATTTGCTCCTGATCCTAATTTTACCAGATTTGCCCCAGTCTAACTCCACTGACCTCTGAGTGAATTTCAGCAAGAGGAGGCCCTTTTCTGGCAGCAGGAGTAAAACTTTCTTGCCAGCCCAGCGACACCTGTGCTTACCATCCCATATACACTTAATTTCCAGGCTTTCCTGAATAGGGACGGACTTAAACTCATGCTTAAGGACTTCTTTGTGGGTCTGTCCACACATAGGGTTTAAATCGAAATAACGCTGGTTATTTTGATTTCAAAACCATTAGGTCCACATGACATTTTCTTGTTTCAAAATGATGAGCTCTGTCATTTTGAAACAAGAAAAGTTATAGCGAATCAATAAAGCCTGTGGCTGAAAACAAAACAAGGGTTAGATTGAAACCTTCATACTGAGATAACACTGTACGGACGTGTTATTTTGATACAAGAGTTGTTTTGATGCAACACCTTTTGACCTTCCTCCTAGGGTGCATGGCACTCGGGAAGGAAGGGCCAGGGTTCAGAACCCCGGCCAGGGGGGTGGGAGGTGGAAGGGACCCCGCACCCCTTGGCTTCCCCAGCCTTAGCTGGGTGGCAGCTGGGGAAGGCACCCTGCACGCTAGACTCCCGACAAGCAAGCTGGGCGATGGAGAAGGGACCCTGCATGCCCGGTGCTGCCACTGCTGTCAGGGCAGTGGGGAGAAGAGCCTCTGCCCCCTGGGTTCCCACCGCGCTTGCCAGTGCAGGGGAAGGGACCTCCGGGCCGGCTGGAGCCACGCTAGCTGGGCTGCGAAGAAGAGGGATCCCCCATGCCTGGCCTTTTCAGCGCTGGCCGGGCCGCAGAAGAGAGGGAACCTTCCTCACTGCCCAGTTTTCTTGTCAGGAGCCGGGGGTGCAGGGCGCCTTCCCCCGCTGCAGACCGGCTAAGGCTGGAGAAGTCGGGGGTGTGTGGTCCCTGTGCTCAGACATGCTGGTTCGATTTCAGGTTTTTGGTGTGGACTTGTTAAATCGATTTAACTTAAAGCGATTTAATGCTTTTTATACAAATTTTGTTTATTTAACAAAATCGCTTTAAGTTAAATCAATTTTACTGCTTGTGAGTGGACATAGCCTATATTAGGAGACTGCATCCTCTACCTACATCATGCATCTCAGCCAAAATGGCCACAGTGATTATTGTTGCCATGGGACATGGAATATGTTGTATCTATAGTGTGGAAATGGAAAGGAAACTTGCGCTTATGAGATTCAAAGATACTTGTATTTTCTGGGATTTGTATCATTGCTCACAACCACAAGACTTGCCTTTCAGTTAACTTTCAATGTTTCCATGTTGCCAGCAAAACTGAAACTTATACAAGATTCCACAAGCATCGCATTGCCATGGCGTTAGTGTCATTGAGGCTAAAGCAAGCTCATTTAAATAGGGATGGCGAGGTGGTAAACTGATTATGTCTTTGTCTATTGCTTTACATGGCAAAACACACTGTGACCTTTTGTTCCTGACTTTGAACTGCTCAAGATTTTCTCTCTCCTTTTGTCCCTGTAGAGTGATATAAGGCTCATTCCTTCAAGCGAGTCAGTGGGATTCATTCCATGCTAATTGTTACTCAGCTGCACAGGGGCCAGACTGGAATAATACATATCCCTTAGATAGGGGCACATTAAGCTTATGGATATTGTAGCAAACTGCGGTTTCTCCTGCATTGGGTTTCATGCTTTCCTTAGGAAAAGAGGCTCAGGGCAGCCCCTATCACCTGAATCCCATCCCTATGGGGAGCTCACACAGGTGTAACTAGGGAGGAGAGAAGGGGTTTGGGACCCAGGTCCACCCTTTACTCTGGGTCCCAGCCCAGGGTCCCTACAAAGTGCAGCGATGTGCTGCTGTCAGCGCCCCAGTCTACACTTCCTTCCCCTGAGCTGTCTTCCTCCTCCGCCCTTCCAGTTCCCTGTGCCTGGGCCAGGTCTCCTTTCTCCAGTTTTAGTCTCTGCCTTTCCTTCTCTTCTCAAGCTCAGTTACCTGCCACAAACTCCTCTGCTCCTTTGCCTCTGCACAGCACCACCCTCCTGCTCCTCCTCCAGCTGGTGCCTCCTCTGTTTGGAGCAGGGGGGCTTTTATTAGGCATCTGACTACCCCTTAATTGGTCTCAGAGGTGCCTCTAATCAACCTGTAGTAACGCTGGGGAACAAAGCCTTCTCAGGTTCACATATCTCCCATCTTCTACTCTCAGACTGCCTGCTATATATGCCTATTGGTGCATACATTTGTGAGATCTTGGCCAGCCACTGATTTTATACCAGCGTACACCACAGACTTCGGTAGAGCTACTTTTACATTGATACAGATATCATTGGTTTGCTGGATTTTAAAGACACAAGAAACTATCGTGCTGACCTAATCTGATCTCGTATTAATCACAGGCCACAGAATTTAACTCAGGTATTCCAGAGTACTTCCACCTAGAGCATATATTTTAAAAGGACTACAGAAGGGAGATCATGTTGGGCTCAATTTATACACTTATTGTTCTACTTTAAAAAAAGAAAACTTCTGGGGGGAAGAAAGGAATTAAAAACAAAGTTTAGATGTTTCTCCCTGAAGAGTGCCAACAA
The DNA here is from genome assembly GCA_007922195.1 of Podocnemis expansa. Taxonomy (NCBI): domain Eukaryota; kingdom Metazoa; phylum Chordata; order Testudines; family Podocnemididae; genus Podocnemis; species Podocnemis expansa. The sequence continues at coordinate 2,568,498 of ML682033.1, forward strand.
CACTGTTCAACTCAAGTGCATTTTAGCTATGGATTTTCAGCTCTGACCTTGTAATCAGAAGAAATTGTTAGCCTTGCATTTGTCTTTGAAGGCAGCTAATAATTAAATTCCATTTTTTATTCAAATAGAACGTGACTCTTGCAGTTCATAACCAGAAGCATTATAACTGTAAAAAACAATGTTGGATAAACCTGCCCTTCAAAGACCAAATGATCCGGAGGTTTGTTGATTTTTTAAAAAAAAATAAATCAATAAAGCAAGTTTAGCTAAACTGCTGCTTCTCAGCAGCTATTGTAGGTTTAGATCTGAAGCTGTGTAGATTGTTTTGCTTTAATTTCGTGGTCTTGAGGGCATCGTTATTCACCAGATGTGCATGGGAAAGCTGACACACCCAGATGTTTGTCATGAGGTGGAGAGAGGAAGATAAAAAACCTCAGAACTAATTAAAAGTTCAAAGGATTGAACATTGCTTCTGAGTGTGCAGTGCATCCTGTGACATCTTCTACAGAGTTAAAAGATAAAAAACAGAAGGAGGGGTCGGACACAAGCATAGCAAGGCTGGCTCTGTACTTGCACTGTTTGCTTTCCCCTTGAGGCATGAAAGAACATGGTCTCCACTGGGGATTTTGCACTCATGCAAGCAATCAATTGCCAGCCATTGCTGTAGCTGCACAAGTGCAAAGGGCAAGAGTAGATAAGAAAAATTGTAATTCACACTGGGGGAGATCACCTCAACACAAAGCAGTGGTGCACAATACATGCAAAATCCAGCATAGAGTGATTTTGCCTCTTTAACCCTGTAACTGGCCTTTGAGAGAAATCTTTAGTATACACAGGGGCTAAATCTGCATAGAAGAGTTTGCACTGAATTCTATAATCGGCATGAATCAAACACCTAAAAGGTAACCTTCATTACAATTCAGGAAAGAATCCCTGTTCAAAACACACTTAAGTATGTTATTAAATCTCCTTGAGAGTCAAACAGATGCTTCAAGTTAAGCACATGCTCAAATGGTGGCCTGAATCTCATCTTCCTTTATTGATCACTCTTCCAGTCGAAAGCAAACCTAAATTTAGATTGCATTTAAAAGAGATATTGATTGTTGTTATAAAGGGAGAAGAAAATAAATGTTGGCGCAGACGCACAGCAGGTATCAATCAGTATAGCTCCATGGAAGCCAATGGGTTTATAAGAATTTATACTAACCAAAGATCTGACCCATTGTTTAAAAGATAGTTTTCATGCGAAGCTGGTATGGTGAGACTAATTCTATCAGGAGAAGCAGTACCCCACCAAACTCTTCCTGATATGCCCAGAACTGATAGCAAAGGATGGCTGGGGTTTCCTTAAATTGAATTCCCAGCATTTGCATTTATGCATGCAGAATGTCAAGCAAGGCAAACTGTTCAGTGGACTAACCCATTCCCCAGGAACTCCCTCCCGCTCATATAGCAGATCACACATTTATACCTCCACCCAAAGAAGAAAACACAGTTATAATATTAAGCCTGATGGGGAAATCTTGTTCTTGTTAGTAAGCATTTACGCATGCAAGTAGCCCCCTGGCCTTAAAGGTGGAAGAGCTGCCTTAATCTTGAATGGATCCAATGGAGTCTTTTCCGAGCATCACTTGCAGGATTACGTTCTTCTTTATAACATACCACAGTTTGATGCCTGGGTCTGTCAGATTTGTTCCAGCAGTGTTGCTGTAGCCAACAGGATATTAGAGAGACAAGGTGGGTGAGGGAATATCCTTTACTGGGCCAGCTTCTGTTGGTGAGAGAGGTAAGCTTGAAAACTTGTCTTGCTCACCAGTAGAGGTTGGTCTAATAAAAGATATTATCTCACCTACCTTGTCTCCCTAGACACACTCTAACACATAACGCGCCATGTGGCAAGGTTCAGAGCATCTCCTGAAAGGTGCACAGCATCCCTCTTTGTCTACCGCTTCCATGGGAATATAAGGCGATCAGTCTTCCCAAAAGGTGTGCAACCTTTTGCCAGATGTGACCTGTAGTTTCTGTGCTTGTATAGAGTGCTACATTACACAATATCTTTCACACAAAGTATTAGCTTAATTTACAACCCTCGGCATCTTAGCAGGCTCAGACCAGCAAATGCTCTATGGGGTTTCTTCTAGTGAATCACATGAAGGGTGCCGGTTACTTGGTGCACAATGCTTCTGACAGGTTTGGTCTTCATTGATTAAAAAAAAAGAAGAAAAAGGCTTGTTTTTTCCTCAGATTAAGTAACGGGCATGAGCTTCACTCAGGTAAAAACACAGTGAAGACTTGGCACTTCAGTTTTATTGGGAGGTTACCGTTTTCACCCTGGCAAGTTTATTTCAGAGTAAAATTAAAAAGCCTGGTCTTCAGCTGTGTTTCTACCTCTAGATAGCTCTTATGTGTTTATTACTAAGATCTGTGTCATCTCCAAAGATTGCCTCTCTCACTAACAGAAGCTGGTTCAATAAATCTATTACCTCACTCTATCTTTTTAGTATCCTGGGCTCACACAGCTACAAACACTGCACATAATTATCCTGAGGTAAGACAAGCGTCTTTTTTAGGACTAAAAATAAAGTCACGGGTGAGTTATAGAATGGGAGACATAAGAGATGATGAAGACCTATTAGGTCCTCCAGTCATTCCCCTGACAATGCAGGATTGTTCCCCACTGTATTTTTTCTAGGGTTTTATCAAGACTAGTTTTTAAAATTCCTATTGCTGGGACTGCCGCTGTTTTCTTTAGGGTATAACATGACAGCCCAATAGTCTAACTCTCAGCAAGTTATTCCTGATATATGTGGCATACTTTTCCCCTTATTTAATTTCATCCCATTATTCAAGCCTAGATACCTCAGTTATCAGTGTCCTATAAATATCCAGAATAGATTAAATACTTGTTCAACTAATTTTTTTTCTCACTCTGTTTGAGGCTTTGAATTTCTTCTTTGGTTCTTTCCAGAGGACTTTTACCAGAAGCAAGACTAAAAGAGTCATTAATCCTCTCCATCTTCTGATCATCTGAGATGCTCTTCTCCAAAATCCCATCTATTCATCAATATCCTTCTGGCAGTGAGGTGCCAAGACCTGATTGCAATAGATCCTGGTGGGTTACAGCAGAGGTATGGATGGAGGAGTTGGGAACAAGATCTTAGTTAAAGCAGGGATCAAATTGTTTTATTTCCATTTTACAGATGGGGAAGCTGGGGCAGGAATTCAATGATTTGCCCACGCTTAAACTAACTTTCTGGCAGAGTTAAGATGAGAGCCAACATACCCTAACTCATACTCTGATGCTTCAGCTAGAGGAAGACTAAGGGCAGCATAGCTCTGTCAGTTGGTGAGGAGGGGAGAAGCAATAATAGAAAATGTGGAAATGGCAGAAGTGCTTTTTTTGCTTTTAAAAAAGGTTAATAGGGACTGGAAGTTTAACATAGTCAATGCCAGTGAAAATATGGTAAGATCAGAGGCTAAAATAGGGAAAGAACAAATTGATAATTACTTAGACAAGATACATGTCCTTGGGTCACCATGGCATGATGAAATACCTCCTAAAATACTCAAGGAGGTGACTGAGGGCATATCTGAGTCATTAGTTATTATCTTTGAAAAGTCATGGAATATGGGAGAAATTCTGGGTTTTTGGAAAAGGGTAAATACAATGCCAATCTATAAGAAAGGAAATAATGACAACCTGGAAAACGTGACAAGTCACAAGTCAGTTTAACTTTAGTACCTAGGAAGATAATGGAGCAACTAACTAAGCAATCAATTTGCAGGGACCTAGAAGATAATAAGGGGAAAAGTAACAGTCAGCATGGATTTGTCAAAAACAAATCATGTCAAACCAACCTAATAGTTTTCTTTGATAGGGTAACAAGCCTTGTGGATGGGGAGATGCAGTAGATGTATTTCTTGACTTTAGTAATGCTTTTGATACTGTTTCTCATGACGTTCTCCTAAACAAGCAAGTGAAATATGACCTAGACAGAGCTACTATAAGGTGGATGCATAACAGGTTGGAAAACTGTTCCCAGAGAGTAATTAGCTGTTCACAGTGAAGCTGGAAGGGCATATCAAGTGGGGTTCCACAGGGATCAATTCTGGGTCCCCTTCTGTTCAAAGTCTTCAGTGATTTAGGTAATGGGACACAGACTACACTTTCAGCATTAGTAGATGATACCAATCTGGAAGATGTTGTAAGTGCTTTGGAGGATAGAATTAAATTTAAAAATGATCTGAACAAACAGGAGGAACGGTCTGACCTCGTGTAAGTCATTTGAATCGCTGTGTGCCTCAATCCTCATCTGTAAAATGGGGATAATAATGCTACTTTTCTTGCGCCTACTTAAATGTTAATAAGACAAATACACATGCTTAATTTAATGCTTTGATCAGTCCCACTGAAATCAATATAATCTCTCAATATGTAAAATTAAGCATTTGTATAGGTACTTGCAGGATAGCATTTATTCTGTAAGATCTATAGACCGAGGACTGTTGCTGACCGTTTGTAGCCAGCATCTGTACAATGGGACTTCAGTCTCATTTAGGGCTTTAAAGTGCTACCATAATACAAATAATAAACTTTCAAATGAGCTGAAAACATTCATATTTTATAGGGTCAAACCCTGATCTCAGTTAAACTGAGAAAACATGGCTCATAAAATTTTATAAATTACTCTATTTAAAAAAAAAGAAAGATGTTGTGTCTCAGCTAAGTTGACAGCACCCCTGAGCTGTCCCAAAGTTCATCTACCTAGAAAGTTTTTCACTCAGAAAACGCTTTATTAAATGATTTGAACTTCCTGTATTTTTTGTTCCAAATTATGTCATTCCTCTTCATTTCCTCTTCAAGCTTGTTGCTTGCTACAGTTAATTTGGTTGTCCTTGTTGTGACTATCATAAATATACTCTCCCCATAGTACTTTGTAGGCTGAATTAGTCAAGTGATCTTGGCTATTCACGAAAACAGAGTTGACAAGATTAAAGGCTCGGTGAATTTTACGGCTGGAGATACTGTTTTAAAATCAGCCATAAAGGTGCATGAACAAAAAAGTGCTGATAGGGCTGAGACATTTTACGGATGCTAAAATTCTGACCTTAGATTTTATATTAGAAGAAATAATGGCTCGCTTATCTCCCCTCTCCCTCTGCACCATGTTAAAGCAAAACACTATGCTCAAAATTCCTGAACAAAAGGCCTTCCACGTGGAGGTGCTGAAATCCTAGATTAAAAACAAAGGAGATAAAATCTGACCTTCAGCTGGGGAGGCATAGCTTCCAAAGCTTGCATCAATCTTCATGTATATAGGGCCTACCCTATGCTATAAGATATTGCAGGATACAAGACAGTCTCCCCACCTCTGGTCAATGGCACAGAGGTGATGTAAGGATGCCGTTGTCTCAGCTCTGTGTCTGCTTGTGTGACATTCCCCTCTGCTATCTGAATGGGCATCTAGCTGTGCCCTCCCAGTCCCTCACCCCTGGAGCCCATCTTTCACTTGCTCGGCTGTCTGAACCCCTTCTCCTAAGCAAGTGGCCCTCGGCAAATTAAGGCCCATGCCTGTAGATATCCTAATAGAGGGAGCCAGAGGCCAAGTTATCACTCATCATGGAGCAATCAAAATAGATGTATCTTTGGCCAAACATACAAGGGAGACCCTGTCCTAATGGTGCCTGGGGAAAAATATTGCCAGGAAGTCCCCACATTGTTGGGGATAAACGTAATTTGCTCCAGTTGGCAGAATTTAACTAACCAGTGAGGGAAGCAATTCCTGGCCTACTTGAAAGGAAAGTCACCAGCCTGGTATGCAGCCGATAAGCAAATGATCTCTGGCCAAGAGAGGCTGACCTTAAGATAGGCTGGCCAGCATCCCATCATGTTAAGAGCTGGAGAAGGAAGACATGTGCCTGTGAATGCCCCCAGTCCAAGACAAAACCCTGAAAACATCCATCTTGCAACGTTCCATGCTGTGCACTAGACAAAGCAAGCTCACTGGTTCATCAATTAACCAAAGAAATTGATATGCACCAGCTCTGATACTTCAGATGGAGTCTCTGACTTACCATAAACCATATCACTACTTTAGAAAAAACAGACAAATATGCTTATTAAGCTCAGAAAGATTTTAAGTGATTAGAAATCAGAAGAATATAACTCAAATGTGATGAGTATGAAATAAAAGCAAATTGCATTCTAAACGAAGCATAACACTTTCGTCAGTAAGTTTTGCTGGCATCTGTCTGAAGCCATGAGATGCTTATTTCGGAATATTACATAGTAGAGCTTCATAACAGCAGAGATGACATTGCAACTAACATTTTAGCAGAACAATAATGTTCAGCATGTCACATGCATTCCAAAAACACTTTTCATGACACAGTTTGCATTAAACAATACACAGTTACACTATGAGGGTGACCATAAATGATACACAGTCACACCATAAGGATTTACATGGGAGGTGGCTCATATCACTGTGGAAACTCTCATTTCCCTTTGCCAGTTCTTGTCAGCAGGATCTACTTTCCCAGCCATGAGAAGTGTATAATATATGGCTCTCACACTTAGAAGGTCAGTTTGAATTAACTTAATTTTTGATCTAATAATGATTAGTTTGAATTAAATTAATCCAGACTAACATGGCCCTACTAGAAACCCAATTTTAACTGGCACGTCCATGGATAGGACTTGCTAGTTCAAATTAGGAGAGGAGCACCATGGGAGGTATAGCAAGATGGCCCCCAAGAAGGGCCATGCCCCCACCCAATACCTAAAAAGAGGAAGGCACCCTGTGAGGAAGAAGGGCATAAAGCATTAATTCAAATTAATGGTTAGTTCAAATTAACACAGCTACACTGGGTTAATTCAAACTAATACATTTGAATTAACCCTTACTTCAAAGTTAAGCGAGGTTTTATAACTTTGAAGTAAGCTTTCATTAAATCGAATTAAGGAATTCCTTAGTTCAAATTAATGAAAGTCAGTGTAAGCATGCATTAATTTAATTTAAATTAATCCTCATTAATTCAAATTAAATTGTAAGTATAGACACACCCTATGTGAATGTTGTAGTTCTGGTTACTGCACCCCAATTTGTTATACCGCAAAAAGAGGTTGAATCTGCCTCCTAGTTAACAGGCTTGCTCCTTTAGATCAAACACTACACACTCATGCTTCCAGATGTTGAATTTGTGGATGTGTTTCCTGTAGATCACTGGTTCTCAACCTTTTTCCTCGGGACTCAGTTGAAAAAAATAATTTATGCCCATGACCCAACAATTATGACCTTCTTCAGCAATGGCTTCCAGGCATTCAGCAGCAACAACAGGAGATGCCACGACTGAGCACCTGAAGGTCTGTGACCCAGTATCAGGTTCTGACCCACGTTTGAAAATGATTGCTATAGATGATCCTACTAGGGCTTTTATTGTAAGACTGTTTCAAGAAACATGTCCACGGAGTCATTCGGGTGGTGTTGCGGCAACAGAATGGACAACTTTTAGAATCTAGTCCAAGCTGACCCTCATCACTCAAAAGCCAGCTCAGAGCATGCCACAAGAGTTGAAGTCCTCACTAAAACCACTGTGCTTATTCCAACTACATTTTAAATAGCAACCAGTAATTGTTGGCACCTGAAGCTTTTGGGTGCTCAAGCTGAAATGCCTCAAAAGGAGCTTGATTCCCAGAGGGGGGAAAGGGGGTTCTCAATGTTTCCTGAAAAAACAAGCCCCTTTAAAGTGTCTCGAATTGGGGCACCCAAAATCACTAATCACTGCTGAAAATGCAGGCCAAGTATTGCACCCTTCAACAAGTTGGGTTCCCAGGTTTTAAAAAACCCTTTCCTTTGCAGTGGTTAAAAGTGAAGTGTCATAGTCCATTGTTATCCACTGACCTGCATCTGGACACTAGTAGTTGATTAAAGCACTTGAAAGCCCCTCTTTATGTCCAATATTTCTCTAGCCCCTACATAGTAAGGCAGCTGGAACTAGAACTGGGACTTTTAGGCTATGTCTATGCTGGCAGTTTAAGTTGAATTAAGGAGGCTTAACTCAAATGCAATTAGTCCCTGTCTACACTAGACTTTCATTAAGTCGAATTAAGAAGTTTCTTAATTCGACATCATGAAAGCTTAATTCAAATGAATAAGAACCATCTGTGGGTTTGAACTAAGCCTTAATTTGACTCCTCAGTTCAAACTAAGGATGGTGTAGACTTGGATTAACTCTTAATTCAATTTAATTAAGGTCAAATTAAAGGCAGTGAGGTCGAATTAACAAAGTGGACTAAGTCAACTTAACTTTAAGTCGACTTAGTCCACTTTGTTAATTCAACTTAATAAGGTTAAATTTAGTTTGAATTAAAGTCAAACTTATTAGTTCAAATTAACAAATTTGACCTAATTTTTTCAAGTGTAGACATAGCCTCATTCTCTAAAAGCAGCAATTCTATCAGGTAAGTCCTCTTGCTCCAAGTCAGTAGGAGCATAGGGAGTTATTGAAAGCCCTTATATTAGGGTTATCTGTTACATTCTCTATTAAATCTATAGGACTTTCCATAAGGGTCATGTTGATTGCAAAGCTCTGCCTTTTTTGTATTGGGAGAGGGAAGTGTTTCTGATTTATAGCTTAACCTTTGATTAGTAATGATTAAATTGCGATGCCTTTGTTCATTTTTACTGTGCTAAGAACTCTTCCTGTGTGCTGACACAGCAGTCATTTTATTCTCAGATGACGCAGCCTGTTACAGATGAGACACATGCACTGTGATTGCTCATAAAGACTTTACTTTTGTCCTTCCTCGTTTTCATAAATCTAAAGTAAATCGGTGACACTGAAAGGAGAAGGCCTCTCCCATCTGAAATGAAAAACTAATGAGCGGAAAAGGCTTTACGTGTCATGAGGGACAGAATTTGAGTTACATCTACTAGTTTATAATCAAATAGAGAGTATCATCAGGAAGAACTCTTAAACCTGGCTCTGAACTTTTCTGAAGTTAATTGTTGTGAACTTGGTGTCAAGTTATATTGGCAAAGAGCACATATTGCAATTGTTATAAACTAAAACACCATTGAGAGAAAGGATAGTTTTATGTCTGAAGCTCTGGAGTGGAATTCAAGAGAACTGAGTTGAGTTTCAATTTTGCATACAACATTTTTATATAACATTGACCAAAGCATTTAATTGCTGTGCTTCAGTTCCTGGGCTGTAAAATGGAGATAAATATACTACATTTGTCCATTTAAATATTAAGTTCTTCTAAGCAGAGATGATCTTATTATGTATACATATAAAGCAGTTGGTTGGGAATGTTCCATTAATGATTTTTTTGTTGCAAAAAATTACAAAATCAAAAATTTCTGCAGACAAATTTCACTTTGCACAGTTTTCTTATTTTCCACTGGGTAAATCTAAAGGAAATAGTTAATTTTGGGTTGATTTGACCCAAACCAAACATTTTCATTTGTTGAACTAAAAAATCTTTGTTGAGTTGGTTGAACTCAATACTTCAGGTAGTTACAGTTTAATGTTTGACTCAACTGACTCCAATCAACATTAAACTACAACTACTTAAGGTTCTGTGGAGCCTTATGGGTGATGTTGTTTGGGTGGTTCTCGGCCCCGTTCTTTCTTACGGGCCAGGATCTTTGTCAAGACTGCATCTCCCATCATACAGTGTAGATTCCATCTGACTGAGCTCCTTGGTGCACAATGGGAGTTGTGTGACAGCAGTGCATCATGGAAAATGTAGTTAGGCCAGAGACCATCATATATAGGGAAGATAAGAATGTAAGGCACCATAACGCTATAAGCAGATTCTCTTTAATTTTGAACTGACTTGAAATGAGGAGTTTTCTGTTGGAATTTTTTGAACTTTTCTTTCTGAAAAAAAATGGATATTTTAACTTTCTGCATTATTAAAGCACATCAAAATATTAGAATTTCCTGTGTGATGTAAATTTCCACTTTTGCTTGGTTCTCATGCACAGGACAATGTGACTCTGATCAGGATGGGAGTCATCTGTTGTCACTAATATATTTCTTTTCTTATAACACTGGAGAAGTCCAAAACTAAGGCATACAGATCATCTGAGATTTTTCAAGCACATGCTAGAATTCTACTTTCCTCATAATGCATCACATTGTTCAATGTTTGAAAAAGAGGCACCTGTTGCCTATTTTCTAACATACCATATGACTTGCTCTTTAGCTGTTTCCATATAAAAGCCTTGCTTTATAGAGCTTACCAAGCCAGCTTTTCTATGTCAGGTTGTCACAGAAATTTTTCCTATTCATTTTGAGACCAACTGCTGTTAAAAGGTTGTAACAAAGATGTAACTTGCTCCTTTCACTTCTTTCTAGTCCATCTGATTTAAACCTATATTTTAGTGCTCTATTACTCTTCTTTCCATTTTTTTTCTCCATGGGAATCAGACCATTTTATTCAGGCTATTTCCTCAGTATCACATTAACACATTAAACTTCATATAATTTATTGTATGTTCACTAATCTCCCATTCTTTCCTCTAAAAAGAATGGACGTTTCTGTAAACTCTATATTCTCTTGTTCATTTCAAAAGGTTTTCTTGCCTCATGGGAATCCTCTTATTCTCATTAAATTTCATATCTGAACTGTTTCCCTGGAAACAAAGGATCTGATCCAGCCATGGGACTGAGCTCCTTAATTCTCATTGGTTTTGGTAGTAGCTGAAGTCATCCAGTACTTTTCGAGGAAGGTTCAGAATCTTGCAGGATATGGATCTTATGTATTAAATATTGAGCTCTAGTCCTTGGATGACAGGAAATGATGCTGCATATAAACTCTTACACTCCACCTCATGAATAACAAGGGATGTGAAGTTAAGATTGCTTAATATACTTCTGTGGCATCTGTGATCTCATTTATATTCTTTTGGCCCTGGAAAATGTTAATGCACAGCAATGCTTCATCAAAAGGTCCCTGGGAAACTCTTTAAGTTGGAGTAACTTACTTTCTGTAATGCTTAGAATAGGCCAGTTGATTTGTTACTGAACTATCCTGGTTAATGGTGGATTGGGTTACCGTGAGAAAAGCCAGCTTGAGGGGGGAAAAAAAAACCCTGGACATTCTTTTAGATAAGTGCCAAAATTCTTCCAAACAAACTCTTACCCAGAGCAAGAACCTTCATTTTAGTATTGCCCGAATCATTTGCTTTCTGAATTTTCATCTGTGAAAATGGTGGGTGCAAGGAATAATTGGAGCAAGGATGGTCTTTCATAGAGAAAGAGGACAGGCTTATTTTTAGGGCACTGGACAGAGACTGTGCAGACGGCATTCAAGTTTTGGCTTTGCCAGACATTCTCCGTGTGACTAGGGGGTTAGCAGACAGCAAGTTTCGAAAATCAGGATGCTTTTTATTTTTCCAGTGCAGGAGTATAGTTGCCTATATAAGACAAAGAGCTTATGTTGTGACGGTCCTGATGAAATTGGAACAGCTGGTGTGACCCTGGACAAATAAGTAATAATATTACCACTCCAAAACTGGGCATGAAATCACCAGCCTTGAGGAAACACCACCAAATACAGAACACTACAGTCCTGCTCTTCAACAATACTAATTTTTAGTAGAAGGCTACACTCATTTAGGTCCCTGAATAGGAGGCTAGCTCATGAAGAGATCAGCAAAGAGCTGCACATTGGATGCTGAGCATCTTTGAAAATTTTGCCTGTGGTACTAAACCAACAGGAGATGCCGGGTGCTGAAAACTTGGTGTCAACTGTGAACGCTTGAAAATCAGGCCTTACTTATGAAGTAGGCTTCTCTGAAAATCGACCATGATGCTTTTAAAAAATTACTTAGTCCCAGAGCAAACTTATGACACTGATTACTCATTGCTAATTCCTCTTTGTTGCCCAGACTGCCCATCAAAAAGAAATAATGACCACTTACCTGAAAATTGCGATGTAATCAAATTAATAAATAGTGAGTATCAGACTTACAAGGAGGTCTGGCATAGATCTTGGACTTTGTATAGACGGGGAGGGGTTTTTTGTTTTTTTTACTTTACAAATATTATATGGAAGTAGAATACCAAACAGTTTCTTTGTCCAATTATAATGCAATCTGCATCAAATAACCAGAAAATTAACAAAAGGATAAAAACTAGTAGGTCTCAGTTCAAAATTTCCTCTCTGCTACCTGATTCCACAAGGTACGGATTTGACACACTTGCAGAGTTGAAAGAAGCAGACAATAAATTAGGATCTGTGCATGTGTGCGAGTGTATTTTTAAATTCAGCAAGTTTCCTATTATACAGAAGGCAAAGATGAGGCAGCTCAATCCCCTTCTCTTTCTCAAATAGAGATCCAAGTATGATGCGTCACTACTCTCCATTGTGGAGAGTGAGAAACACATCCAGGTGTTTTATGACACTTCTTCCAACAAACACTGTGGGGAGGGTCCAGAAGCTCCGCTGAGGTCAAGACACAGAGTTCACTTCCTGGCTTTGCAACGGAGTTTCTGTACATCAGCAAAACAAACAAGGAGTCTCGTGACACTTTTAAAATCTAACACATTTATTTATTGCATGAGCTTTCATGGGAGAAAAATCCCACTTCATCAGATGCTTGTATGTCAACAAGTCAGTAGTCTGTGTGTCAGTCCCAGCTGTAAAATGGGGCTAATTCTGCCTTTGTTTCAGCTGCAAACTCTTTGGACCAAAGGGCTCTTGCTATGCGCAGTGCCCATCACTGTGGGGCTCTGATCTCAACTCTAGAAGCTACTATAATACAAATAACATGCTGTTGTGTAGAGGTGTTCCTGTCAATGCCATATTCTTACAGCATACCACACAGAAAGCAAAAGACATCTGTTCATATGAACTTAAAAATATTAAGGTTGATTCTGGATGCAGAACTCTCCCCTGCTCTGCTTAATAATGCCACTGGGGCAAGACAATATCGAGCAGAGATATCAGGAGGCAAATATTTTTTCTACAGAAGCTTGTATTCCATGATGGACTGTGAGAACATTAGATCTAATTTTCCTGGCAAAACATCCATCATGTTTATGAACTTTTCATAGAAGACAGTCATGCCTCTTGCTCAGTGAAATCAAGTCTGTGGGTGAAACAAGACTGTGTATCCTCACAAACACATGCATGTCCACAAATACCAGCTGTAGCTAAAACCTAGATTTTATGAAATAGGCAATAATTGTAGCTACAAGGAGCTACATTACATCTTGTAATATAGAAACCAACTTCTGCATATCTTTCTAAGTGCTTACATCTTTCCTTTCTATATTGTCTGGGTGCCTCTCAAACATCAGTGAGTTTTTATCTGCTCAGCATACCTTGGAGGCAGGAAGGCTATTATTCCTATGTTAAAGATGGGGACTCAAGGTACAGTGTAGACAAAAAAAGTCACAAAAAAAAATGCCCTGCAGCTACAGGGCTAAAAACGGTAATGTAAATATTCCCAAGAGCTGGCTCTGAGTTTCTACCTGTAAGTTCCCCATCTTCAAGTATCTGATGAAGTGAGATTCTCTCCCACAAAAGCTCATGTGATAAATAAATTGGTTAGTCTTTAAAAGTGCCAGAGGACTCCTTGTTTGCCTTACCTATCATTGTTCAACTCCTTTAGGATCCTTTGACTGTCCCAGAGTTACCCATTTGACAAGGGTCATGCACAGGCCAATCTTGATTGAAGGTAACATGGATAGTCACAGATATTTGCCAAAAGTTGACCAGTTTTGTTCTATGTGCTACTTTGCAGACTACTTGCTTCAAGCATTTGCTTCTCACTATTTATTATTAGCCATTGGACAGCTGCATCATAGAGTGCAACTCCTGCTCCTTCATTGGATGAAGGATGAGGGAATAAGGAATAACAAATGATAAACAGTGAGAAATGTGTAGCAGGAAGGCATGGTCCGCCTCGGAGATAGGCCAGGGGGTTCTGCTTGTCTGCAGGGGGACAAAGCCAGAGCCGGCCTCTTAATCAGGCCAGAAGCAGAGGGGCAGGACAATAAATATAAAGGGGAAGGCAGCCCGCTCAGTCCAGCACAAGCCGCTGAAAGGGAAGGATGTGCCTCCGCTCTCTCCTGACCCTAGGCCGCCCTGTGGGGAAGCTGGGCTCTGGCCACTGGACCCAGACGCAGATATCTGGTGGGGGGCCAGCGGTGGCCGGGGACTGGGAGCTGCCACCCGGACCCTGGGCCACCAAAGGCCCACAGGGGGAGTTGCTGGCGGAGAGACGTACAGTCAACCCCAAGCCATTTCTCGCCAGGGACCCCGAAGCACTGCATCCCCCCTGCAACTTGGAGGAGCTGCCCTCAGCTGTTGAGGACCCCGACCTACCACCAACCTCCGGCGACCTAGAGGAGCTCCCTTCAGCAGAGGAACCTGAGGGGCTTCCCCAATTGCCACCGCTTGATGAGATGGAGGGATTCTGCAATCTTCCCCCGGGGGACTACCCCGAGGAGCTGGTGGACAAGTTACCATTAGAGCAGGGGACATGGGGTGACCCAGGGGAGGGCAGGTTTCCACCCTCAGTGGGGAGCCACACGTTCGGGTCAGCATGTTGTGGCCGGGACCCCTCTGACTCCTGTGCAAAGGTCTCAGTGTCTAGAGGGGACCTAGGCTGGGACACGGTGGACCTGCACGACCTAACACCTTCATCGATTCCTACCCCAGCCCCTACACCCCCTCTCGGGTTGTAACCCTGAAAGGCAGCATTGTTCTTTCCCCTCACCTTAGAGACAGACTGAGATGGTGAAACTTGTTGCCCTGCCAAGGAGTCAAAGATTTGGCGGTCCCGCCCCCATGAGGGGCTGGGGACCTGAACTAGCCACCCCTCCCCAGGAGGGTAGGCAGCTTGCTTACAAACGAACGTCAAACCCCTTTTTTAAAGTGCAAATACCCTAGTTAATATGTAAGTAGGGCCATGGCATGAAAAACATTCCATGTCCCTGCAAACAACAGCCCGCTCCTATAAATGTGTGCACATCAGCCGCCATCTTGGTGGACAGAATGGGGATTGAACCAGGGACTTCTAGAAGTTAAAGCATGTTGTTACAACACGACAGCATTACTGACTCACATTACGTATGAAATAAAGGCTGCAAATATGGGCAATCCCTCTCTTTTTTAGAATGAATGTGCATGAACACTGTTTCTGTAGGTCTTGCCCATCTCTTGTTGGTGAAGACCTCAGATGCAGAAGTTTGGAGTCACTCTGATAGTGAAAAAACCCATGCAGGCAGCCAGTGTGAGGAATAAATACTATTTAATGTCTCAAAACAGTCCTTTAGGAGAACGTAGGTCCTATGCTGGCTCTCTGTGCATGGATGAATATTTCACCTGCAGAGGGAATAAGTATGTTAAATATTTGCATGCTGTTTTGTCATGCCTGTATGCTCCTTTATGGCCATATCATGTGTGTTGCACAGAGGCACTAACATGAAAAGACTTTCTTGTAACTTGTAATACCCTGAAGCACCATGGGGTGGTTCTCAATCCCTCATTCCAATTCTCTAATTATATTCTTCCTCTGGCCTGATCCAAAGCCCACAGAAGTTAATTAAAAGCCTTTTCTTGGCGTCAGGGGGCTCTGGAGGAGGCCCTTATTCCCTTGTAATCGTTATTTCTTCTTGCAAATCTAAAAGCAGTCTGTGTTCTTGAAACACAGGTGTGCTGCACAAGTTTGGGTCATCTGCTCAGCCCATAGAAACAGGCTCCTCATTGGCTGCTAAGCTCCAAGCCATGGGCTGTGAACCACCTGCTGCTTTTACCAGGAACGAGAGAGGAAGCTTGAGTAACCACAATTTTTAAAGTGATTAAAAATAATCTCGCCTTTAGCTGACACAGAGCTGCAGCTGACAACTCAAGGTAATGCTGCCGACTTTTCATTTAAAGGCACTTGGGCACCTGGTTTGGAGAATTTGTTTGTGCTCCAACACAGCTGCTGTTAGAAAAGGTGGAATGAACACGGTGAGGGACACAGAATGAGAACGGCACACTGGGAAGGGAATTAACCAGCACGCAACAGATAAAATCCTTTCTTTATGTAACTCCACTGATCTCTGCTGGGCACTGCTTCCCTGGCATGCCGTGTTGTGGGAACAGAGAGAACTGACACTGTGGTTTGTCTACACTGCCGCTGGGAGGTACGATTCCCAAAACAGGAAGCCGTTTGCTCTGTTGGAACTAACATGCTAGAAATAGCAGATGTAGACATTGTGGTGGTTCAGGCTAGCAACACCCAGGGGTTGAGTTGGCTTGAACTTGGCCAGCTAGCATGAGCCACCACGAAGTCCAGGCTGGTTTTTTTTTTTTTGTTTTTTTTTTTTGTTTTACTTGAGCTAGTGCACATCTGTTTACAAGAGCTGGGGATTACACCTCCCAACTGCATGGTAAACACAGACTTTGTGCTTCAGCAGAGGCCTATGACAATGACCCAGCTGGAGTTAGGACCGATAACTAGAGCCCTGTGGATGTACCTACATACAATCTGCCTCTGCAAGAATTGGTCCATGGATATCTGCATTGTCTCTGCAGATGCGGGTATAATGTGAATATCTACAGATATAATATAGATAGCTACGGATTTGCAAGCTCCAGCCCTGCACAGATACAAATAAGTGGATCTATATCCAATCTGCATTGCAAGAAATGGTCCACAAATGTCTGCATTGTATCCAAGGATGTGAATATTCTTGGATATAATGCAGGTATCTGCGGATTTTCAGAGCTCTACCAATAACAACAGGACCAGAGAGGAAACAAATCTTTGTCATCAACAGCCAGCCCAGCCCCTTCCAACAGAAGGTTCCTTCTTGGAACATGGAGGATGAAGAGCACCATGAATTTAAATCATCTCCACTCAATCTTCTGGACCCAGAGACCCCCAAGGGTCCCGGAAGGCAAGGGAGGTGAAGGGATGGCAAGACTAGCCTGTTTTTTACAGCAGCCATGCACTGAGGGTTAGACTACAGCCTTCACTCATAGGAGAAGATGGCACCAGGTAACAAGAGTCCCTGTAGAAGGAAAGGAGGGATTAGTGAGTTTTTCACCATGATGGAAGGAATCCCACAGACTTGCAAAGTTTCCCTGTGTGAATTCTTTAATTTTTCCATCCTTTTAGGTCTCTTTCCTGCCTTGTAAAGTTGACTTAATAAAAATTCTAAATATAACCCAGGCTTCGCTTAAGTTGACTTAAACCTATTGAAGTTAACTTAAGCCCCCACTGTAGACATAGCCAAGGAGTGGAAGGATGGTTTAGTCTCCATCAATGAAGCCCTGAGCGGATACACAAATGTGGATCCTCAGCCAGTCAGCATCAGTCTGTATCTGATCCTCATCCAGATTTTATTTGTACCTGTGTCTGCACCGCCCCCATCTCACAGCAGTTCCTACTCCAAGGATAGGAGCGGAGTATTTGTCTGGGTGCCCAGCTGCCTGTGTACCATAGCATAACTAAGAAAGTAGGGGCTTAACGAATGTGCCGACACTGTTGTTTTTATTTTAAACATGGAGTTTATACAAATTCATAGGGTCTTGGAGGAACCACTGTGACATCTGGGACAGCTGCCTGTGTCAGCTCTTGGACTGTTAGGGTATGTCTACACTATGAGTTTAAGTCAACTTAAGGAGGCTTAAGCTGATTTAAACAAAGCCCTGTCTACATTTGGAGCACATTAAATTGATTTAAGGGCTTCTCAATTTGACTGAATCACTCCTGCCCTTAAAGTCAGTTTTAAGGGTTCAGTCAACTTCATTAAGTTGACTTAACACTATGTGGACATTAAAGTCGACTTAAGCCAGGGGACCCATTTAAAGTCGACTTTAAGTAGACTTTAAGTCAACTTAATAAAGTCAACTTAGCTTTTATAGTGTAGACATAGCCATAGAGAGCAACAACTGCCCCCCTAAAAACTGACCTCCACTGCATCCTGGATGGACCACCAAATAGCTGCAGATCCCACCCCACACATCCTAAACAGCTGATAGTGGTCAATCCTCCAGTGCAGGGGGAAGCAATTGCCATTCAGTTGGCTGATGGGGTTGCTAGCAGGACTATAACATAACAAATGTAAGAAAATGTGACGTTTATTAGCAATACATTTAGCTGAAAAAATTGGGTGTGCCCATGGAATTGTTTCTCTTATTGAAGTGTGCCAATGTTACCGAAAAGGTTGGGAACAACTACCCTACATAACCATGGAGGTCACAGTTGAACATTGCCTGAATGGTGATTACAGCTTGTCAACTTTTGCTGCCTTTTGATTTTTGTTTTGATGAAATTTGTTCTCAAAATTTATTTGCAACAGAAAAAGGGATATTTCTTGCAGAAATTTGCTTGAAAAAATTGTGTCTTTTTCAACCAATTTGTAGGGCTGACCCAAGGTTTCAATTCTGGCCTCACAAAAAGATGAATTTTGCACTGAATTTTTTTGATGGTTTTGGTGTGGCCAGCTCTCTGAAGTGTCTATTATTGTGGCCATTCTACAGATTGGGAAATTGAAATTCAGAGGTAAGTGAGTTGCCCAGAGTCACGTGCTGCCTAATGGAAAGCTCATAGAAGTCAATAGGGAAGATATCCATTATCTTCAATGAATCTTGGATCAGGCCAAAGATACATCAGTGGCATATTCACAATAAAACCTAGGACCTGTGACTCCAGAGCCTAGCCTTTAACACAGTAAACAAAAAATGGTTAAAGACCTTTTTTTTCCTGTTACTAACCTCATTTCTGCTTTTCTGAAAAACTCCTGAGCTGACATTTTTCTTCAGTTAGGAAGAACTTTCCCTAGGAAAAAGAAAATCCTAGAGTCACATTGATTGTCCATGTGAGCACAGCTGGGCTTTGTAACTTACCGAGTCACATGTAAAATTCATGTGGCTTTATCCTTTTGCCAGGAGTTTATACCCCGTACGCTCAGGGTTGCACAGGACAATCTTCTTAAAGTGCAGCTATTTCTCCTTTGTTTCCTTCGGTCTGCAATCAGGTAAGACAAACCAAATTCCCAAGCCCAAAATACATGTCAAAGTGAAGATATTTGCTCCTCAGCACCAAGAATTCTGAACTCCTTTACCTTTCACTTTCATAGTTTCCATGGAAACCATAACGTTAAGCTGTGCGATTACTTACTGCAACATTACATAATCCACCGAACGCACGGTTACTCCTGAACAAACGTGTTTGCGCTGCTGCTTTTTATCAATGTAATCAGCCTGATCTGTGCTGATTTGATTAAGTAAGGCATGGCAGTGTAAAATCAGCTATGAAAATGTGGAGTCTGTCAGCTCACTACCCAGAAAATGGTGTACTCACTGTTTGTGCTGCATGTTAAAAGGGGGGTATTGCTGCTGGCCCGGCACGTTAGCTGGTGTTGAGACATTGTAATAGATCTAGGGTTCAGCAAATTGCCTGATGTATCACAGAAACATCATTTTAAATGCGAGGGTCCAAACCTGAGTTTTATACTTGTACAATTGCATGGAAACTGACTCCCCCACACTTTGTGTTGTCATTTACCCCTGTGCAAACTGAAATTTTCCAATTCCTTAAGTCAGTGGCATTATTTGATGCTCTCTTCAAACTGGGGTAAATTATTGCACAAGAGGCAAAGCAATGAAGAACGACCAGCTGAGTTGCTCTTAATTTGAGCTAGTAAAAGGACAACCAGAATCAGCCCCTTAACATTTTGGATTAACACTGGCAATATTTTTGAGGCAATTCAGAGAAGCCCTTCACTGATGATGGCAAGAACCTTCCACTCTCCTTCTCTTCCATTCCACCCGTAAAGCTGAACCAGCGACAGCAACAGTGGGAAGTTTGGGGTGGGGAATGGCTGGCATAGACACAGCCTTTAAATTACGATTAGTTCCATTGACTTAAGTGGGGTTTCTTGAACAAATTGTTAGATTAGGGCCTTAATGATAGCTGAATTGTTTTTCTTTTCTTACTCATTGAGGCTGATCCACTCCAGTTAATGACAAGTTCCATTGACTTTAATGGGAGCCAGATTAGCCTCTATATCTGCACTGGGCAAAAAAGCCATCTCCTCTAGACCCCAGACTTGCAAAGAAGAAGCAAGGGAAATGAGGATGTTAATGCATTTGTTGATTTGCCATATCAGTATTTGCACAGAAAAGAGTGAAAGAGATTGCAAGCAATGGCTCTGGTTCTCAGGGCTAGACAGGGGCCTTGGATCCCTGGGCCACCCACCACTGTGGGCTCTCATGGCCTAGGGCCCTAGTCCCCCCCACGATGGCCTGTGGGTAAGCCAGTGCATGGAGCAACTTGGGGCCAGAAATTGTTCTCCGGGGTGCTCCTGCTACAGGCTTCAGTCCAACTGGCCTGCTTGGAGGAGTGGCAGGGCCAGCTGGTGGATGGGGCGGCCCTACAGGGCCACACCACAGGCTTCATGGTGCATCACCCAGCCCTGACCCCAGAGGGGAGCAAACAGGGGGGCAGGGCAGGAGTACTGCAGACCCTGGCCTCAGGGCCCTGCTCCTTCAGCATCAGCAGGGGTACCCCAGCTCCTCCCAGACCCCATCAGTGCTATGCCCGGCTGGGCGGTGGGGGCCGGATCACCAGGTGGCTTAGGGGCTGGAACATAGGGCTTCATCCCTTATAGCCCCCGCATTGACTCTGTCTGTCCTGTTTATCTACCCACACAGAACCCCTTTAAAGTACATTGATGTAAGGCAAGCAAAGTCTAGCCCCAAACTTGTATTATGAATGAAAGCTGACGCAGATAACGTAAATTCTTTTGGAGCATTTTCACAACCTCAGTTCTTCTTTTTCAATGTGTTGCAGTAATTACGTGAGAGCAAAATTTATGCCTTCCTTAAGCACCACTGTTCTTTTCTATAGCAACTTCTCTTGCCAGCGCTCTTCCTACTTAAAGAATTGTTCAAGCATGCCAAAGAAAACCTGGCTGTGATTCTATTGACTGTACCAGGCTACAATGTGTCCCTTTGAAATGGCTGTTCCTTCCAACAGCAATCTCAGTGTTCTTTGGTTGCTTCTGGCTCACTGTAATGACACTCATTTTACATCTACACCAAGGGACTCACTTCATATGTTCATTAACACTGCAAATATTGACTTGATGGAAGGTTGTAAAATGCTAAGCCAGCTGCTAGTAGATCATCTAATACTGCTTTTGTATCAAGTATCTAATAAAACAGGTAATTTAGCTTGTCTATGGGTAGTCTGAATCAGCGGATAATGAATTGTTTGATTGCCAATAAGTCGCAAGCATTTGCAGTCTACATAAAGCAAACAAATACTGGAGACTGGAATTTATTAGCTATAGCAACTGTGGTATTCAGATGTTTTCTGGATCTGCCAAAAAATATGTTGTCAGTTTCCCACACCTCTTGGCCAAATGATGGCACCTTTACTAATTTGGAAAATACCATATTCCATTGTGAGTCCTACTGAAGTCAGCAGTCTCGATCCTCAGCTGGTGTAACTTGACATTGCTCCATGAAGCTAGAGCAGCAGATGAGCTGATCCAATGGGGCCACTTATGGAGTGAAGTGCTAGGTTTGATCCTGAAAAGCCCTTGTGTTTGTTTTAATTTACATACTTTGAGTATTACCATTGGTGTTAATGGGAATGACCTCAGTGTAGTGTCCAAGTCTTTGCAGGATGAAGGTCCTACTTTGCATCTAGAGTATCAGAGTCTGGTCCTCTGAATTTCCCAGTTTGCCATCACATCCCATGTCTCTGCTTTCTAGATAATGCCTGGCCTGCAGAGTTTTCTGATTTTATTTCTTTTTGTACAGCACCAAGAGTACTCAATGCCAAATTAATAATAAATAGCATAATGAAATGAAAATCCTCCCAAGTGTGCTGTCCCCCTGCCCCATGACATTCTGTTTGCTTCTGTCCTCTGCAAGCAGATTAGAAAGACTGGGCTAGTGGCTAAAGGACACTACTGGACTGGGACTTGGGAGATCCTGGTTCTGCCACAGATTTGTGATGGCCATGCAGGCAAGCCTTCCCAGTGGCCAATGTAAAAATAAAGGAAGAGGCAGCTGGTGTCTGCCTGGTGCAGCTGTGATCATTGGCATGGGTTGGGCTCCACCTTCCTTGAAGAGCCGCTATTGGGCTTTGCAAGACCCTGAAATTGTAGGTACACAGCTTGCTGGATATGAGTCAAATATGAGTGCAAGGTTAAACTGTAAACAAGGGTGGGACAAGCAGCTTGAGTGGAGTGAAACTGTAAGCAAGACTGACACAGGACGTGTGCTGAAGACAAAATTTACAGGGCTAGCTAAGTGTATACATCCTGAACTGATAAACTTGAAACATAGATAAGGTGAGGATATCGTAGAACCTACACAAAGTGTTTGGTCCTTACATGAGTCGTACAATGTCCAGACCAGTTAGATTCAAGAAGTGTAGATGGTAATAGCTAGGAAAAGTAGATATAATCTGTGACATGTCTGAGATGGTTTGGAATTGTGATAGCACCTTATACCTAAGCCCCCTGTCTAGGCCAGGCCACGTGGGCATAGAGCTGTTATATACCTGATGTAAGAAAGGTCTGAATGGACTCTACACCGACACCTAGTAAGGAGACAGGGAGAAAACTCCAGAAATCCACAACCTCACTGATATAGACATGGCTGCTCATCGTAGGTGCACAACATGATGGAGTCTCTTTACCCAGATGATCGCTTCTGACTAGTGTTGGTGTGCAAATCACTTTGGTATTGTGGACAGGGTTTTCACTTTTTTATGAGCAAAGGTGAGCAGAATGTTCTGGGCATGCCCTGACTGAGGGCACTTGCCCTCATCTGAGCTGCACTCTCCAAATGTGGGGTAGGGATGCCTAAAAACTGGAGTAGGGTGCAGTGGAGGGAGAGGAGAGTAGGATATTAAAAGGACAAGCATCCCATGTACTTTCACCTTTGCAAGATGACAACCTGAAATGAAGGATGCCACCCAATGCCGTCTGGGGTGATGTTTTGCTTATATTCATGGGCTTGTGGTATTCTTTCAGCTAATATTCATTCCTTTCCTTTTTTTTCTTCAATATAACCACTCTGTGCTTGCAAAAGGGGAAACGTTGCCTCTTTTAGGCACCAAAAGTAACATTTGCTTTTCCTAAATTTGAGTAAAGGACTGAAGTCAGTTCTGAATTGCAGTGTTAAGAGAAACCCCCACATATTGAATGCAGTGGCTGCCAGTTACACCTAAACAAAGATTACACTAGTAAAGTGACCTGAGTGAAAAGCTGGAGTCAGAGATGTTTAGAATCCCAGAGAGCTGGACAATAGCTCTCTGAAGTGGATAAAACATTCTGGACATACTGAGTAGAAAAGATCTTATAAGGAAACCACAAAACAGACCACCAGGGTACAAGTCACTTTTAGAATGAACCCTATATCTGAGGCTATGCTGGAGCTGGTGAAAGGACTCAGTGCTAGGGGAAACCTTTTCCCTGACCTAGACCAAGAATAAATCAGGCCTTCATTGCTAAGGTCCTCACAAGTCTGTCAAATGGAGTTAATACTTCATTTACCTGTTGATTTAGGTCATCAGAAAAAAAAAAATCAACCCAGGCAGTAACATGATGTAGATAAATCCTCTAGCTATTGGCATGCTATCTCATTATGCATCACTACCATAGAAGCCACAAGATGGCCAACATGTCATCAATGAGACAGAGATATCAGAAATAAATCATTCAACATAGCAGGGGTCTTCAAAAATATTCTCTGTCTCCTCTTTAAACAATCTAATCATTTCTATGTATACAACCACCCCCCTGTAATCTACAGCTTCTCATTTTTGTTATTTCTTGAAGTCATAATGACTTCTTCAGATACATCTGAAATTATCCTGACATTAAAAACCATTCCTTTACTATTGCACCATTGCTATTGTTATTTAGCTGTTGTTAAAGATAGCCCTTATAGCAAGTCTGGTGGCTGGGCTCACCTGCTTCCCCTCATGTTCTAGTCCCTTAGTTTTAGAGATTTCACAAAAGACTCTATAGGCCTTTGTGGCTGCAATCATCCATGCTTATTTATTTATACTGCCCACAGGTAGGCCCCTGATCTAGCCCCAGGTGTCTTGGGGGCTGTGAGACTCAGAGCTCTATGTCCTGCCTAGTCAACCAGCCATCAGATCAACAGTCTCTTCCTACCCTGCTTGACCACACCTCCTGCTCTGGTTTCTTGCCCAGGTTTATGTACTTGCATGGACAGGTCCCCAGCTGTTCCTCCTCACCTTGTTAATCCTGACTCTGACTCATCTTAATCAGAGCTACACCTGCTCCAGCCCTTTGGGCCAGAGCTGGCAGAGTCAACTGAGAGGGTTTATTAACCCCTCTGCTCTTCCACAAAAGAGTGAAGAATAAAATGGAGGGAGAGGGAAAGGACAGTAGATTGCTGTTATAATATGGCTCCTTGTGTGCTGTACTTACTCAGCATTTTGATTGATTGCTTTTATAAATTCTGAGTTCACAGGTCAGTGCTGTATACATAAGGGAGGGTCCATTTTTAAAAATATATAACATACACTCCTTCATGAAGTTGCTATTCTCCCTCATCACTAACTCGGTCAAAGCTAATTAAAGTTATAGAGCTCTTTCTGTTAATTTCAATGAGCTTTGGATTAGGCCTTTACTGTTTTCTCAGAAGGGTCATGATGGGGCAAGGTTTTTTTCTTTCCTTGCAAAGGAATGTGCATGTCATATGATGGGTGCTTGGCACTATAGAGAACTTGGGAGAAATATAGTCACAACACCTACAAGTTTACAACTCAAAAGATAAATCATACAGACAAGAGCTCTGATGCACTAAGAGCTGGTTATCTGGGTGGCTGATTAATTGCAGAACTGCAGGTGCTTCCTGTGAAGTTTTAAACATCTTTTATTCAAATAATTAGCACTTCCTCAGTGTTATGCCTTCCACACTCCAACTGCAAACTGCATATTTCTCAGCACTTTTCTGCATCTACACAAAGAAATTGATCAGCTGAACCATTATGGCAGTCCCATAATTAAACCTGTAGGGGAGCTCTAGTGATATATTTATGCCACTGTAATTCTATTTGATAGTTTTCCTGTGTAGACAAACCCTCAGTTTAGTTTCATTTAAGTCACACAAAGGAAAAGAAGAAAGGACAAATATAAAGTTTCCATAAGAGAGAGTGTGCAATCTCTAACAGCTTTCTTGAATCATTTTTTCATATCTAAATAGATAGAAAACACAATAACCACAGGTAACTGAATTAAATGAATAGGCAGCAGGTTTAAAACAAACATGAAGAAGCACTTCTTCACACAATGCACGTTCATCCTGTGCAATTCAATGCCAGGGGACATTCTGAAAGCCAAAAGCACAGCTGGGTTCAGAAAAGAATTAGAGAAATTCATGGAGGAGCAGTCCATCAATGGCCAAAATGGTCTACCTATTAGTTAAGATGGTCAGGTCACAACCTCATGTTCTGGTTGTTGCTCAGCCTCTAACTGCCAGAACCTGGGACTTGATAACGGGATAGATCTTGATAGGTGCCTTGTTTTGTTAATTTATCATTCATCTATGTGTGCTGTGCGGTCTTATAATTAACCTATGAACTATGTTATCTATATTCACTGTATGCTATACATGTTTAAACTGTAGGATTATAGAAGTATCAGACTGACAAATAGACAAGTAATTAGTATATCCAAGTAAGCAGGACTGAAATTCAAAGGCCCTACTAGTAGAAGCTTGTAAGATGTCAGCTTAGCCACACTAGGCCTTAGGCATAAGGAATAATGACGTAAATGACCAAAGAATGACCTGATGCCAAAAGATTATGGGAAAAGATTTGCCAATGGATTGTACTGTGAAACATTAGGAGTAACTCTTTTGCCTAGAAAGTACCAGATGGTCACATTTTTCTAACACATGCCCTAACTACAGGGTGCACTAAGTACGTAATTGCTAATGATGTGAGGTGAGAATCATATTATTAATAGGGGATGCCCAGATCTGGAAAAATGAGTTCCATGTGGAAAAACTCCAACACGAACCATCCCTCTACTGATAATCAGTTGGCAAGGCATCCATCAGATCCTAGGAATATAAGTGAGGAGTAAATGTGACTATATGTATCACTTGTGTATAGACTCACAGAATTGTAGGACTTGATGGTACCTCAAGAGGTCATCTAGTTCAGTCCCCTGCATTTATGGCAAGACTAAGTATTATCTAGACTCCCCCTTACAGATGTTGTTCTAACCTGCTCTTAAATCTATGTTTTCTAGACCTTTGATCATTTTTTTCTCTTATCTGAACTTTCTCCAATTTGTCAACATCTTTCAATGACTTACAGAACTGGGAACACTTTAGCTGAGGCCTAATCAGTGTGGAATATAACAGAAGAATTATTTCTTGTATCTTGCTTACAACACTCCTACTAATACATCTCAGAAAGATGTTTGCTTTTTTTGCAGCTATCTGGCACTGTTGCCTCACATTTAGCTTATGATCCATTATGACCACCAGATCTCATTTTGCAATACTCTCTCCTGGGGAGCAATTTACAATTTAGCATGTATGCAGTTGATTGTTCCTTACTAAGTGGAGTACTTCGCATTTGTCCTTATTGAATTCCATCCTATTTACTTCAGATCATTTCTCCAGTTTGTCCAGATCATTTTGAATTTTAACCCTATCCTCCAAATCAGTTGTTTTCAAATACTTTTTTCTTGAGACCCAGTTGAAAAAAATCCATTTTTGCCCACAACCCAACAATTACATTTTGAGCAATGTATTCCACTCTTTTGGAAGCATCAAGGGGCTCCGCAACCCAGTACCTGAGAAGCTGTAACCCAGTACTGGGTCCTGACCCATAATTTGAAAACAACTGCTCCAAATCACTTGCTACACATCCCAGCTTGGTATCATCCATAAACATTATAAGTGTACTCTCTATGGCTATGTCTACATTGGCAAATTAGTTCAAATTAAGGAGGCTTAATTCAAACTCACTTTTTGCCTGTCTCCATCTGACTTTCATTAGTTCAAACTAATGAATGCTTAGTTTAAATTAGTAACTACCACTGGTTAGTTTGAACTAAGAGCTTAGTTTGAGCGTTAGTTCAAACTAAGTACAGCAGTGACAAGGACTAACCCTTAGATCAAACTTAAGAAGTTCGAACTAAGGGCAGTTAGTTCAAATTAACAAAGTGGACTACTTTGAACTAGCGTTAGTTCGAAGTTCCACAGGGGCAGCCGTGTTAGTCTAGTAAAGCAAAAAAAAAAGCAAGGAGGCTTGTGGCACTTAAAGACTAACAGATTTGTTTATTGCATGAGCTTTCGTGGGAGAAAATTGCACTTTGTCAGACGCTTGAACTAGTCCAAGTTGTTAATTCGAACAAATAATTTTGAACTAACCTCAAACTTATTAGTTCAAACTAACAAGTTCAAACTAACTTTGCATAATGTAGACATAGCCTATGCCATTATCTAAATGACTGAAGAAGATATAGAACAGAATCATATCCAGAATGGATCTCTGTGGGACCTCACTTGATATGTTCTTGCAGTTGGACTGTGAACCACTGATAACTATTCTCTGGAAATTGTTTTCCAAAGTTATGCACCCACTTTATATTAGCTGTGTCTAGGTTGTATTTCCCTAGTTTGTTTAAGACAGAAGATAATGCACGACTTATCAAAAGCCTCACTAAAGTCAAGATAAGTCACATCTACTACTTTCCCATCCACAAGACTTGTTACCCGGTCAAAGAAACATGTTGAGTTGGATTGACGTGATTTGTTCTCAATGAATCCATGCTGATTGCTACTTACCACCTTATTATCTTCTAGGTGTCTGTAAATTGATTGCTTAATTATTTGCTCCATTATATTTCTGGGAACTGAAGTTAAGTTGACTGGTCTGTAATTCCCTGGGTTTTCTTTATTTCTCTTTTTATTTGCACTATACTTGAATTTTCCAGTCCTCTGGAATCTTTCCTGTTTTCCTTGACTTTCCAAAGGTAATCACGAATGGCTCAGGTATCTCCTCAATCAATTTCTTAAGTATGTATCTAGGAGGTATTTCATCGTGTCCTGATGACTTGAAGACATTAGACATCTAATGTAAATAATTTTTAACTTGTTCTTTCCCTTGTTTAGCCCCTGATTCTAATTAACTTTTACTGTCATTCCCTAACTTAGATTTGAATCACTACTAAACTGTACAGTGAAAACAAACAAAAAGTCATTTAGCACTTCTACCGTTTCCACATTTCCTGTTATTGCTTCACCCTGCTGTCATTGAGGAACAGGCCTGCCCATTTTTGGTCTTCCTCTTGCTTCTGATTTACTTGTAGAAAGTGTTCTTCTTGCCATTCATGTCTCTAGGTAGTTAATAGGTCTGTAGAGAATTTCTGTATGGTTAAGTAATCAGAAGTGTGGTTTCAGAGTTAGAATTCATTTACAAGTTTGAGACCATGAAGTTGAGTTTGCATAGAGACATGAACTGGCTTTCTCATTACAAACACTGGTCTTTAAAAGTGCCACAGGACTCCTTTGTTTTTCATTGAAAACAGTGATTCTCACCTTTCTTGACCTCACCACTTTCTGATATGTTGTTCCACACTGTTTGAATCTATACAACTTGATTGATTTGCTGACATAATCTGACTGGATACAGTGAAGTATAATCACATTAATTGTGGTGCTCAGACAGATGAATACCAGATCAGGGCTTCAAAGAGAAGGTGCAGAGCTCAAATTTATTTGCAAATTTGACTGCATTGCTTCAGGGCTTAACAGGGACTTTGGATTTTTCTCTCATTACAACAGGTGATTTGTCGTCATCTTCCTCTGTATGCTGTTCCCCAGTGTTTATAGCAGCAAGTCAAAGCTGTTGTTAAGAGTCAGTGTGACCTGATCCCATGACTTACACTTCCTTGCATTTATTTGCTCCCATTCTGTAAGTTCCCCCATCTTCAAAGCATCTGATGAAGTGGGATTTTCTCCCACGAAAGCTCATGTAATATATATATATATATATATATATTTATTTATTTATTTAGTCTTTAAGTGCCACAGGATTCTTTGTTTGTTTTACTGAACTAGCCTAATAGGGCTGCCTCTTTGGAACTTCACAGGATTTCTCTTTCCCTCCCAGACTGTAAGTTTTCCATTTTCTAGCATCTGCCGAAGTGGGCCTTCACCTACAGAAGCTCATGCATTAAATAATTTGTTAAGTTTTAGAAATGCCACAGGACTCCTTGCCTTTTTTTTTCCCTGAACTAGAATAACATGACTACTCCTTGAAAATTTTAAACAAGGTCCCTACCATAAACATGACCCACAACTATTTAATCCACGTTTGGTTAGTCTGATCTGCAGTCTAGAAGCACTGCACGATTTCACATCAATGTTGAACACTCACATTGCAATAGCCACAAGCGATGCTTTCTACCACCTCTGGTTGGTTAGGAGACTCCATTTCATCACAATTTCAACCCATCTCAGCTGACTGTAAGTGATGTGAGACATCAGGGCCTGGGCCTTCAGCACTGAGAAAAGTCCAGCCAATATGGACACTGCAGAAGTCCTCCTCAGCAACACAGGCTACTGTGAACACATCACACCTGTGCTCCACTCTCTACACTGCCTTCCTGTAGAGTTTCAAATCAAGTTCAAGGGTTCTTGTCTTCAAAGCACCCAATGACCTGAGCCCAGGATGCCTAAAAGACCATTTAATGTTCCAGGACAAAGACCCTGTTTGCCAACTTTGTTCCTCTGGTAGAAGGGAACTCTCAGCAATAAGAATAAAGTTCATCTGCACAAGAGACCGAAGCTACTCTAGGGTGCACCTGAGCCCATGTAAATTTCCCAGGAACCAAGGACGATCACAAACCTCACCACTTTCTGCTTCAAGTGCATGACACATTTCTTTGACTTGCCTTATCTACTGTAAACACAGAGCAAGAGGTATTTAACAGCAAGGCAACCCAACAAAAGTCTACCTTACCAAGAGCGCTCACTTCACTTACCCTTCGGGGTGAGGATGAGAGAACAAACATGTGACAACTCTGTAGTCCCATTGCTTTAATGCACCACTGGAAGGGGCTCAGTTACTATGGTGATAAACATACTGGTAGTTTAAAAAACAACTATATAGAATAGAATGGCAAATTGTGTTAGCAAGTCATGGCCAAGTCATCCATTATGAAAACAGAAGACAATGGAGGCAGAATAATTACAAAAACAACATAAGGACAAATGTTAATGGGAATCCTTCAAAGATCATGAGACAAAACCATTCCAGAAAATACAGGCAATGTCAAAGAATCATTGAAGGAAAGAGGGGAGGGAAGGAAAAGATTCTAGTGAAAACTATTTGGACTCTATTTGAGCCTGGCTTTCAGCAGATTAGTTTTTAGTCCATGCTAATTAGTATCAGAGTATTCAGTCGGCAAAAATCACTCAAGAGAGGCACACCATGCCTGAGCAGAACAGATTCTGCAGCTTCACAGAACATCAAAACTGATGGATTTTACCATAGAAACAAATGTGTGTCTACAGCAGGTTATAGATTCATAAATTCTAAGACTAGAAAGGGCCACGTAGATCATTTAGCCTATAGCACAGGACAGAGAAATTCTCCAAAATAATTCCTTGAGCAGGTCTTTTAGGGGAAAAAAACAACCAAGTTTGTTTCAAAAATGGTTAGTGATGAAAATCTGCCATGATCCTTGGTACATTTCTCCAGTGGTTAATTACCCTCAAAGTGAAAAAAAAAAAAGTACAACTTATTTTTCAACGTGACTTTCTCTGGTTGCAGCTTCTAGTCATTGGCTCATATTATACCTTTCTCTGCTAGACTGAATTTGTTCACCCATGTAAGTACCTACAGACTGTGATCAAGTCACCCTTTAACCTTCCCTTTGTTAAAATCAATGGATTGAGCTCCTTGAGTCTATGACAGTACAGCATGTTTTCTAATCCTTTAAAGATTCCTGTGGCTCTTCACTGAACCCACCGCAGTTTACCAATATCCTTCTTGAATTGTTGGCACCAACAAGGGGGACAGTTTTCCAGCTGTGGTCTCACCAGCTGGTTGGCTCTAGGACCGAGCCAGTGTGGCATTGACTCAGGGCGCTGAAGCATAGGCGGACTGTGGCAGGGCGGACCGGGATGGGGTGGGCCAGAAGCCAGACCCTGTGCTTCCATTCGCCCCCTGTGCCAGGGGCAGAGCAGGCTAGCCCATAGGGCAGGCTCTGCTATCTTGCTCCACCGCTGGGCTGGTCCTCCCCACCCCTATTGAGGAACAGCTGGCTCAGGGGAGGGGCGAGAGAGCAGAGCCTGGCTTCTGGGCTGGCCCACTCTGCCCTGAGCTGGCTGTTCCCCCTCCATAGGGCAGGGCGAGCCAGCCCAGAGTGGAGGCCGGCTTCTGCACTCTTGTCCCCACCCCCCCACCGCTGCCTTCAGCTCTTTGCTGAAGGCAGAGGAGCAGGGGACAGCATAGCCATGGGAGGCACAAAAAGACAAGTTGACTCAGGGCGCCACAACCTCTTGAGCTGGCTCTGCTCACCAGTGCCAAATACAGAGGTAAAATAACCTCTTCTTTCCTATTTGTGACTCCCCTGTTTATGTGATGCAACAACCACATTCTCTTTTTTGGCCACAGCATCACACTGCCAGCTTATGTTCAGCTGGTTATCCAGCATGACATAGATGCCTTGACAGCAGCATGCAGTGTTTGGGATTTCGTGCTTGCACTTTGCTCTTGTAGTTTTTCACTGTATTCCAGTTACTCCTGGAAGATCTGGTAACTAAACCCTTGTGACTCAGTTTTCTCAGGTGGAAAATGGAGTCGTCAGGACTGACATTTCCTGTGGGTGTGCATGGCCAGAAAGCACTCTGAGAACCTCATGTGAAATCTGCTCTGTGGCGTGCACAGCCTAATGCCATCTTTATTATTGTCCTTGCTCTAATCTGTTGTCACAAAGAAAAGGAAAATCCACTGAGCAGGTGTATGGACTGGGACAGGAGCTTGGATGC
This sequence comes from Podocnemis expansa, assembly GCA_007922195.1. Taxonomy (NCBI): domain Eukaryota; kingdom Metazoa; phylum Chordata; order Testudines; family Podocnemididae; genus Podocnemis; species Podocnemis expansa. The sequence continues at coordinate 2,600,533 of ML682033.1, forward strand.
TGACACCTTTCCTCCCCATAATGTCCTACAGCCTCTGCAACAACTTGAGTCCAGAGGCCTACCCAGCAATGAAATAGCTCTACAGTCCAAGCCAGATGAGCCTAGGTTGGCTGACATGGGCTAGCCCCGTGTATCTAGCTGCTGTGTAGACATATCCATGCTTTGCTCATGCATCTTCTCCCTAAGTGGCACCTGACCCCACAACCCTACACTTTTTGAGGTCAAAGATTTATGGCTGTGAAGGTGACAGGATTCAGGGGGTGGGCATGGATGCATCATTCCCCATGTGAAAACCCTTCTGAAAGCATACAAGAAGGTTAAGGTAGACTGAGACCTCTCCTTCGTCTGCCTCATGAAGTTCATGCAGTTCTAACTCCATCTTCCTAGCGGGCTCCAAGGAGCACCTGATTTAACTGCCCAGAAAACAGGTGGGGCCTCAGGGCAGGATTTTCATTTGTGCATGTTGGGGGGGGGAGGGGATCTTCCTTCCTACCCCACGCTTCCCCCCAAACTTTCATGTGCATAAAGTGGTTAATGGAAAGATCACCACTAAGCTTTCAAGCAGGTCCTCAATGGCAACTTCTGCTTGATGTATCTATTCAGAATGCATCATTCTTGGGTTAATTAAAGGAGAAATCTGCCACTGCATGCCATCATGCTCCTAATATGTGCCCTGCTATAGTATAAACAATGCAAAAAGAGCCAGCAGCATTTACAAAGCCTGTAAAACTGTCAGCAAATCGTACCTGACACTTGGACTCCAGGGCTTAAATGTTTTACAATGTTTTGTGAATCTTTATTCAATCTCACCTTCAGGCCATGTTTATGCCTGAACTGTGGCCAGTTTGTCAGGAATACTATTCTGTAGCACAAGAGACCTTTGAACATTTTCCACTGAAAACACATTTATGACAAAAAAAAATTAGTAAATATTTTTGATTTGCTCAAAACTGTTGATAGTTTGAGGACAAATTCTGAAACAACTTTTTTGGGTGGGGGGATTAGAGGGTAAACTCTATTTTATCTCCTTTTAAAAAGAATCTTTTTACTTCCCCACACCACCAGAAAACAGGGGAGGAGCAAAGGGAAGTTCTAGGAAAAAGTGAAAAAGTGGGTGTTTTCTTCCCAAAATAAAATGCAATTTTTAAAAAAATATATCATATGGTCTCCCTAAAAATGGTGGCTTTTTTAACAAAATGAAAATTGGTTAATTTTTTGAGAATTTTTGCAAAATGTGCTTGTTATTTTTGACCAGTTCTATTTGGCACTCATACAAAGATTTAACAAAGGATCTGAGCTTCACAAAGCAGGATAAGTTATCACTGTTTTATGGTGGCATAGCACATTTGAATTATTTGCCTATGGTGGTTGCACACTGAATTGGCGTCAGAGTCAAGAAGGTTTCCAGAGGCTAATCCCCTAGAGCATACTCAACTCTCCAAGAGGTGATGTGAAGAGGTGGGGAACCTGATGTGATCGTTGGCAATTTCATTGGTATGGATTCTTTGGATATGAAGATATTAAAAAGGATGCGCTTCAATCAGTTGAGTCAGAGCAAGTTTCCATGGGTTGACCATCCAGCAATTAAGATAGATGCTGGACCTAGAAGTCCTGGTGGTGCTGACTGGACATAGAAGTGTATAGGAAGTGGTACAAGGTTTACAACTTGATTCAATAGCTCTCAGCACCCTCACTGTAAAAAGTTTGGTCATTGTCAGGAACATTGTCAGGAGCGTAAGGGTCTTGCAGACATCTAGGAAATATTCTCTGAGGCTCGGTCTACACTACATACTTACTTTGGTATGACTACATTGCACAGGATTGTTGATTTTTAACCTTAACCCTGGCACCCCTATGTCGATAGTGCTATATGGGCAGGAGACCTTCTTCTGCAGACAAGGCTACCCCATGTCTTGCAGAGGTAGAGTTTTGAAGATGATGGTAGACCTCCCTCCCATTAGCTTAGAGTATCTTCAACAGCTGCACAGAAGCTCAGCTGCATTGGTGCAGCTGCGCTGATGTAAATTTGAAGTGAGAATATATCCTTGGTGTCATTCACTGTTAGATAAATTTGTTGAAGGGAATGTCTCACAATCACTTTTTCCATGCTCTGGCACTAGAGCAGCTTGTCTCCCTGTGATACTGTTACTTAGATGATGACATGATAGTTATAAATGTTCAAATAATTATTTAAAGACTTCTCTCCACAGAACTCTAATGAATGGGAAAATACTATGATTAATGGTCTTAACTGAGGTTTCTAATTGTGTTAACTCAGCAGAGCCAAGAGCCCAGTCCAATGCAAAATCACATCAACAGGAGTTTTCAATGCCCACTGGATCTGAATCCAAATCCTGAGACTGGAGCACTCTGCACACCTGATGGAGAGTCAAATAGAGCATCAAGTGATCAGTATTGCTCTGGATCTGACCCCTAACCCCTAATATGTTGGTAGCTCTGGACACAGGACTCAATTCTCTGTTCATTTTCACCTACGTAAAAAAACAGCAGCTCCAAGAAAGCCGAAAGTGTGACAGAGGAATCAGGGCTCCCATTTCTACATTATAAATACAGTGTGCTAAAGCCTAGGCTATTCTGTCCTAATAAGTGATTTCATTAATGTGGCTGTGAATGTATTACTTTTTTTTTAAATTGAGTATAGAAATCTTTAGTCATTGATTTCTCTTAAACTAACAGGATTTGTGTTTGGGTGCATTTATCTCAGCAGTGTGCTTTAACACTGATGAAAGTCTTCCATGCATAGTAGTTTCATCCCTTGCTGGAGTATATGTTAATTCAGGGTTAGTGGCAACCAGCAACATCTCATACGTGACAGGGAGTCCTTCTGCTTACGTACTGCTACAATATGGCTCAATCAGTCCTCTGATAGTGCACGTTGAAAAGGATTGCTCACACTAGAAATCAACATCTGGCAGAATACATTAAAGCCCTCAATGCGCTGGGAAAAAATGTTACTCCAGAACACAGGAATTGAAAAATGGAGCAAGCCACCGGTCCATCAAGTTTGCTATTCTACCGCTGATTGTGTCCACTGTCTGTGGCTATGTCAACACTACAGGGCTCAGATAAGTCGACTTAATAAGGCTGACTTAAAGTCAACCTTATTAAGTCGACTTAGTGAGGCCCCATTTGTTTAAGTTGACCTTATAAAGTCGACTTAAGCCAGGGGACCCATTTTAAGTCGACTTAAATGGCTCTAATAAAGTCAACTTTAAATGTGTCCCCTGGCTTAAGTCAAGTCTATGAAGTCGACTTAAATGGCTCTAATTCACTAAGTCAACTTTAATGGGCACATTGTGTTAAGGCAACTTAATAAAGTCAACTTAATCTTTAAAGTCAACTTTAAGGGTAGGAGTTATTAAATTGACTTAAGCAAGTACTTAAATCAACTTAATGAACTTCAGATGTGGCCAGGGAATTGCTTAAGTCAACTTAAGCCTCCAGTGTAGACATAGTCTGTGTTAGGTCAGGTCCTACAAGGTGCTGAGCATCTTTTGAGTCTCTCATTGACTTCAACACTAGGCTTCATGTTGGATTTGAGCCTCCAGTTTATAAATTGTCAAAGCTCCCATTGGATATAAAGGAATTTAATTTAATTTGATAGGATTTAGGTTGAGTAAGAGATGGTGTTTAACCTATTGGATTAAGTGTAGAGAACTTGTTGAACATTCACTTCTGTCTTACTTTGGAGTCAAAGAAACTTTGGGAAATTTTTAGATCCATCTCTATTTGTATATATGTAAATTTTATGTAAATTTGTAATATCAGAGTGGAAATTCTTGGCTGTAATTTCTTATAAAGAGCAGTGAGATGTACTTTAAACAATCTCTGGGGCACCATGTTTGTTACAATGCTTAAAGAACATCTACTGGCTTTAGTTCTCCCCAGGTCTTCAGCTGAGAATAAATATCTTGAGGACTGTTAAAAAGTTGTTTATGAAGAAGAGACTCACGGTGACTTCTCCCTCTTCCATATACTACTTCTCCTCAAGCCACTGGATGGCTATGTCTGCATTGACAAAGTTAATTTGAAATAGTTATTTCAAATTAACTGCTTTGAATTTAAATCAAAGTCATTATTTTAAATTAGAGAGTAGGCTTTGTTAATTTGAATTAGAGAGTTTTCACTAGATTCTCTGATTCGAACTAGGGGAAGGTAGGCAAGTGAACAGAGAAATTAGTTTGAATTAAGCCTACTCCACAGCTAAAAGTGGCTTAATTTGAACTAAGAACTTTGAAGTAACCACTACTTCAACGTTAAAGGAGGGTTTTATTATATTGAATTAGTGCTTCCCCAATATGAACTAAAGTAAGGCTTAATTCGATATGAGAAAATGTCTCCATGGATAAGGATAAAGTTATTTAGAATTAAGCCTCCTTAATTCAAAATAATTAGTAAGTGTAGACGCACTCAATATGACAGAGCCCCACAGGATAAGACCTATTTACCTGCCAAGAAATAACAATGTAGTGTGAAAGTGAAACAGCACTAAATATCTAGCAAAGATCCAGAAAAGCAAGGAAGTTCAGAGATAACCTTATCTGCAGCCAAGGGCCAAAATGTAATTAGCCAACATCTGTACAGAGCAAAATACGAAGTGCAAGGATTTAGATTAATGTTGCCTCCACGCCCATTGAATCTCCCTTCTCTGCAGAGGCATATAATTTCAGCACCAAATGCACAGACTGCCACCCTGTCCCCAAAAGATCAAGTTCTTTAGGTATGAATAAGTGGCAGACTATGTTAAACATGAAGACCGGCCATTATTACACATACCGAGCCACCCAACATCTTGGAAACTTGGATATAAGAGTTCAGAAAGTGAGCTGGGTGGATTCAGACTGTGGCCAAGAGAGGAAAGTGCAGTAATCTGACCCTTTCTGTCTTCTTCTTCTGTCTCATAAAACATACATTTCAAGACCACAAGAGATCTTTATGATAACCAATCTAACTTCCTCAAGAGGTGATCAATTATTTTTTGTCAAGGTCCATATTTCTTGGTCAAGGTATAGACAAGATTCATATTACAGAGATAACAGTAATAATAATAATTAATAATCTGTACATAAAAAGATTCTGTGGTTTGTTTTGTCTGAGAGTCCAGATTTGGCCCGCAGTCCACCTACCCCTGAACTTCCTGCATAACACAGAGCAAAATAACCTTGCCCAATAATTTCTGCATCCAACCCATAGCTTTGGTTTGAGCTAGATCATCTCTTTTAGGGTCTGTCTGCATGGCATTTGAGAGGTGGGATTGTAGTATTATCCCCAACTGGCTAGCTCAAAGCTATCTTGAGTAGCAATAGCAAGGAAGCCATGATGGCATGAGTCTCCCATGCTTCATATTCAAGCAGTCAGCCATGTTGCCATGGCTTCACTGTTGGTCACTTAATCTAGTTTTGATGTAGCTTGATCAAAGTTAGCTCATGTATGTTTATGTGCTGGGATAAAGTCAGGCCAGTTGATAACAACAGGGCAGGTATGTGAGCTTACACTGAAGGCCTTTTCTTCTTGAGGGAGAGGAGAGGTCATTGCATGTCAATTAGAGGCACCTAGGCCCAATTAAAGGCTACATCAGGCCTACTGAAACTCTACCTCTGCTTCAGAGGGTGAGGAGAGAAAGAAAAGCTGTCAGAAGGCTTTGTAGCAGTAGGGGGAAGAAACTCCCCCACATTAGGAGACACTGGAAAAGCCAAAGCACTAGCAGAGAGGAAGGACTGATACCAGTCTGATCCACCACCACATCTATAGCCACTTGAAAGACCCAGAGAAATACTTCCCTGTGATTGGGACATATAGACTAACCAGATCAACCCTGTCGCTGCTGCTGAGAAGAAGGGGCAGTCCACAGGCCCAAACCAAGGTCCCCCCCTAACGTTCTATCAGTGAGGTGCCAAGAAGAGATGCAAAGGACTCATCTGGATTGGGACAGATTTACCCCAGGCCCATCCTGCAAAAGGAGACTGCCGTTATTGGGCAAGACCAAGGGGGTGCTTTGCCACAACGTTCTGCAGCCTTATCTCCCAAGTGTAATGTTGCCCCTAAGCTGATGATGCAGCTGAGCAAGTTTCCTGCCGGTTCACCAACTCCTGTCAAGCCTCTTCCCCACTGCCCAACATCTCCCCACGTTCATCCATAACTTGCTCAGCTGCATCGTCAGCTTAGAGGGAACATTTAAACCACAAATAATAAGCAGTCATATATAATGTTGTTGAGGTATGAAAAGGTCAGGTAAGGTCTTTTATGAAAGCTTGTAAAGTTCTAAACTTAATAAGCATGGCTCTCTCTCACACATGCATGCATACGCGTGTGCAAGCGCACACACACAGAGCCCACCCCAGTTCAAAGATCCTTCCATTTACAATGATATTTTTGTTCAATGTTAGAAATATAGCAACCTACAAAATTGCCAGGCAGGGTTAAAGCAATGGATCATGTAGGTAAAGACTCTTGTCTCCCACAAGAGCCAGTAGCTGGTACTTTCCTTTTTCCAGTCAACCCACATTCCCTACCATTAGTATAGCCTATAATCACATGTTACAGCAACAAAGAAAGGCATCAAATAAAGTATTCCCTGCTGCCTCCTACCAGAGGAACATGTGGGGAGGAGACAAGCAGTGCTGTGACTGCACTCTCCTTACACAGTCCAAGTGTGGAAGTGACCTGGATGCAGGGAGGCCCAATGCTCTTTCCACCATCCAACTGCCCCCTGGGGCTGTGTGGAGTAGAAGCTATTGAGGTGGGAGAAAGCGGCAATAGCAACCACTCGATTCATGCAAAGAGACAAGATGAATGAGGTAGTATCTTGTACTGGACCAACTTCTGTTAGAGACAGACAAGCTTTCAAGCTTACATGAAAAGCTCTGCATAAACTCAAAGCTCGTCTCTGACCAACAGAAGTTGGTCCAATGAAAAATGTTACTGCAGCCCCCTTCTCTCCCTACAGTGTTTGCAATTCTAAAAGTAGCAGCATTATATTAGTGAAATAAAACAGAAATGAACACTGGGTTAGTCTCCTTAGCCAAAACATATGCATTAAAATTTATTTCCATTTTTAGCAATCTAAGCAGTGCTAAAAACTAGGAAAATTTTTACTAGTACTGTTACAGCATCTGCTTGAAACGGTTGCTACTTCACCAGTATATGAGTTTATCTTAAAAAGATGTAATGGCCAGAAGTTATGTAAAAAGCCCTCTTACTGCAGCTTGACCATTTTAAGTAGTCAAGTGACTTAATATGTAAATACAAAAATATTTTTGAAAAGTCACTTTTGGCTTAGCAGCAAGCACACAGCAATAAGAGAGTTGCTAGCCTGGATCAATAACATTGCTCCTGTGTCAAATACAGAATTAGGCTTGCAGAAGTCTATTATCAGTGACAATGCAGATTTAAGCAGAGCAAGCCAGCTCTGCTTTTAAAATTCTACATTAAATTTGCAAGGCTGGCTGTAAAGACATACATCCTTTTTGACTTGTGACCTGAATGGAGCAAATCAGAGAAACACAGCACCCAACTATGCCACAAGTACACCCTTTTCTGAACGGAAATGCACTTTAAAGTGTTCTTCACAAAGAAAGCAAAATTCTCAACAGATCAGCAAGTGACCAAACCCACTCTCCCAGACCTCTGAGCTGGCCCGACACCTTCTTTCCGCCTGCCCGCCCACCCGCCAGGTCTCCTGTTCCTCCCTGAGCCAGCCCAGTCCCTTCCCACCTTAACCTGCTTGCCCGCCACTGGGTCTCCCAGTTCCCGACCTCCCAGGACACCTTCCCCCTTACCTGGCTGCGAGTCCCTAGAGCTGATACCTGGTGTGGCCACAGGCTTCTCCCCCCGAAGCATGCAACTGAGCATCCTCAGGATGGGAAATTTTAAACTCCCACAGCCCCAGCCTGGTGCCTAAAGGAATGTGGCTTCGGGGCCAGGTAGGGTCTGTGGCTGCCAGTCACGCATGGGCTTCCATGTTGCCTGCACAGGGGAGCAACAATTGCTGTATGATCACTCACCCGCACAGCCTACAGGGAACATTGCCCAAGAGCCATGTAGATGTACCATTAGCGAGACATCAAGTCTTCCCTTAAAGACTTCAAGTGATGGAGAGTCTGCCAGGGATCTCCTTTGCGACCGCACCAAATGGCAACAAAATGGTGACTTTATGAAGGAGCTTTGTGCCTAGCAAAACGCTCTTCCTTCTCTGTTAGCACCAACCAAAAAGCTGAATGAACTAGCAATAATTCCTTTGTTTCACTGGACACATCCCAATGAGTACTGATTATTACTACTTTAGTGCCTGAAAGTGCAGGTTGAGGCCCCTTTGCACTGGGTGATGTCTAGATTTCCCTTCCTTCTAATGGTTAAAGGACTTGATCCCACTGAAGGCAACTAAAATTGGTGTCTTTACATTGACTTTGGAGCAAATGAAATATAGTTCTAAACAGATACTTGGATTGTGTCTGAAGTGGGATCATCTCTAGTGCATGTGTTCTGCACACTCAGATCCATGGCTGGGATCTCTAGTCACCTCCAGAATATGAATAATAACAATAATTCCTCCGGCACTTTTAAAGGCCAACACATTTATTTATTACATGAGCTTTCATGAGAGAAAATCCCACTTAATCTGATACAGAATCATAGAATCATAGGGTTGGAAGGGACCCCATGAGGTCATCTAGTCCAACCCCCTGCCAAAAAAGCAGGACCACTCCCACTAAATTATCCCAGCCAGGGTTTTGTCCAACTGGGCCTTAAACACCTCCAAAGATGGAGATTCCACCACCTCCCTAGGTAGCTTATTCCAATGCTTCACCACTCGCCTAATAAGAAAGTTTTTCCTAATATCCAGCCTGGACCTCCCCAGCTGTAACTTGAAACCATTGCTTCTCGTTCTGTCCTCTGTTACTACTGAGAACAGTCGAGCTCCCTCCTCCTTGGAGCATCCCTTCAGGTAGCTGAAGGTTGCTATCAAATCCCCCCTCAGTCTTCTCTTCTGCAAGCTAAATAAGCCTAGTTCCTTCAGCCTTTCTTCATAGGGCTTGTGCTCCAGCCCTTTGATCATTTTTGTTGCCCTCTGCGGGACTCCCTCTAATTTGTCCATGTCCTTTTTGTAGTGGGGAGCCCAAAACTGGACACAGTATTCCAGATGTAGCCTCACCAGTACTGAATAGAGGGGAACAATCACATCCCTCGATCTGCTGGCAACACTTCTCCTGATGCAGCCCAGTATGCCGTTGGCCTTTTTGGCAGCAAGCGCACACTGCTGACTCATATCTAGCTTCCCATCCACCATGACCCCCAGGTCCTTTTCTCCAGTGCTGCTACTTAGCTGATCACTCCCCAGCCTGTAGCAGTACATGGGGTTTTTCCATCCCAAGTGCAGGATTTTGCATTTGTCCTTGTTGAACCTCATGAGATTTCTATTGGCCCACTGCTCCAATTTGTCTAGGTCTCCCTGAATCCTGTCCCTGCCCTCCAGCATGTCTACTGTTCCCCCCAGTTTGGTATCATCTGCAAACTTACTAAGTGTGCAATCTATCCCATCATCCAGATCATCAATGAAGATGTTGAACAGAACTGGCCCCAGGACTGACCCCTGGGGCACACCACTCGTTATTGGTTGCCAACTTGACATGGAGCCATTGATTCCTACTTGCTGAAACTGTTGATCTAGCCAGTTTTCTATCCACCTTACAGTCCGCTCATCCAACCCATCCCTCCTTAATTTGCCAATGAGAATGCTGTGGGAAACTGTATCAAAAGCCTTGCTAAAGTCGAGGTATATCACATCAATGGCTCTTCCCGCATCCACAAACCCAGTCATCTCATCATAGAAAGCAATGAGGTTGGTCAGGCATGATTTACCCTTGGTGAATCCATGCTGACTGTTCCTGATCCTCCAAGTGTTTCAAGATGGATTCTTTGAGAACCTGCTCCATGATTTTTCCAGGGACTGAGGTGAGGGTGACAGGTCTGTAATTCCCCGGCTCCTCCTTTTGGCCTTGCTCGAAGATAGGCACTATATTTGCTTTTTTCCAGTCCAGTCCTCTCCCCTGTTTACCATGAGTTTTCAAAGATAATGGCCAACGGTACTGCTATCTCATCAGCCAGCTTCCTCAGCACCCTTGGATGCAGTTCATCCGGCCCCATGGACTTGTGCACATCTAGATTCTTTAAGTAGTCCCTAACCTGACGTTTTGCCACCAAGGGCCTCTCTTCTTCTCTCCAATCTACCATACCTAGTGTAGTGGGCTGGGAGCTGACCCTGCCTGTGAAAACTGAAGTAAAGAAAGCATTGAGCACTTTAGCTTTTTCCTCATCCTCTGTCACGAGGATGCCTGCCCCATTCATTAAGGGACCTACACCATCTCTGATCCTCTTCTTGTTATTGATATACTTGTAGAACCCCTTCTTGTTATCCTTTACATCCCTTGCTAGCCGCAACTCCATTTGTCCTTTGGCCTTTCTGATTTTATCCCTGCAGTCCCGAGCAATGTCTTTATATGCCTCCTTAGTCATCTGTCCTAGCCTCCACTTCCTGTAAGCTTCCTTTTTATGCTTCAGCTCAGTGCAGAGCTCTCTGTTTAAGCCACTCTGGGCATCTTCCACATTTGCTGTACTTTATCAGAATGGTATCTCCCTGTGCCCTTCAGAGGGTTTCTTTAAAATGCAGCCAACTCTCTTGGACACGTTTCCCTTTCAGATCAGCCTCCCAAGGGATCCTGCCCATCAGTTCCCTGAGGGAGCCAAAATCTGCTTTTCTGAAGTCCAGTATCTGCGTTTTGCTTCTTTCCGTTAATCAGCATCTTGAACTCAATCATCTCATGGTCACTGCTACCCACGTTGCCATTCACTTCTACTTCCCTAATCAATTCTTCTCTGTGACCAGCAGGTCGAGAGGTACAAGGCCCCTAGTTGGTCCCTCCAGCATTTGTACCAGGAAGTTGTCCTCAACACTCTCCAGAAACTTCCCGGATTGCCTGTACACTGCTGTATTGGCCTCCCAGCAGATGTCAGAGTAATTGAAGTCCCCCATGAGAACTAGGGCCTGTGATCTAGAAACTTCTGCCAGTTGTCCATAGAATGCCTCATCCACCTCCTCCTTCTGATCTGGTGGTCTGTAGCAGACACCATCATATATGATGAAGTGGATTTTTTTTCCCATGAAAGCTCACATGACAAATAAATTTGTTAGTCTTTAAAGTGCCTCCAGATGAAGTGAGATTTTCTCCCTTGAAAGATCATTCGATAAATGAATTTGTTAGTCTTTAAGTGCCACAGGACTCCTTGTTTGTTTTGCTGAACCTAGACTAACATGGTTGCCGCCTTGGAACTAGTCAATAATTCCACTGTTCTTGGTGGTAATTTTTTTTTTTTTTTTAAATCTCACCTATCAGTAAGTAAAAAACATGTCTCAAATAACATGTAGGGGACCAGATCCTTATTTGATATACACCAGCACAGCTCCATTGACGTCAGTGGAGTGACTTGAATTTACTGAGGATTTGGTCCTAAGTGTTTAAAAAACAGGCAGAATCAAACCAATCTCTCAGACATGACTGAGGCCAACATTGTCTTCAGAGTGTCCCAGAGAATGAATGGAAAAATGAGTCAGTATTTCAAGCTTCATTGGTAATTAGAAATTCCATGAAATTTGTGTTTCAGATGGAGAGAGATGAAGAGTACAATCATTTTTATACTGTTAGATCAATAGTGAGTTGCACTCAAAAGAAAATCCACACAGTCCCGTAATCAAATGGAAATAAATGCCTCATTAGCAATAAAAGCTTCAGGTTATGTCACTCTATAACCTTTTGTTCAAAACCAATGTTTGGCATTTGCATAAGTACTCAGATGTGTATATCTCAGGGCTATTGAAATGCAGTGACTCACCAATCTAGAGAGCTCTTATAAACACTACTTTTAGCCCCCCTTCTTGCAATTTGTTTTTACAGAAACACAGCTGCGTGCTATTGACAAAAGTCGAGGAGAGCAAAAACCGATGGCATTCCTGGTTTTAGTTTATGCTTCTTCTGAAGCATAACGCTTAGCTGTAGGTCTGTACTGTGCCTCTCTTTGATGTTATACAGTCTCTGAGGCTATTCTGTCTGAGTTACGGCACCAGACTCTGGGGAATGTCTACAATGCAGCTGGGAACAAGTCTCTCAGCCTAGCAAGGCAGACTCATGCTAGAGGGCTCAAGCTTGCCAGTAGGGGCAGGTGAAGGGGGCAATTGCTTTGACGCCTGGAAATTCAAAAGGATCCAGGCAATGGACGGTGGGTGATGCTTCCTCTCAAGGAGGTTAGCTCCCTGTCTCCGTTTTCCATCCGTGGCCCCACACATAGTTCACTGAAGGATTCACCCAGCCCAGCTGGTCACCGCACCCTTCCTTCTCCTTCCACCACTCAGCCTCCCGGTTTGATGGATGCATCTCTCCTCTTCTCCTCTGCTTACCACTTGCCATAGTTCATCATGTCTTTTCTTCCCTGTCCATTCTCAGACCCCTTCTCCAGTATCACTCACCACCTAGGGGAGAAAGGGGTGTGTGGCAGACAGTGTGTTGAGCAGGGGACGAGTGGGCTCTGTGGTGGGTGGAAGTGGAATTTGGGTGGGCCCTCTGGTAGAAAAGGTAGGATAGGGAGCTAATCTGTCTCACTACCCATGGTTGTAAACCTCAGCCATCACTTTGCAGTGGGGATGGAGGAGGATGGTGCTGAGTGTTGTGCCAGAGGGCCCCAAATTGCTGTCACTGGGCCTGCTCCAGCTAGCAGTGTGGGTTCCTGACACCTGCTCATGACCCCTTGGGGGACAATCTGAGCCCTCCAGTATTTTCGCAAGTGCTTGTGGTTTTTCAAAGCAAACTCCAGGCTGGCAGTTTCCTCTAACTTTTCATAGGCTGTGTGCGCAAAATATTCCATTGTGTGCACAAAAACTTTCTCTGTGTGTGCTAATATTTGCAATGTTGAATTTTTTTGTGCATGTTTTGGTTTGTTGTGTGTGTGGGTTTCATGACCTGTGAGCGCACACACACACACACATGCACAAACTAGCAGGGGGTCTCAAACTCAAATCGCAATGAGGGCCGCATGAGGACTAGTGTGTTAGCCTAACGGCCTCACCACCTTTTCATAGAGCAATATTGCAAATATCAGTAAAAATATTGTCATTGCGAGCTGCAGGAAATAGCTTTTATGGGCCGCATGCAGCCTGTGGGTCATGTGTTTGAAACCCCCTGGCTTAGGGGGAACAGTTGCTGGCATGTGGCCTCAGCAATGCTCCACTCTGATTTTGTCAAGCAATGTGTATGGGCTGTTCTGCGCATTCCCAGTCTGTTAAACACCAGACAAGGCTCTTTCACGAAAGTCAATCTGCTGCCAAGATTGAAACTCCTCCTATCTAAGTCTGTCCTTGTTTCAGCTGGAGCCTTGGACAGTTTCCTTTAAATACCTCCCAAGAGATGTCAAATAATCAATACTGCGTTATCCAAAAGTCCATCAGAAAAGCCTGGAGTAGGACCAGAAATGCCTTTTTGTGACAGTTCACCAAGCCATAAATAAAAAAAACAAAACCTTCCTCGTGGAGCAAAATAAATAAAACAGCGAGTTGCAGAGACACCTGGTTGGAAATGCCACACTTCCTGCAACCCACATTTCAGGCATTTTTGAGGACAAACAACAAGGCTTTGTACTGTCCCCAGTGCGGTGCTGTATATTACACCACACCGGGTTCTTTAGTGCTCTGTTTCTGATCATGATCCTTTCTCTCACTTTCCTTAGGACAGCCAATGCTCTGAAACAAGGATTAACCAATGTTCTGTGCATACATAAGGAATCTTATTTCCTGATGCAGTCCTCAGCACCCTTAAACAAAGTATCCTAATACAGTGGCCACCCTTAAAATCTTTCCAGGGATATCTTGGTAACTAAATAACATTAGCTCAGTGCTCCCAGTGCTTTAGCTTACCACTTACCCAAGGCACAGCTGGTAAGTTTTAAGGATGACCATTGTGTAAAAGTATGAAAAGACAGCTTGATTCCTGGTTGTGCCTCTGCATAAAGGGGGGTACAGAGTAAAGCACCATTCCTGGTCAGTTATAAAAATGCAATATGGTCGGACAGATCCTGAGGAGGTGTGAATCAGCATAGCTCAGTTGATATCAGCAGTAGCTCGTCAGTGCTTAATATGAAATGAAAGACGTCCCTGGGGCTAATGCTTTTATTTTTTTTACATTTATAACAGCAAGGCTAGAGGTGCAGGGCTATGAACTGCCAAGCCTAGAGCTGTCAACAGTCAGCCCTGGCACAAATTCAGCATCCGTCATAGTGATCAGTACCATTGGAGAACCCGATGAATATTTTAACGTAATACCCACAGAGGGCACCGTCTTACAATGAGTGCTGCTTTTCCAGTAGAAAACCAGTTTCACTGGAATGGGGTGCTGCTGCAAAAAAGGTTGGGAACCTCATACCTGGAGGGCAGGTGGAGATGTGACAGGATCAGGATGTTAGCTCTCATATTAGGAACTACATAAGCTTTTCTGTTAGGGGTGGTGCGTGTAGATAGCATCTGGGGCCGGATTTTGGTCTTTGTAGGCCCTAGGCACTTTCACTTTGAAATGTGCAAAAAGAGGGGTAAATGCCAATTGGATTATGTTGATTGACATGATGCACTTTAAACTATTCTAATGCTAAGCCGCGTGATTTTCCTTATTTTTCCCCCTCCTTTGCAGGCCCTAAAAATTTCTTAGGTCCTAGGCACTGTGCCTGCAGTGCCTAATGGGAAATCTGGCACTGACAGCATCTTGTCCAAAGGGAATCTTGCTCTGATTGGGGCACCGGTGAAGTGATCAACATTAACTACCACGTACATTTCCAAAGAGCATCAATGTATATTTTATTGCTGCCTATCATCAGGTTTTGCAGTAAGTTAGTGAAAGGAAAAATAGACAGCTATGTGGAAGAGGTACTATCTTAAAATTCTGGCAGCTCAGAGCTCTTTAATGCTTCCACTTCAGAGATGAATAAATGTTCAGCATTTGTCTCTTGGAGGGTTGTCATTTTAGACTAAAGATGTCTTGGCGTCATGCTAAAATAATTAATTTGATCAAAAGTAACCTCAAATGTAGCTGCTTGAGTCCCTGAATGTAGAAATGTGCAGGGTTTAAGATGCAAACTCGGATCCATGCTATACAAATGTCACTCTGGGTGAGTTTGGGCAGGTCACTGTGCTTCTTTCTGCCTCAGTTTCCAATGACATTACCTCACTTTAAAAAGCACCTGGAGATTTACTGACGAAAGCGCTAGAAAATCTCAGGATTATTTTATTATTAACTGTAGGATTTGAACTCTAGGAAACAGCACATAGAAGGAGGGTGAAGTCAAATTACCTGTTATAATGTGAAAAGAATCCGTAGTCACAATTCAGTCCTGTTTTCACACAATCTAATCTGCATACTAGTTGATTTTCGGCTGTTTCTCTTTGAAGTCTTGATATCCCATTGATTTTCTTGAAGACCATTGTTAACAAATCATTGATGGAGTGATTAGGAAGACAGCAGTGCTCAGCAACTGTTTTGTTTTGTTTTTTGTGTTGTGATTTCTGATGTCAGTTTTATGCCCATTTATTCTTCTGCGTAGGGACTGTCCTGTTTGTCCAAGGTGCAGGCGCGTTTCTGAGACATGATGGCATAAATCACGTTAGTGGATTAGCAGATATAAATTATCCTCAAATCTGAAATGGTTATGGGTGAGCACAGAGTCACAAAGCTCAGTCACAAGCTGTGCTGTGGTATCATCTGGGATGGTTCGTCTAATAGCTTGTAATCCATCCTTGTGTGGGATGTTAGTGTGAAGAGCTTCTACATCCATAGTGGCCAGGATGGTGTGTGACTTTGTGCTCACCCACAACCATTTCAGATTTGAGGATAACTTATACCTCCAAGTCAGAAGCACTGCTGTGGGTGCCCGCATGGCCCTACAATATGCCAACATTTTTATGGGTGATTTCCTCAAGTCTCATCCCAAAGCACCTCTCCTTTACCTACGCTACATTGATGACATCTTCATCAGCTGGACCCATAGCAGGGCTGCTCTTGAAGATTTCCACAGAGATTTCAACAATTTGCACACCACAATCAAATTGAGCCTAGAACACTCCTCACAGGAGATCCACTTTCTGGACACTACAGTACAAATTAGGGATGGACACATCAATACCACTCTATACCGAAAACCTACATACCTCCAGCTTCCGTCCTAAACACACCACATGATCTATTGTCTATAGCCAAGCCCTAAGATATAACCGCATTTGCTCTGATCCCTCAGAGAGGGACAGACATCTTCAGGATCTCTATCAAGCATTCTTGAAACTACAGCACCCACCTGGGGAAGTAAAGAAACAGACTGACAGAGCCAGATGGGTACACTGCAGTCAACTACTACAGGAAGGGCCCCAAAAAGAAAACAATAGAATAACACTGGTCACCACATACAACCCCCAAGTTGGACCTCTACAACAGATCATTAAGGACCTCCAGCCTATTTTAAAAGATGACCCCTCACTCTCTCTAGCCTTGGGAGACAGACCTCTCCTCGCCTACAGACAACCCCTGAACCTTAAACAGATAGTCACCAGCAACTACAGACCTCACAACAGAAACAGTAAAGCAGGCACACACCCCTGCAGCAAACCAAGTTGCCAACTTTCCCCACATATCTGCACAAAAAACACCATCATAGGACCTAATCAAGCTAGCTACTCCATCAAAGGGTCATTCACCTGCTCATCCACTAATGTGACTTATTCCATCATGTGCCAGAAACAACTCTGCACCTTATACATTGGACAAACAGGACAGTTCCTACGCAGAAGAATAAATGGGCATAAAACCAACATCAGAAATCACAACACAAAAAAACCCCCAAAAAACAGTTGCTGAACACTTCCGTCTTCCTAATCACTCCATTGATGATTTGTTAATGATGGTCCTCAAGAAAAAATCAATGGGACATCAAGACTTCAAAGAGAAACAGCCAAAAATCAACTAATATGCAGATTAGATTGTGTGAAAACCAGACTGAATCGTGACTATGGATTCTTTTCACATTATAACAGGTAATTTGACTTCACACTCCCTCTATGTCAGGGGTCTCAAACTCAAATCACCATGAGGACCACATGAGGACAAGTAGAGGGCTGCATGAGGATCAGTATGTTAGCCTGAGGGCCGCACCACTGAAACCTTTCCATACAATGATATTGCAAAAATCGGTGGTAATCGTGTCATCGCAGGCTGCAGGAAATAGCTTTAGGGGCCGCATGTGGCCCACAGGCCGCATGTTTGAGACTGCTGCTCTATGTGCTGTTTCCTAGAGTTTGAATCCTTACAAAAGCTCTGATTTGCTGTTGCAGTATGACCTGATCCCATGTCTTGTACTCCCCTGCATTTATTTTCATCCCATTCTGTAAGTTCCCCCTCTTTAAAGCATCTGATGAAGTGGGATTTTTTCCCACGAAAGTTCATGTGATAAATAAATCTGTTAGTCTTTAAGTGCCACAAGATTCCTTGCCTTTTTTTGCTTTATTAGACTAACATGGCTGCCCCTTTGGAATTCCACTAGAGGGCATCAGAGTTTAGGCCTTTTTGAACAACCCAGAAGCCATGATTGAAAGAAGGGGAAACTATTTTCGCCTTGCTACACTGAAGGGTAGGAACAGTGTTGCTCCATGGATGGTTGCATTTGAAACAAATTTCCACAGTAAACAAATGGTATGTTTGAAAGTTACTTTTAAAAGAGCTTGGATCCTTCTCCATTGGCTCTGGTGCAGGATCAGGACTCTGGCAAGCTCAGCTGAAAGTAAGTAAGGTGCAGTGCTCCTCTGAAAAATTTGACCTAAAACACTGGCATGGGCCTCAGAGCAAAACCCTTGTAAAACTGGTGTTTTGTTTTCTTTTTTTAATGCAAAATCACCAGTTGTCTCAGAGTAGCTTGACATAGGGCCCAGATTTGCAAGCTTGGGTTCATATTTGGGTTTGCAAAAAAACCTGAACCCAGGTAAGTTTAAATGTTTATGGGACTCTCCCAAGCTGCATAAAGCACACAATTCTAGACAACATTCATTTAAAACAAGCTGTAATCAATGTAAGAAATCCCTGCTTTGTGCACCCTTTGTGTGCTATATAGACATATTTACTTGCACTACATTAGTCCACTGCCAGATGTCCTCAGTGATGTATAGTGGTCCAGACAGGGTGTGTTCCCTAGTACATGAGGGAGACAAAGCTGGAACTCAAACTATGGGGAATTTATAGTTATTTATTCCTTTTTAAAAACAAACAGCTTCCATTTAAAATATATGGGACTCACATATTACAACAAGCCTTTACTCACAGCCTTTACTCCCATAAACAGACACTAGGTACCAAGGACCAGTTTGGTTCAACCTTTTTTAAGGATAAATCTGACTCCTAGCACTTCAACACCCTGCTGTAGGGGTACACATACAAAAGCAGAGTGGAAAGCAAACAGAGATCAGAACAATATTTCCTCCTTACTACTTTGATTGGCTATTCAGCCCAAAGGGAGGAAAGAAACATTCTTTAAAATTCAGCAAATTGTTTCTCCCTTTTTAAAATGGGTATTTCGATTCTCTCCTGAAAAACAAGGAAGCATAAATTATAATAGAAATAAGTCTGTAGGAGAAAAAGTAGGAAAATGTTGTATTAAAAAAAAAAAGCTGAGAAGGAGAAACATTTGGGGAATGAAAAGTAGGGCAGACTTTGAAATATTCTCAAAACTGTCTCCCACCATCTGTCAGGGGTCTGTGTTGCTAGAGATTTATCATCTTCTGTCTGTAAAGTCCTCTGTCTAGTAAAGACAAATTTCGGAAAAGATGATTAAACTACTTTCCCCTCATCCCCCCTCACCTTAATGAAAAAAGGAATCAGTTGGGGATTCTGTCAATCTATGAAGTGCCCAGGAAATCTAATCAAACACTGTAAAATCCCCCCTTTAACATGTCACAAAGTGGCCTCACTTTGTCCATTTTTGTATTAACAAGCCATGAAATGTGATTGCAGCTTCTTAACCCAAGGATCTGTGCAGATTACACTGCCATTAAAAAATTAGATTAAACTACAGAATAGTGCAGTTTAGCGAGAAAACCCACTAATCCCATTGAGCGTTGTGCTGTTAGAACCTCATATCCTACAAGTGGCTCACAAAGGCCTGTGCCAAGATGAATTATGCACAGTTCAGATTGAGAAAGCCTGTGGATTGGAAACTGAAGTGCGCCTTTTCTTCATCATACCACTTTATGTTAAGGCTCCGTGTTGTAATCTTTAATAAATAATAAAGGTTATGTGTGTTACAGATAAATAGTATGTGTTATGGATGTCTAAAAGTACATCTGTAGACCAACTTAGACAGGGTTATAACCATGGTTAGAGACATCCTATTGACTAGAGCTGGTAAGAAAATTATTTTTTCTCCCTGTGGAAAACTTTGTTTCTTCAGCGAGAATTCAAATATGAAAAAAAATGTTGACTAAAAATAGAAAAAAATAATTCCAACATTGCACAGCAGTCCCTCATAGGAGTTGTAGTTCAGGTGCGTCTTGTCCTCTATTGCCTCTGTAAGCTGTGCTGACTGAATAGACTATATCTCCCATGCTGCACCATGGTTTCCTTTCCTGGGGTATGTACACACTTGCAAGTTAGTTTGAATTAAGGAGGCTTAATTCAAACAAAAATCAATCTGTTAGTCTTAATGTGCCACACGACTCCTTGTTTTTTTTCCTGGACTAGACTAACATGGCTATCCCTTTGGAAATTAATTTAAACTAACTTAGTACCTGTCACGCTAGGCTTTGATTAGTTTGAATTAAGGAAATCTTAGTTCAAATTAGCAAAACCTGCCAGTTAGTTCAGACTAAGACCTTAATTTGATCCTTAGTTCAAACTAAGGACAGTGTAGATTAGGATTAACCCTTAGTTGGAATTTAATAAATTCAAATTAAGGGCAGTTAGTGTGAATTAACAAAATGAACTAATTCGATTTAATGTTAAGTTGAATTGGTCCACTTTGTTAATTAGAACTAATAAGTTCAAATTTAGTTTGAACTAACCTCGACCTGATTAGTTTGAATTAACAAATTTGAACTAACTTTTCCTAGTGTAGACATAGCCCTGGTGAGGAGAGGTGGTGTATCATTGGCGACTCTGACCATGGTTCATCACAGGAGATGCAGTCCATCTGCCAAGCCCTGCCCATAGAACAGGCCAGGGACAGGGGGGCAACAAAACGGGGCACAGTGACAACACACCCAAATCAAAATGTTTGGAGTTGGGGCATTCAGTTTTTAAATGAAAAATTGAAGAAGTTTTCCACATGAAACAGACACTTGTCATTAAAAAAAAATCATTTTTTTGAAATGCTATTCTTTTGGTCAAAAAAAAATTTGATGGATCATATCTGACCTGTCTTACTACTGACATGTTGGAACCTAAGAATAGATTAACTGGTTTTAGACCCCTTTATTAATCCTTTATAAACAGTTTTTAGATGTACCCTTAATATGAGAAATCTTTATATTATGTCTTTGGTCCTTTTTGAAAGCAAGACAATGGAGCTACACTGATTTACACTAACCGAGGATCTAACCTTTCCTTAACAGGTATCTGAAGTAATTTTAGACCTCAAATTTAGATTTAATTAAATAAAATCCATAAGCTCTTCCTCACTAAAATGCCATCAAAACCCCAAATCCTAAACCACGCCAAATACCTTTTAAAGAGATGGTCTTTGCAGCATTTTCTGAACTGAAACACCCGATTAAGGATCAAGAGCAGATGTGACGTTCTAAGTGAAATGTTGCTTCTGAGGAAAGCCCCATGAGCTCTTCTTTTCTACCCATTGAGGGAGATCAAACATTGGTCACTCCGCTGATTGGAACTTGGACAACTTGATTGAGGAAGGAAGTGACTCCTTGGAGGTAGATCCCAAAAAATTTACAAGAGGTCAAAGCCAACACCTTCAAAAATGTATCTGGAAACCGAAGAGTAATAATACACATTAAATTAGTCTTTGTGAGTGGGGGAGTGGCTTTATAATTCAAAGCAAGTTAGGGTCATGAGTTAGAGAACTCTGTGAACTTTGATGAAAACAAAACTTATTGGGCTTGTGGATCTTTGAATGCCAATACCCTCATCCAACCCAGAAAGGGCACTGACAAGTTTAGTGGAACTGCCCAAGCTGAATGAAAGGTGAAGGAAGAAAGATATGGCATCAAAAAGAAAAGGTAAGATTTCAGGCCCAAACTCTCATATGTGCCTTCGAGGCACCGATCCTCCAATTGCCTCTGTAGAGCTGGAGGCCAGCGCATACACAGTACCCTACTGAGATTTTCCTGCCTGCCCATAGGTGTGGAGTCAGGGCCTAATTGGTTGAGTGATTTGAAACACTAAGATCCAGATCCTCCAAGATATTTAGGCAGCTAACTCCCATTGATTTCAGTAGACGTCAGGAGCCTAAATATTTCTGAGGGTCTGGGTTTGAAACCCTGATTTTCATCATTGCTAAGCACCAGAGCCCCCTTTTAGGCTTAATTGGAGTTATGGGTGCTCACCCCTTGTGAAAATCAGGGCCAAGAGTCCTGATGGTCAGAAGCATTGGGTTGCTCTTCTAAATATGAAACCTTGCTATCTCTACTCAGACACCTATGATTAATGGGAACTTTTGAAAATATGGGCCTCAAAATACAGCTGTAATAATCTCAGGGTTAGAGCCCTGAATGGGCTGAGAATTAAAACTCATGCTTATGTTTCACTGAGGTCAAGCAGGTGCCAGAGCACCGTGTATCAGTGGACCATAGTATGGAATTGAAGAAATCATTCTCCTAAATCTATGTGGTGGTAAATTCTGCCTTGCTTAGTACCCAGTGCAAACTCCCTGAAGTCAGTGGGACTGTGTGGGATATCAGACACTGCAGAACTTAAGAAAAAGAAAATGGAGCTATGACTATTGGAATTAACTGTTTGAAGAATAAAGCCTCATTTAATAAGATACATGAGGCCCAATCCTGGTGCCACTGAAGTCAATGCAAATTAAACAGAAGCAGGAGCTGATTCATTTTGAAGATATCACACTAGACTCCATGTAACCCTGTGTTTATTGTACGTTACGCATCAGTGCCTGAGCCATGCGGTGCACTGAAAATGGTGTCAAAAGTGCAAGCTGTAACTTCAAATTTCAAAGGGCTTCTCTGGTTGTGCTTGCAAGCTGGGAGTGGAGTGGGGCGGCCCTGTAGGGAAACATGTAACCTAGGCCTAGCCACAGTCAGGCAGTAGACAGCAGAATACAGAGATGTAGGGTGAATGATGCCTCTCTGTTTCAAGGAGAAACCTGTTTTGTCTCTCCCTGATTTTGGGGTTCATATTTGTTCTCATTCTGAATTCTAAGAACTAAAGTTGCCATCTTCCAGAAAGAGTACTTTATGATCTTATGTTTTTGTTTAACTTCCCTGAGTGTCATGAAATATAACAATCCAGACTACATAAGGCTGCTCGCTACACCTCGCAGCTAGCAGGTTTAGTCCGGTAGCCCAAGTCACAAAGCACCATGTGATGGCTTTAGAGGTGCTCCGAGGTTCAACCCCCAATGCCCAATGGCAGTTGTTAGGATGTAATGACATAAAATCCTCTGCTGATCAAGGTTAATTTTCTAGGGCTTTGAATTATGAAACTAAAGGTTGTCTATCTAAAGATCAACATAATTTGCTGGGTCTGCAACTTTGCAAACCTTCCAGTGCTATTTTGTGTCTGCAAAGTCTGCAAATCCAGATCTGGTTCACAATCGTACTCTTCCTCTTGCCTCGTAACTGCCTGGAGCATTCTGTCTAAATGACTCCAGGCGGACCCATGTCATTGGTGCTGAGTCCTGACTATATCACAAGAAAGGAGACTTCACTCTACGTGATCACTTTATCCTTAGTCTGTCTTCTGAGACTACTGGTGAGCAGAACAACAGTGACATCGATAATATAGACACAATGAGCAGCCAAATGGATTAAGAACATTGTTCTGGTCAGTTCTGATCTTGACTCTTTGTTTTATATTATTAAATATAATATAATATAATATATTGAAATGAAAAGTAGTTTCAAAAACAAAACAAGTCCCAAAATGTTTCATTCCAATCAGAACCTTATTGAAATGTTTCATTTTGATTTTTTTCCCCTAAATAAAACCTTTGTGTAACAAAACAAAACAAAACAAAACCCCTACTCTCCCATGGAAAGTTTAATGAGATGTCATTTTCTGACCAAACACCTCCACAGGAAAATTTCCAGCTCTGATATGTCATCTGACAAAGTGAGATCTTCCCCCACAAAGACTTAAGTGTAAATAAATTTGCTAGTCTTTAAAAGTGCTACCAGACTCTTTGTTTGTTTTACTGGACTGGACTAACATGGCTACACCTCTGAAACTTAACTATCACATGGAGATGATCTCCCAGCATTTGGGGAAAACAGTTGTGTGCCTGAACACTGATGTATCACAGCAACACTTTTTACAAATCTATTTCACTCTTATCACACACTACATTTTGATGCTTTGCTAATCTCTCTAGTGTTGCAGAGGTGATTAAAATGGAATGGGGTGTGTTCCTGCGCTTATACAGTATGTGCTTACAAAGTTTCTAATTGTCAGCTCTATAACTGCAGTCCTTAAGGAAATTATTTTTGTGAGTGATCATATTAAAGTTGAGGAAATTTTTTGTGCCAACGTGAGTAGCAGAAATGCAATTCAGTTTCAAAAAAGGGCAGCCAAATAAAAAGATGCATATGAAAAGTCTGACCAGAAGCAAATAGGTTGACCATTTTTGAAAAGTCATTTTTGTGGCAAAACTCCCCCCTCGACTTTGCCACGTAACAGTCATCTCCATGGTGGGGCAGGGCTGGTGCAAATCTCTGCCTCTTTGAACAAGCCTTTTACTCCCCCCACCTTATTAGACAAGCACCTGTCAAAGACAGTTTAAGAGGGTACTTGATCCTGCCATGAATGGACTGGACTTAATGACCTTTCATGGTCCTTTCCAGTTTCTATGATTTCTGTGATCTCTTGGCTACAGTGTTTTGGTTGGCCTTGATCTGGGCTGGTCGAACACCTCTCCATGCCAGAGAGTAAGTCAGTAAGTCTATGATGCCCAGAACCCAGGCAGTACATATCCCTGACATTTCCACCAGTCTTGTAACCATGATCATGTTGTACTAAGGTCAGAGCAGCCTCAGTCTTTCCACCAGGCTGACACCTGGGTTTCTTTTCCTGCTCTCCTCCTGGGAAGGAGCACTGTGTAAAAACAATCCCCATCTTCTCAGGTAGCTGCAGCTATTGATATCTGACTCACTTTATATTAAAATCACTAGGGGTCTTTCTACTGAGTTCTGTGGGGGCTAGATTGCCTCCTGGGAGAGGAAATCCAAAATCAAATACTGCAGAGAACCTACCATATAAGCAGGAGAGGAGCTGTATCAGGTGCTGCCTAATCTGAAATATGCTTTTCTGGGTGTGCTTCCCCAAAGCATTGGGAACAACAATATTACACAAACAAACAAACAAATAAGCCACACAGAAGAAGATGGCATTTTAGCATATAACCTGCAGTTTGTTCCAAACCAGAAGTGTAAATCGGAACCAACCCAAAGGCTGGCGAGAGTACAAAGTCCACACCTAGAGCCTAATTTCACAACCAGCCTATATTTCTAATAGAGCCGCTCCCATGTAGAACCACCTCAAAGGTGGGGATATACGCAGGGCAGAATGACAAATAGATTTTCTGGTTCTCTGGTAATTCCGAAAAATAAAATAAAAAAAAACCCAACAATTTCAGGGGGAGCCAAAAACATTTTTTTTTAAATTGAAAAGTTAAAAACAAAAAACAAAACAAAAACCATTGTTTTGGTGCAAAATGAAATGTTTCGTTTTCATTTTGACATTTAATATTTAATTTCAAAAGCCTCTGACATTTTGAAATAAAATGTCATTTGGAATCAAAAATCTCCAACATCTTGAAAATGTTAAAAGGAAATCTTTAGACTTTTAGGGAAATATTTGGGTATCTTTTTCCTGCAACTACTATTTTGGCAAAACTGACGTGAATTCATGAAATAATTTGGTGTCACCAAATTTGCATTTTTTTCTGGAAAAAAATCGTGCAACATATTTCAAGTTCCAGAAATATGTTTTGCAGCATGGTGTGTCCAAATCAACAATGAGCCAGATCATCAGCTGTCTGTACATTTGTGTAACTCCAGGTGGGCATGCAAGAATCACTCCATTTTACAGATCACATAGCTGAGTGCACAGATCAGGTATATTGTTTCTGAATAGCAGTGTCTAAGGGGCAAAGAGAGGAAAGGATAGCCATTGACTAGAGGGTGAACCTGGGTTGTGGGAAGCCCAGAATCATTTCCCTATTTTGCAGCAAATATCCTGAGCAAGACTGGGCAAGTTGTCTCAATTCTCCATCTTTAAAATAGTGTTCACAGTAATTGTGAATTTGGCGCATCCACCTTTCTGTAGACAGAGACAGAGGGGCAGATGTACCAAGTATCAGTGATGCTGTGACAACATGGGGCAGGTCACAAAACTGGGAGTGAGGATCTGGGGACAGACCCAGTACCGAGTGGGCTTGCTCTCCAGTTCCCTTCCTCTGTTTTGCATTATCTGTATTCTCCCACATGCATGCTGTGAAAGGTATTAAAATTTTCTGCTAAAAAAACATAGTCTGTGCTTCCCAGTCGCACTGGGGTGCTGTGAAAATGAATGCATTAAAAAGATTACGAACTGCTCAGATGCTGGAATGTTGAGGGCTGTATCTGTGTACCTGTGCTGTGTTTGATCCAATATAGTGAGGCTTGAACAGATTAGAGTCTTATTGATAAATGTTGGCAAATGTTGATTTCACCATACCCCTACAAACCAGTAAAAAAAAATTCCCATCAATAATCAAAATTTACAGACAAGGAAAGTAAGAAAAAATGCTTCTTCAGAAATTATTAGCATTTGACCTAAGAATATTCACTTTGTATATTTTGACTTGTTGACATTTTGTGTTTTAGCCATTATATAGCTTTAACTTTTTGAATCTCAGTGTTTTCTGTCACTAAATAATTAGTGTCTGACATCCCCATTGTCTGATGCCTCTATAACTTTCTGCAGCTGTGAAAACTTGAATAGCTATAAGTAGGAAGAAATGCTTAGAACCCATACTTTTGCATAATTCTGAAGATTAATTTTTTATTTAAATTTTATTATTATTTTGATCAATAATATCAAGGTTTATGTTCAAGCACCTTTTATTATTTTAAGATAAACATTGCTATTATCTGTCAAAATAGTAATAAAGATAAAAAATCTAATTCTGCTCAGCTTAGGTGTGGTGAGCTTTTTATACTAAATAACAGTTGAAAAAAAAGAATCGCTTTATGTCTCCTCTTCCTACTGTGAGCTTTACTACAAAACTAGAGATACCGCTTGCAGTTAACGTTGCCGCAGGGTAACATTACTGATAAAACATAATCATAGTGGTAAAAACATACCTTGTCTCACCTCTGTGTTTTTCTTCACGCCATAGCAACAAGTACAATTAAAAATAAACAAGCCCTCCAGTGCAGCAAACCCCTGCACCAGGAGAGGAGATTTGAACACACACACTGGCATAAAGGGTTTCCTGCAGGGAACAGACATATATTCCATAATTGCAGTCCTCAAAGAGCCTTTGTGCAGGACCTTTTGGAAAATGAGTTCTCTCTAAGCTAGCTACATTATCACCTTTGGCTTTTCACTTGCTTTATTTGTTTCTCGGTTCATAAGAACGGAATAGCCTGGTGGCTGAGGTGGGGAACTGGACTGTGCCATAGATCACCTGTGTTATCCTGAGCAAGTCATTTAATTGGTTTCAGCCTCAGTCCTCCTATTTGCAAAATGGGGATAACAGCACTGCCTTTCTTCCACTCTTTGTCTCTCTGGGCTGACGAGGCCCCAAATCACTGAAGTATTTAAGCACATGCTTAAACCTATTTCTATTTAGTAACAGACTAACATACCTGTTAATTGACTACTGAGGCCTTAGATTGTAGGTTGTTTGGGGCAGTGACTGGCTTTTGCCCTGTGTGTGTCCAGCGCCTAGCACAAACGGCTGGATTTCATCTGGAACCTCTAGGCACTAGCATAAAATAAATTATAATACCAAGGTTGTTATCCTAGAACACTGTTGTCTTTTTGCTAGAGCTCTTATTTTTGTGTCTTCTTTGTTGTTAGATTGAATTTAGATCATGCGATCCCTTGGACACAGTCCACTTTACAAGGTGCTTGAGCACAGTAATGATAATAATCAAAATAATTTAAAGGGTGTTAAACATACTGTGATGTTGCTCTGCTGCATTCTGGATGGGCGTGCAGCTCTGTCACCCCAATTCTTCACTCCAGGGCCCTGCCTTACCCCCACTTTGATGTGTGAACCTCCACTCCTGGGTCACCTCATGCCCAATCACTTGCATGTAATTGGGCCGTCATCCAGTGGAAGAGCACCCCCACTGGTCTCTCATGGGATAGACATGCAGCAAACTGCACCCTACAAGCTTGTTTACACTTGTCCATCAATTTATCAAAGAAGTTGATATGCCCCGGCTCTGTCACCCTCAGTGAGGACTCTGCACGCATTCAGTCCATATTGCACTGCTTTAGGTAAAACAAGCATAAACATATTGACTACCGCAAGATTTTAAATGATTGTAAGTGAGAATGTTATAAACCCCAAAGATAGGTCAAGGAATTAATCACAGTCAAATAAAAGGAAACTCACAGTCTAAACTAAGGTCACTGTTCCAGGGTATTCTCAGCTTACCATACAGTTGGGCTGCAATATGTTTTGCAGTGTGACCTCCCTCTTTCTTGTGGGTAGGTATTCAGTCCTTGGTGTTGCATAAAAGATGGTTTCCAGGGAGAAAGCCCTTAGCTAGGCATTTCTATTTGTTTTCCCTACGTTTCTCAACCAGCCCATCTCCCCTGTGGTGTCAGGTGATCATCCATGTCTGACAATGGGTGTGATCTTCTCTTTTTCAGCCAAAGTGCTTTAGGCTACTCTATTGTTCCTGTATGCATGCCTCTGCAGGCTGTGAAACCACAGCTTTATGTTTGTCTGTATCCATTCAACCCTTGTGAGACACACTTGGGCCTGTGGCATAACACAGTTGCATGCCTATACATATCTGTGATGTTGCGGGAAACATATAGCCATACCAGTAGTGATCAGTATGTCATGCACATTCAAAAAACACCATAAATGACATACTTTTCATTATACCATACATAGTTGCACTGCCAGGGTTAACATAAAAGATACACAGAACACACTACAAAGGTGTACGTAGCGTGCAGCATCTTACAGGACCACGACTAAGGTATTTATTCAGGTAGAGATGTACAATTGAAATCTACCATCCTGGTGTCTTCATTCAGGTAAATTGAACCATCTATAAAGGTGGGGGGATTTAGCCCCAGGTAAGATATCAGTGGTGTTCATAAGATGAATATCTATTATTATTTATTTAATATTATTATTTTTCATTCTTATTGCAGTTACGTCTAGGGGTGTGTTCACACAGCAGTCTTATTTCGAAACAACAGAGGTTGTTTCGAAATAAGAAAGGCCATGTTCACACGACGCACCGTTGTTTCGAAACAACAGGTTCCATTGTTTCAAAACAACGGTGTTGTTTTGAAACAACTTAAACCCCATGTGGGGATGAAACAACGTTGTTTTGAAATGACTGTTTTGAAACAATGCTGTCTGAACATGTTGTTTCGAAACAATGGTGACTCATTTTGAAATAACTGTTGTCTGAACATGCTATACAACTTATAGTGAAACAACTTGTATCGAAATAACCCCGTGTGTGAACATAGCCTAGGTGTCTTGTTCTTGGATTAGGCTCTTCCTGTGTTCGGTGCTGTACAAACATAGAACAAAAATATGATCTGTGCCCCAAAGAGCTCACAATCCAAATATCAAATAAGAGACAAAAGGTGACAAGAGACAAGAGGTAAAGGCAGGTGAGGAAACAGTGAGACAATCCTGAAACTTGGACATATTCCTTGGCTCTGGAAATCTATGCATAGGGGTGTTAAGTATTATTTATTGCTTGACAAGATAAAGTCTTAAAACTCTACTGGTCTAGGGGATTTCCTACACAGATCAGTAAATTCAGCTGGAAAATTTCTAGTTTAAAATATACCCATCTTAACTGCACATCACATGCTAAGGCTGCAGGGTTGGGGACTTATTCACATTCTGAAATTTTGGCTCCTAGCCCTGTGCACCACTCACTAGACTGAGCTGCCTTTAGGAAGAAATTCAAAGGTGGGACTCCCATTTCCCTCCCAGATACATGCTTCAAAGTGAAAAATGTCTGAAGTCCTGAAAAATCGAGAGATTCAAAAATCTGGCAAAACAAGGAAGTTTGACCATATGATCACAGAGGTCTGGCCTTAGCATCTATAACAGCAGCAAATGTTGCATGAAATGTCTCTCAGGGACTTCACCAAGTTCTAGTTATGCATTGAAGCAGAGGTGGAAAAAGTCAAGATTTGGAATCCCTCTGAACTATGACTGTTGCATCATTTTTTGTTATTACCTTTAGATGGTTGGAATGGAAAATCAAAACAGGTCTGAGACACATCTCTGCATCCAAACTTTAGAGGGTTTATAGGTGATATGGATTCATAACTGTATGTCTACACACAGTCTTTAAATCAAAATAATGCAGATTATTTCTATTTAAAAGATTGCAGGTCCACACTAAGTTTCATTATATTGAGACAAGGAGCTCCCTTATCTCACAATAAGGAAAGTCATTTTGATATAATAAAACCTAGTATTATATCAAAATGATGGTTAAATTGAAACTGTTATTTCAAAATAACACTGTGGATGTGTTATTTCATTTTAACTGTTACTTCAATTTAACCCATATGCCCTTCTCCTTCCCAGGGTGCTGTTCTTTTATTATATATTGGGTGGAGGCATGGCCCTTCTAGGGGACCATCTTGCCACACCTCCCATGGTGTCCCTCTCCTAAATCAAACTAGCAAGTCCTGTCCTTGGACATACTAGTTCAATTTGAGTTTCTAGTGGGAACATGTTAAATTGATTTAACTTAAATCAATGTAATGATTTTATAGCAATTTTATTAAATCTATTTAACTTAAATCATTTTAACTGCCTAAGTGTGGACATAGCCTAGCTGATTCACTAGGAATTAGTGCTACAACTTTCTAAGTCTTCTGTTCTCTGGTCATCCTTTCCTTCTTCCCCCCGCTTTGTCTCACCCACATGCGATGCCTCATCTTTTAGGTTATAAATTCTTTTGAGTTGTGACAATCCTTTACTACATGTTTGCCATCAACTAGAGCAATGAAGTTGAGAGCTGGTAGAGATCTGTGAGGATTATCAAAATATAAATGATAAAAAAAACCCCCTAATGATGCTATCCAAGTTGCAAATTTTAAGACTGACTCGAACTGACTCAACGTTTGGGGATGTTCTGATCTGAGAATACTGTATGGTCCGATCTCTTACAGAAATGACAAGCTGCTCTTACAAGGCAAGCAGTTATTGTGATGAATACACAACATTAAGATCTTATCTCACATTACAAGCAGACTAAACCTAGAGTACATCAATTATGAGATTAGAATTAATCCAGTAATTGTCTGTTCCTTTGTGTCTGGAATCAGAATGTGCATCTGTAAAGATAGTGTTAGTTAGGTGGTTGCTGTAAATGAGATCACAATTTGCTCCATTTTATTAACAGCCTTTCCCAAATGTTAGCAGTTTAGATGAAAAGTTCCACTGAAATTAGATTGAAATCTCATCTCTTTGACTGATTGTCACCACACATCATGCCTCAGCTCTAGAGGCACAGATCAGTTGTCTAGCTCATAAGGTGCCCTCTGAATGCAGCAAAATGCCTCAATTTTACCATGCCTAGGTTTTCTTTGTGTCACCTGTTTGTCAATGTATCTGAGGATATGAGTGGGAGTTGATCATTCTAGGAAAAAGGTGAATGAGACCTTCCCCTGTTGTCCCAAAGACAACCCATGCATCTGCTCTGACCTCCTTAAAGTTTCCCCACAATCTCTTCTACCACGTTAAATTGCTATCTGCTAATAGCTAGCCAGGTGGTCAGTGGAGATGGAGGCTATAAATATATTTTACTTGTTTTGTTCTACATGCTAATTGTGACCATGTCTTCCCATCACGCATCCTCTCTCCTACAATCCATCTGTCTGTTAAACTTGCTTCTTGTATGCTGTTTTAAGAATGACACTGAGTAAGTGTAAGAGGGCAGAAATAAGATTTCATGGATGCTCCTAATTCTAGCGTTCACTAACATTGTTTGTCATCGCAACACTGTTCTTTTGAAGTATTTTTTCACACAGTTTTCAAGTTTGTTTTTTTAAAAAGAAAACTGAAAACTGTTATCTGTAACTGTAACTGCTTCCAACATGAGTCACTCGTGTTTGATTCCAAGACATTCAGATCCAAACCATATACCTCGACCACTTGAGTGAAAAAAGCAGCTCCATTAGTGGTTCCAATAGCAGACTGTTATTCACAACGTACAGTCGCCACCAGAAGGGACGTGATCTACATTAGCCACTTACTTGCTAAACATCACTAGAAGCTGGAAATTAAAATTCCTGCATTCTGTTTTGGCTCTAGAAGGGGACTTTTATCTGGTGGTTAGAGCAGCAGGCTGCATTCAAACTCTTCAGTGCTATTCATTTGTTAAAGATGCTTTGTGTTTTTATCATACTCATTCATCTCTAGGTCCTAAAAACATGGAGCTCTGTTTTGAGAGACATACTAGTTAAGCAGATAGATCTGAAGTATTGATTCTGAAAGTCATTGGGTGTAGAGTGATAAGACTAAAGTCTGACATATTCTGAACCTAGGGTCTATTCAAGGTTCTTGGAGAAACGGTGATGTGCAACCTCATGGGTATCATGAAGGAACAGTAAGAGTAGAAGAATTTGATCAGTAATAAGAATTATGACGTCCACAGAATTATTAACACTAACAAGTGGAGTAGGCGTGGTTACAATACATGCAATGTTTCCCCTAATTTTTTGTAGGCTGTGCACGCAAAAAATTTCTTTGTGTGTGCTTATATTAGCACTGTTGAATTTGTTTGTGTGCTCTTTATTTTGTTGTGTGTGTGGGTTTCATGACCTGTGCATGCGTGCCCACACACACAGCTTAGAGGAAACAGCAAATGCATGGTCTTTGAGCGCTTGCATGGAGGCTCAGAAAATTAAGGGACAAGTGTAGAACAAATTCTAGTGTGCACATGTCAACAGGGATATTCTGTGTTTTTTAACTCAACTGGATCTAGATAGTTTTTCGTGGGAACCATGAAAGTCGACTCTCTAACCCCAGGACTACACCTCTGCCAAACTTCAGGTTCCTTTTCTAAACCCTGAAGGGAATAAAGTTGTTCAAAAATGCCTGGACAAATGTTTTAACAGTTTTGTCAATCTGTTTTTCACTTTCTTGAAAAAAGCTAAACCAATATTATCCAGACTTCCCAAAATAACTATAATCTGAAAGCAGAGACCAAACATGGAAAATTTCAGCTCATGTGACTAAAGTCTGTCAAAATTACAAGCAACTACGAATGGTAGGTTTCACGGAACATTTAAAGTAGCCTTTATTTTTGTGTGAGCTGTTCAGTCTGTATAGTAATTTTTCAAAACAAAGGAATTGAAGTATTTGTGCACATAAATAATAAAGAAAGGCAAAACTATAGTTTCACAGTCCAAGTTTGGAGTAGACACTTATTTAAACTTTCTGAATTCTTGATTCTGCAGCACTGAACTGATTACTTCAAGAGATTTGGCTTCCTTTCCTGATTTTAAGTTTTAAGTCTGTCTGTTTCCAAACTGGCTAGTAATAGAGTTTCTTTTCGTTCAGACGTTCCAGAAAGGAAAAGGTAACTAAGCTTTCTTTTCTGAACTACTAAGTGGAGTTTGGAGTGCAGATTTAGAGGGTCCTTGTTTTATCCCAGCTCTGATAGCACTGGAAACACAGTGCTACTCCTAATAACGCTGACATACTGGGTCCAAAGCAAAAGCTTCGGTTGTTGCGTGGAGATTATACGCTCTAATTTGAAACAATGAATCCTCTGTTGCCAGATGGCTCTGCTAATCAACCAAGAAAGAAATCTGCTGACCTGATTAGAGCAAACACTCTGATATTTGCAAAGACAGAGGAAATTCAGTGAGCTGCTGCTCCCCTCCAAAATTTTCCAGATCATCATCATGATCTTGCACTTCATAGTTTCCTGTCTCCGTGCTATGAACAATACATTCTCAAATCTTTCAGACACGGTCCTTGTCCCATCACTGGCTCTGTAATGGGGCCTCTTACAGATGCAACATCATATTCTTTACAATAATAACAGAGTGCTTGATCTTATGACAATGTATACACTGGAAATGGACAGTCAAGGCAAGATGAGCATGGAAAATGTTTCTCTTATCAGAAGAAGGACAAATTGCTGTGATCTAAATAAAAAAGCAGATGCTTTCTTGAAACAGTGGTGCAGTTAATGGAGACATTGCTTTCTGATTCATGTTTGAGGCTGATAGAATCAATTTTATGAAAAGGTAAAGGGAATGGGCAGATAAATGAGAAACAGGCAGGGAATAGTAAACTATCATGAAGCATAGTGCCTTAGTTGTTAATTTTTCAGACCTTTCAGAACTTAAATGTCAGGCTTTCTCAAATCACCTCAGCCAGGATTTTCAAAACTGGGTGCCTAAAATCATGTTCTTAATTTTTTATTCATGTCCCTATTAGGAAAGCACTTCTATACGTGCCTATATTTACTGCTATTCAGCAAAGCTCATATGCTTTGCTACATCAGGGTCATAGGTACCTAAAGAAATGTCCAAATTTCAGATGTTTTGAGTATCTGTGTATCTCCCACTGACTTCCAAGGCTCACATAATTGACTTTGAAATTCACTTTCTGGGAATATTTGCTGTCCATGACACTGGTTAGTTTAAACATTCCAACAAAAGTGAAAGCAAATGACATCTGAAGTAAGCTGGAGCAGCTTCATGTAAAAGCTTCTGTGAATTAATCTGGAGATTTTGTATTGCAGTATTCATCCAGCTCTAGCTGATATGTCAGCTCTGCAAAGGGATCCATTCATGTGCTGCTGAATTTCCCTCTGGGGTGGGAACTACTGAATAGCCCCCTACAACAACTACCCAGCAGATTAAGACTGGAAATAGGAATAATTGATCCTCACCTGGTGTAAACTGGCATAACACTATTGGCCTCTGTGCTTTGAAGTTAATGGAACAACATTGATTTCCATCAACAGAGAAATTGGCCCACCATATCAAACTGAAACTGCAGGGTGGGATTCAGTTTGTTGGAAGTAATTATCCAGGCTGGAATTCTGCCAGACACTGAGGTAAAGGATACCTAGGTAATAAATGGAGAAGCAAATTGCAATACATTAGCCATCTAGCTGCAAATATGTAAAAGACACTTCTTTTCTAAAAACAGAGCCAGTAAGTGCCAGCCTGCAGTTAACTTACTTAGACTGCCTTAAAAAAGGAGTCTTTAATTACAGTCGTTTATATTTCCAAAGATAGACTATAACATATTTATAAACAATCTGTGCCGTTGGTAGGAAACTGACACATTGCATGAATCCTTTGCTAATTGTTCTTATATAATATTCAAACCGGTCATGAATGTTTCACGAATCATAAAATATTAGGTTTGGAAGGGACCTCATGCAGTCATCTAGTCCAGCCCCTGCTATGAAGGTGCTTCCATGGTTGAACCATGACAGGAACTGTAGCTTGCTTTATGCACCTCCCACCCCTGTTTGTTTTTTGGAAGCCTTACAAGATTCAAAGTCCTTAATAAAAATGCTTTTGAATTTGATAGACTGGCACCATTTAGACTCATTTCTTGTTCTTATTCCAGTATTAACTAGAGGCTCCTGCTGTGCTGTGTGGACACATAATGAGAGGGGGTCTTTGTCCCAAAGAAGTAACAACCTGAACAGGCAACAGAAAGCATGGGAGAGAGGACATGTTAGCATCATGGTATTTACAGTGAGGAAGCTGAACCACAAAGATTGAAGCTTCCTTCTCACACTAAAAATAGGTATATATTTGCTGTCTCAGTGTAACGTACTTATGGAAACCAGGCTCAAGTGGATTTTAACTCAAATGTATCAAGTCAAGGTCTCATAGACTCTAAGGTCAGAAGGGACCAGTATGATCATGTAGTCTGACCTGCAAAATGCAGGCCACAGAACCGCACCCACCCATTCCAGCAATAAACCTCTGTCCTACAACCGAGTTATGAAAGTCCTCAAATCATGATTTAAAGACTTTAAGATACAGAAAATCCACCAGCAAGTGAGCCAAGCCCCTCGCTACATAGGAAAGTGAAAAACCCCCAAAACTCTAGCCAATATGCCCCAGGGGAAACTTCCCTCTTGACCCTATATATGATGATCAGTTAAACCCAGAATATGCGGTGCGGTCTCACCACCCAGACACCCAACAAAGAATTTTCTGTAATAATTCAGAACCCACCCATGCAACCTCTCTTCTCAGGCCCCTGAGCTCAGGTCTATACCCCCAACCTTAGGTTTGCCAGCTCTCTCAATTTTGTTATCTCAGTGTATAAACACACCTCTCTTTGCAGTGAAGACATAATCTAACTGGCTTAATCAAGTTGACACAGGTAGTCTGTGGCCAACAGGTTTTACTGTCATTCAAGTGTGGGAGATGACTATTCATAGCTGTGCAAGAAGTCATGGTGGCATAGATGTACAGCTACAGCTGTCAGCGAGTATCAAACCTTCAGCACCATGAGCAAAGTGCTCTGCCACATAAGCAAAAAGGTCATTTCACTAGCTGTGTTAGTTAGCAGACTGCGTGTGGCTGAGGTGAGACCCAAGCGAGTTTCATTATCACCTGTGAGAATGTTGCATTCCAATGTGCCATTGCGCTCATGTGGGCACAAGACCCTTCAGTCTTCACTGGGCATTACTTGACCCTGTTTATATCCTGTTCATTTGGGGTTTTTGGATGACTGAGGGTTTCTAAACAACCATGAATGATTTGTAATTATTCCAATGTCCTGTTTCAAGCTCTGCCACTGACCTGCTGCATGATTGTGGGCAAGTCACTTCCTACCTCTCTGTCTCAGTTTCTTTTCCTGCCCTTTGTCTCATGTATTTGGACTGTAAGCTTTTTAGGGTAGATGCTATCCCTTACTATGTGTTTGTAGTGCAGCACCCAGTCTAATGGGACCAAGATCCTGGTTGGAGTCTCTAAATGATCCTGTAACACAATGGGTAAATAATGATGATGAAGAAATTTTCAATTGTTTTCATATCATTGCTGTTCCATTCACAAACAAAGAGAGAGAGAGAAAAAAAATTAAACAAGTTTTTTGGCACATCCACCCAATTCTAGCATTGGCTAGGCCCCTGGGATGTAAGTCAATACAAAATATGGCCCTTCTGAGTTTTCCAGTGGGGGCGGGGTGGGTGTATATGGACCGGACTCAATGACCTCTTGTGCTCCCTTCCAGTTGATATGATTCTGTATGTGTGATTCCTTTCTGTTCATCTCTTTGACTAAGACATAGAATTGTGCTGCAATTGTTCTACGTAAGTTCACGGGGAACTGTGAGGGCAAAAATCTTAATTGACTTCAAAATAGAGCCCGATAAATTTATGGAAGGGATGGCCGAGAGTGGCAATTGACTGATCTTTGACTAGTGGTTGTGGATGTACAAGTGGCATGAGATGGGATGTTAGATGAGGTGTTTTCTGAGTTAATACGGAGAATTCTTTTTCTGGGTGTCTGGCTGATGAGTCTTGCTCACATGCTCAGGGTTTAACTGATCGCCATATTTGGGGCCAGGAAAGAATTTCCCCCCAGGGCAGACTGTCAAGGGCTCTGAGGGGTTTTCACCTTCTGGGAGCATAGCTCACTTGCTAGGGATTCACTGTACTTTAAAATCTGTACATCACGAATTGAGGGCTTTGAGGGTGATGTCACGATGGGTGTTTGCTATAGACCACCAGACCAGGAGGAGGTGGATGAGGTTTTCTATGGAGAATTTTCTGGATCACGGGCCCTGGTTCTCATGGGGGACTTCAGTTACCCTAACATCTGCTGGGAGGGCAACACAGCAGTGCACAGATAATCCAGGAAGTTTTTGGAGAGCGTTGAGGGCAACTTCCAGGTACAAATCCTGGAGGAACCAACTAGGGGCCTTGCACTTCTTGACCCACTGTTCACAAACAGAGAAGACTTGATCAGGAAAGTAGAAGTGAATGGTGACCTGGGCAGCAGTGATGATGAGA
Organism: Podocnemis expansa; assembly: GCA_007922195.1. Taxonomy (NCBI): domain Eukaryota; kingdom Metazoa; phylum Chordata; order Testudines; family Podocnemididae; genus Podocnemis; species Podocnemis expansa. Next base: position 2,638,031 of record ML682033.1, read on the forward strand.
TGGTAGAGTTCAGGATCCTGATCAAAGGAAGAAAGAAAAAAAGCAAAACATAGACCCAGGACTTCAGAAAAGCAGATTTTGGCTCCCTCAGGGAATTGATGGGCTGGATCCCTTGGGAGGCTAATCTGAAGGAGAAAGGCATCCAAGAGAGCTGGCTGTATTTTAAAGAAACCCTACTAAGTGCACAGGAAGATACCATTCCAATGTGCAGAAAGAAGAGCAAATATGGAAGGTGCCCAGCATGGCTTAGCAGAGAACTCTACGGTGAGCTGAAACACAAAGGGAAGCTCACAAGAAGTGGAAGCTTAGACAGATGACTAGGGAGGCATATAAAGACATTGCTCAGGCCTGCAGGGATAAAATCAAAAAGGCCAAAGGGCAATTGAAGTTGCAGCTAGCAAACAATGAGAAAGATAACAGGAAGGATAACAAGTATATCAGTAACAAGAAGAGGACCAGGGATGGTGTAGGTCTCTTACTGAATGGGGCAGGTATCCTCATGATGGATGATGCAGAAAAGGCTGAAGTATTCAAAGCTTTTTTTACTTTTGTCTTCACAGGAAGGGTCAGCTCCTAGGCTACAACTCTGGGCAACACAGAATGGAGAGAAGGAAAGCGGCCCTCAGTGATGGAAGGTCAGGTTAGGGACTACTTAGGGAAATTGGATTTCCACAAGTCTCTGGGTCTGGACAAACTGTATCTGAGGGTCTTGAAGGAGTTGGCCAATGAGATTGCAGAGCTGCTAGCCATTATTTCTGAAAACTCGTGTTGAATGGGGCTGGTCCCAGATGATTGGAAAAAGGCAAATATAGTGCCTATCTTCAAGAAAGGGAAAAAGGAGGACTCAGGGAATTACAGACCAATCAGCTTCACCTCAGTGCCAGAAAAAATCAAGGAGCAAGTCCTCAAAGAATCCATCATGAAACACTTGGAGGAAAATAGACTGACCAGAACAGTCAGCATGGATTCAGCAAGGTCAAATCGTGCCTGACCAACCTGATTGTCTTCTGTAATGAGATGACTGGATATGTGGATGTGGGAATAGCCGTCAATGTGATATACCTCGACTTTAGTGAAGCTTTTGCTACAGTTTCCCTCGGCATCCTTGTCAGCAAGTTAAGGAAGTATGGTTTGGACGAATGGACCATAAAGTGGATAGAAAGCTGGCTAGATCATCAGGCTCAGTGGGTAGGGATCAATGGCTCAGTGTCTAGTTGCCAACCAGTAACTAGTGGAGTGCCCCAGAGGTCAGTCCTGGGGCCAGTTCTGCTCAACAGCTTCATTAATGATCTGGATGATGGGATAGACTGCACACTCAGTAAATTCACAGATGACATCAAGCTGGAGGAAATGGTGAACATACTGGAGGGCAGGGATTGGATTCAGGGAGACCTAGACAAATTGGAGCATTGGGCCAAACAAAATCTTATGAGGTTCCACAAGAACAAGTGCAAAGTCCTGCACTTAGGACAGAAAAATCACATGCGCCGCTACAGGCTGTAGATGGATCAGCTAAGCAGCAGCACTGTAGAAAAGGACCTGGGGGTTATGGTGAATGGGAAGTTGGATATGAGTCAACAATGTGCTCTTCTTGCCAAAAAAAGCCAATGGCATATTAGGCTGCATCACTAAGAGTGTTGCCAGCAGATTGAGGGATGTAATTATTCCCCTCTATTTGGTGAAAGTGAGGCCACACCTGGAATACTCTGTCCAGTTTTGGGCTCTACACTACAGAAAGGATGTGGACAAATTAGAAAGAGTCTAGCTGAGGGCAAAAAAAATGCCTAGGGGGTTGAGGCACATGACTTATGAGGAAAGGCTGAAAGAAATAGGCTTATTTAGTCTGCAGAAGAGAAGACTGAGGGGGGCTTTGATAGCAACCTTCAACTACTTGAAGGGGTGCTCCAAAGAGGAGGGAGCTTGGCTGTTCTCAGTAGTAACAGAGGACAGAACAAGCAGCAATGGTTTCAAGCTGCAGCTGGGATAGTCGAGGTTAGACATTAGGAAAAGTTTTCTCACTAGGAGGGTGGTGAATTATTGGAATGGGTTAGTTAGGGAGGTGGTGGGATCTCCATCTTTGGAAACATTTAAGGCCCAGTTAGACAAAACCCTGGCAGGGATGATTTAGTGAAGTGGTCCTGATCTTAGCAGGGGTTTGAACTAGATGATCTCACAATGTCTCTTCCAATGCTATGACTTTAATAACTCAGTCATAGGTTGGGTGTCTGTTAGAGGAGTGGATGGGTGAGTTTTTGTGGCCTGCCTTGTGCAGTAGGTCAGACTAGATGATGATACTGGTCCCTTCTGACCTTAGGGTCTATGGCTATGTTTACTTTAGGAAATAAGTCCAGACTAAGGAAGCTTAGTCTGGACTAATTTAGCCCTTGGCTATACTAGGCAAAGCTTAGTTCGAGCTAGTTAGTACCAAGGCTAATTCGGAATAGCCGCCTTAGTTCAAATTTTAGTTCTCACTAAGTAAGGGCAAGACCCGAATTAAGGCTTAATTCAAACTTAAAAAGTTTGAACTAAGCCATTAGTTTGAACTAGCTGCACATTCTAGTTAGAACTACAAGCCTTGGTTAGGTTGAATTATCCTGAGCTTAGTTCGGACTAACCTCAGACTTCCTTAGCTCAGACTAGCAAGTTTGAACTAAAATTCCTGATGTAGACGTAGCCTATGAGTCTTTGATAGGATAGAAGGAGAATGGAGGCCATTCCCTCTCAGAGATAACAGAGAGTAACCTTTTTCTTTTCTTTTTTTTTTTTTTTTTTTTACCTTAAACACTTTGCTCTCAGAAGCCATCTTCATGACTCATCAGTAATTCAAATGGTCACCCTGACTGCTTCATGAAAGGGCAAAATCCTGGAATTCACGCAGCTCTTAGAGTATTTCATGTTTTAATGTTATTTTATTGTTCACAACCAGTGCCTTAATGTCTACAGGATGTGATTTGGTAAGTGCCTATAATGTGAGAATGGCATTTTTATCATTACTTGTTAGATCAGGGCAATTTGTCACACAATTTATTGGACACTGCTCTGATGAGGGGCTCCAGCGATCTATGTTATTTTCACATGCTCCACTCGAATTCATACTTTTTGTGAAATCGGATATTGAAGTTCAGGTCAGCATCAATTGTCCTAGCATAGATGAGGGTTTTTAAATATTACATTTTTCTTTGCGCAGGTAATCATGAGCACAAATGGGGATGCATTGGAAATGGGGCACAAAACTTTTTTCCCTCTTGGTAAATTTGTAGCAATCATCCCAAGGCAGCAGTGTCTTTATTTTCAGCATTTGGTAGCTGATTAGCAGCTTATGTGAAAGGAGTTTGACAGTCCCAGTTCAGTGCCAAAGGCAGGTTCCCATGATGCCAGTCTCCATCACCCACTCATTACATTTTTGACCAAGCGCTTTAGTGCTTTCTCCTATGCTGTCTGCTGGGGTATGGCCACACTCAGCTTTTAAACTGAAATAATGCTGGTTATTTTGATTTTAAAAAGTGTAGGTCCACATGACATTTTCTTGAATCGAAATGCCGAGCTCCATCATTTCGAAACAGGAAAGCTAGGGTGATTCAATAAAACCTAGTTTTAAATCACACCGAGGCTTAGATAGAAATTGTTATATTGCAATAATGCTGTGGGGACACGTTATTTTGATTTAACGATTGTTTCCATTTAACAGTTTTGCCTTTCTCCCTCCCAGGGTGCCTTTCTCTATTCATATACTGGGTGGGGGCATGGCTCTTCCAGGGGGCCGTCTTGCCACACCTCCCATGGTGTTCCTCTCCTAAATCAAACTAGCAAGTCCTATCCCTGGACATGCTAGTTTGATTTGACGTTGTAGTGTGGACCTGTTAAATTGATTTAGCTTAAATTTATTTAATGGTTTTTATAGCAATTTTATTAAATCGATTTAAGTTAAATCAGTTTAACAGTCTGTGCATGGACACATCCCTGGAGGAACTACCTATAAAAACCTACCAAGCTACTGTGTTATCCATCTTCAGAACTCTACTTACGACTCTCTGTTATCATATGCCTATGAAATACTAGATGATAGCTAAGCTGTTGGTGTGCTTTGAGATCACAGATGGCCATACTGGCTAATATTGACTCATCGTCTCCTTATAGTACACATCTGCATTCATCTATTGTCTTAGCCCTCTTCTCACCTCAGTTGAAGGAAGAATATACAAGTTATTTAAAATAATTTGTGTATCTCCCTTTGACCTCCTAACATCCACTTACTTTGGTGGCTCACTTGCACTGAGTAGAGGGGAAATACCCTCCCTTCAATTCAGCACTACTTCATTTGAGGAGGTGTTTTTCAGTGATCGACTCCCCAGTAGACTGAGCAGGTCTTCACAGACCTTTCAATTGAACTGGCAAGGCTGTCCCTACAAGGGATGGGACCCAGGGCCAATTGGCCTGTTGAGGGCCCCCAGCCTCCCCCCCCTGCATTTCTGCCCTGCCCCTTGCCTTCAGCTTACTTGATCTGTTTTTTTTCTCCCATGGCTGCCATTTTAACTTCAGTAAGAATCCATACCACTAAGAGAAAGCATTAATAAATAAATGAATGATTATATGTGGCAACGTGCCTAATATTGCCCGGGACACTGCTTAGCTATTTTTTTCTCTGCGCTGTTATCCTCAAAGCCTCAACTGTTTTTCTCAAAATATGTTCAGAACTGTGCCCGCTGCAGATAAAAAAAAAAAAAAAAAAAAGACAAACCAGCTGAATCTGCTGTTTCCTTTACCACTTCAGTTAAAATTTGTGAGTCGGAACTTTTATAGCCAAAATAATACACCATGTTTGAAATGTAAAGGCTTCTATTTTGTTTAGCAGACTTTATTCTTGTTGTTGTTGTAATAATAAAAGGTATTGAGAAATCTGAATAAAAATCAAGACTCCTATGGGGAATTCTGCCTCTTGCAGATGAAGATATAGCTCTGAGCAACTAGCTTGGAAGACGCAATTAATTTCCCCCTTGTGAGTAAAAGCCATTATATAAAATACCACAATTGCCTCAGGGGCCAAATTAGAGGCACTGAATTATGTATTATCAAAACTGATTTCACAATGATGTCTTCATGGGCACTTCTGCTACTCGTGTATGAAAAGCAACTGAAATGACACAAAAAAGAGCTCAGTCTCCTCTTATTTTCTATATTTTTTTAAAATGATACTTAAAGAGATACTGTCTTCCCCCCATGGGACTGATGTATGGAAAGCAGAGGAAGCCTCATGAATGGTACCCAACTAAATAGATTAGCGCACCAGTGGTCCCCAATCAGTAGATTGCAATCTACTTTTGAAGGGTAGTTGCCATTGAAACCAATGAGTGTTGTATGCTGGTGAAAGGTTGGAAACAAAAAATTAGACCCCTTTTACCCTATGATCTCCACTCTGGTCCCATGATACAAGGGTGCTCAGACAAAGGATACTCTTTTGGAGACTTCATCTTCCTCTATCCCTTTGGCACCAGGATTTTGACTAGTCATACCCTATCTGGGTATAATGTTTTCTGTCTGACTGGGGTGCAAGCATTGATATGACATCTAGGCCTGGATGCCTGCTTTGGGTATTGCTGCCTCTGGAAGGAAGAATTTCAAGGACAGGAGCTCCAACTGAGCTCTACTCCTGACTCTAAAGGAAGGGTTTCTGTAGGGGCTCAAGGAAGGGTAAGCTTACCCTGGAACTAGTGCTCCCATTTCATGGCCTCTACACTGGATACTTCCAATTTGTTCTTTGCACATGGCAGTGGAGGGAGTGACTAGACTGAAAGCTGAGGGTTTAAGTCAAGGAAAAATCTGTGGAGAGAGCGAATTGGCTGATAAGAAAATCCCACACCTTATTTTTATATTTTTTTACATTAGGTATATCATAACCTAGCTCCTAGGATTCCAAAGGAAGCCATGCGATACAAGGAGATATCTACGGCCACAAAGTTAAGGATAAAAATAAGGAGTCTCCTAAGTATATTAGGAACAAACCTAATCCTGATGCTGGTATTGGTCCATTACTATATGGGAATGATAGAATTATTAATAATGATGCAGAAAAAGGAGAATTGTTCAATATATATTTCTGTTCTGTATTAGGAGGAAAAAAACCGCAATGATACCAGCACCCATGATGAGACCACAACACTGTTTCCATTTCATGCATATGTCTGGAGGGTGTTAAACAGATGCTACTAAAATTAGACATCTTAAAATCAGCTGGTCTAGATAATATGCATCCAAAACTTCTAAAAGAGCTGGTCAAGGAAGCTGCTAGACTGTTAATGTTGATTCTTCAGCAAGTCTTGGAGCACTGGAGAACAGCAAGAAGACTGGAAGAAACTTAATGTTATGCCTATTTTTTGGAAGGGCAAATAGGATGACTGAGGTAATTATTGGTCAGTCAGCCTGGGCAAGATAATAGAGCAACTGATACAGTATTCAATTAATAAAGAATTAAAAGGGGGAAAATGTAAGTAGTGCAAATCAACATGGGTTTATAGAAAACATCCTGTCAATTTAACTTGATATTTTATAAGATTACAAGTTTGTTTGATAAAGATAATATGTTGATGTAATATACTTAGATTTCAGTAAGGCATTTGAATTAGTACCTGATGAAGTTTTGATTAAAAAAAAATAGAATGGTATAGCATTATTTGGCACACATTAAATGAATTAAAAACTGTTTCACTGATAGGTTTCAAAATGGAACTTGCAATCTGGATTGATTCTGGGCGCAAGCAAAGAATATGAGTTTTAGTGTGACTAATTGTAAATGTACGCTTCTAGGAAGAAAGAAGACCGTACTGACATCACAGAGAATTCTATCTGAGGAATCAGTGACTCTGAAAAGTATTTGGATATCATGGTGGATAATCAATTGCATATGAGCTTCCAGTGTGACACTGTGTCCAAAGTGCTAATGCGATCCTGGGATGCACAAACAGGGGTATCTTGAGTAGGAATAGAGAGGTTATTTTACCTCTCTATTTGACACTGGTGTGAATGCTGCTGGAATCCTGTGCCCAGTTCTGATGGCCACAATTCAAGAAAGGTATTCCTAAATAGATGAGGTTTCAGAGAAGAGGCAGGAGAATGATTAAAGGATTAGAAAACATTCCTCATAGTAATAGACTTAAGGAGGTCAATCTATTTTGCTTAGCATGGAGGCTAAGGGATGACTTGATTACAATCTCTAATGGGAAAAATAGTTAATAGTGGACCTTTTGATTTAGCAGAGAAAGGCAGAACAAGATCCATTGGCTGGAATTTGGCATTAGACACATTTAGGCTGAAAATAAAGCAGACATTATGAACAGTGAGCATAATTAATCCTTGGAACGATTTACCCAGTGTTGTGTTGCATTCTCCATCACTGACAATTTTTTAATCAAGACTGGATTCTTTTTTCTAGAATATCTGCTCTAGGAGCTCTGTTGGTTGACGTCGTCTGGCCTTTGTTAAACAGCAGTTCAGCCGAGATGATCGTAATGATCCCTTGGCTTTGGAATCAATGAACATATGATCCTTGGGCAACTCACCTAAAGTGCTAGTTTACAGAAGTATCGAGCAACCATGTCTACGCTACAGACTTTGGTTGAGGGCATTCTGCAGTAGGGTGGAAGTTGTGAATGACTGAGTGGTGCAATATAGGGTAGGGAGTGAGGGGAGACACTGAGACTCAGGTGAGGGGTTGTGTCTCACTGAAACAGAGTAGGGGTCCAACCAGGTCCATGCTGGTAAAGAAGATTTGGGGGGTTTCTACCTGCTCCCTGGCCCATTCCAGCTTCTCCAGCTCCCACTTTATGCTCCTTGGCTCCTCAGTGCCATCGGCCCTCCCACAGACACACGGGAGTTTACATGGTGGTTAAACTGCCACAATATTTCCAGTAGTTACTCCTGCCCCTACCACTGTTCTGCTATCCCCTGGCATTCAGTGCCACATCTCAATATCAAGCATTTGAGAAATCTGTGCCTCCAATTTCTATCTGTAAATTGGGGATAAACATGATTTCCGACCTTATTAAGGCATTGTTGACATAATTCCCTTAATGTTTGTAAATTACCAGGGAACAGAAAGATGGGGTCAACCTGATTGTGGACTCTAAGCGTTAAAGTAATGTATATGCCAAATAATAACAGTAAAATGCATGTAGCTGTGTCGGTCAAGGAAAAGGTCCCACCTTGTCTTTTGAATAGTAAATGCGTGACACTGTAAAAATATAAATAATATATTAAATTGCTGACACTTTTTATTGTGGAAGTAATTCATTTGAAAAGTTTTTAATATTAGGATTTTTTTCTTTTAAAATTGTATGGTAGTAAATGAAAAAAAAAACCCTCAGCATTTAAGAAATGTACTTTTTTGTGCTGCTCTAACTCAGATTTCATTGATTTTTATTACCCAGACTAGGGGAAAAAAAACAAAACCCAGACCTTAATTAAACAGCAAAAGGATTGAAAATGTAGAACAAATACTTGAAAAAGTATTTGCTTCATTCTAATGTATAATAAAATTGTATTTGCTAGCCAAGGAACCAAACAGCTGATCAGTAGCTGTGAAGTGCAGGTCGCCGAACAGCTGACTGGCATTTTGGGGCTGTAGATGGAGGTGGATATAAAAGGGCGAGTGCGGATTGTGGGCCAGATAGAAGTTGATTCCTGCAAAGGTGAATCCACCTTTTTATATCCACACAGGGCTCTAAAGGTAACCAATAAAGAAGTCATTAGACATTAATGCTAGATATTATATCCTAATCAATTATGGCAAGTGTATATATTATTATCAATTATTATTGATTATTATTATTGATTATTTGAGCAGTTTCTACCCCTTTGCTGGCTACACAGAAGATTTGTATTTGTTAGATGCTGATGTGGCAAATGACAGAAATGATAAATGTAGATACAGTTTTTACTAAACATCCAAGTAAGTCCAAGAATTAATATAACTCAACAACTTAGAGTTACAAAGAGACAGCTCTTAAAACCACAGGCATACTCATGTACCACTAAGACTTAGGGAAAACAAAGAGATAGGGAATGTGTCTGTGAAGTACATAAGAGTAGGTCATGAATAAGCTGATATTATTTCAGGAGCGTGATGCATGCAGGTTTTGGGGTCTGAAGTCAGATCCTTCATATTCATCTTTTATGAGATACACAGCTATATTACGCTCTTTCTATGATCATAGTTAAATTTTATTACTCCCCACTATCCATACTTCATGTTTCAGGTGATCACAATTACACTTCAAGTCACCAACTGCAGCAATTTGCATCAATTAATTTCTTAATAAATCATATATGTTACTGAAGTCTAAGGCTATGTCTACACTTACATGGCTAAATCGATCTAACTTATATTGATTTAATAAAACTGAAATAATCATTAAATTGATTTAACTTAAATCGATTTAACAGGTCCCCACTAGAAACTCAAATCGAACTAGCATGTCCATGGATAGGACTTGCTAGTTTGATTTAGGAGAGGGAACAGACCAAAGCACCATCAGAGGTGTGGCAAGATGGCCCCCTAGAAGGGCCATGCTCCCACCCAAAACATAGAAAAAGGACAGCACCCTGAGAAGGCAAAAGGCATATGGGTTAAATTGAAATATCACATCCACAAAGTGTTATTTCAAAGTAACAGTTTTGATTTAACCATCATTTTGATATAATACTAGGTTTTATTACATCAAAATGATTTTCCTTATTGTGAGATAAGGGAGCTCCTTATCTTGATATAAGGAAATATGGTGTGGACCTGCAATCTTTTAAATCGAAATAATTTGCATTATTTCAATATAAAGACTGTATGTGGACATACCCTAACTGCCTAATTACTATATTGCAAATGCCCTCCTCATCCAAGCGCCCCTGTTTCAGGATTACTTTTTCAGGCTTGCAATGTATCTGATCTCCTGTGGTCAACCTGTTTGTTAGACAGAATGGGAAGGCACAATTAATGACCTGGGGTTAAAGTCACAGGCCTACTTTGGCTAACCAAAAATCAAGCATAGCATATAAGGCCTCACATTACATGAAGTGGAATTAATACCATGTTATCAGTGGTGGATCAAGGGCCGCAGGACCCCTGGGCCTCCCCACCAGTGGCCACCCCCCACTGGAGGGCCTCCCACCTTGCCAGTGGGTCAGCATTGGGGGGGCGGCTAGGGCCAGAGGTCAGCTGCGGCGTGGCCAGTTGGCCCCAGGGGGAGGCATGGTCGACTGCTGCGTGTGGTGTGGCTTTTGGGCCACCCTGGAGGCCATACTGCATGTGCGGCAGTCAGCCCCAATATCCCTTCTTCTCTACCCCTGGGGCCGACCAGCCAGGGGCAGGGTGAGAATGGGAGAGTTCACCCCATCCCTGGGGGTGGATCAGCCAACTTAGGAGTGGGGTGGGAGCTCAGAGCCCTGCCTCAGGCTGCTCCTCCCCACTCCCTTTCTCAGTGCCTGGTAGTGCGTTACTGGCAGGGCAAAGGGCTCCACATTGTGGTGGACCCCTGGGCACGGGCCCTGTTGGCCCATGTGGTAATTCGCCCCTGCCCATTATATCATGTTTCTACTTCCCCATCCTATTTCAGTCATTGTAATTAATTGGTAGTACACTCCTATAGTATTATTATAAAAGCATGGTAGGATCATGGGTCAGCTGTGCTTTCTCATGAGAATTCCCGTTTAGGATGTGTGGCATGGTCAGACTGAAGGGTTTCTGGAGACTCCTAGAAAACCAATATATTAGCTTCAGGCTCAGCAAATCACTCCTTGAGGCCTGAGGGAAACAGACTCAGAGCTAGAGGAAATCATGGAACCCACCAAGCTAGAGGAGGAACTTTGTCACAGGTGGGGCTAGAGATACCATGAGAGCCACCTTTCTTCATGGCGCTCCCCCTTCTGAAGTTAACCAGGAAGTGAAGAATGAATGAAAATGAACAATGAGGGGCTGGGAGGGGAAGTTACTCAAACACTTTACTGCACTTTTGATTCATTCTCATGCTAGGTCCCAGGGAAGCAAAGAGCAACCACAGCATTGGCCACACCCCTGATCTGCTCCACACCGCAAATCCATGGGCCAGGAGTAGGGCTTGCCCCTTACACCATCTCTTCACTCTTTGGGATGGGCTCTGTAGTAAAATAAACAAGGAGTCCTATGACACTTTTAAAGATGAACAAATTTATTTATCACATGAGCTTTCGTGGGAACAAATGTCTGAGGAAGTGGGATTTTCTCGCATGAAAGCACAAGTGATATATATATTTATTCATCTTTAAAAGTGCCACAGGACTCATTGTTTATTCTGTTGAACTAGACTAACATGGCTGCTCCTTTGGTACTTCTCTGCAGCAAAGAACTCATCAGGGGACCAGCTGGGCGATTCAGAGTATTATGGATTGGAAAATTTCATCGTTCCTCCGGTACTTCCTATTTGGTTGGCAGGTCTTCCACCCATTGCTTGTTCAGTAGCTGAATAAAGCAGCACATTCCCAGCCTGCTGTATCTTAGATTGTGTTTCTTTTGCATTGAGTGATCCCTTTACACCAGTGGTTCCCAATCTGTGTTTTGGGGGCCAAAAGTGACCCTCAGGGGCTTTCAAAGTGACCCTCAACTCCTTCCTGCTGGCTGCAGAATGGAGTTGCTGCCAAAAGACCCAGATAAAGTATATTTCTGCAGGGCTAAAAGACTGATGCAGGTTCCTGGCTGCAACCAAAAGCATTGGAGATTAGCTCCCCGCTCCTCCTGGCTGTAGCGGGGAGCAGAGTGAAGGGCTGTACCTCAGTCCATAGGTGCTAAGTTCCTTGGAGCCAGAGGATGGGGAGAGGAGCCTTGATCCTCCAGCCCCCTGGGTACAGAAGGTAGCCACGGCCTAGGGACACAGAAAGCGTGCAGAGCTGCAGGATGTGTGCAGTTTCCCTGCTGCAGCCAGGGAAATGAGATCAGTGAGCAAGGAGTCAAAGTGCTTTTTGGGATGGGGGGCCTGCTGGCAGAGGCTAGTGGCCTTCAGGTTGTAAAAATTATATGTGGCCCTTAAGCCAAAAAGGCTGGGATCTACTGCTTTACACTATCTGCACAGAGGGCTACCTCCACCCACTTCATCATTACATTGTGCTACCAGAGCAGTGTAAAGGGACCTTAGGGTAACTGAGAATCTCTCCCCATAAATCCCATGGAAGTTATGCTCCACTGCAATACAGGAACCATTCCAAAGGCAATTTGAGCCATCTTTTGTTAGAAAAAAGGGTGAAAATAACCCAGCAACCCCTCTTTGTGTTGGATGAGGAAATTCAAATATGTTTAATCCACACTTGGTTGAAGTGGCTGCCTGTTTGCTGCCTCTAAGGATTTAAAGGGCAACCAGCACCCTGAATTCTGAAAGCACCTTTAAGCCAAACTGAGAGAAAAGTTTGTAAAACTGCCTGAGTCTCAAGCACATCTGCTTGCACTGGGTGTGCACAGCTGTCTGGCTTCAGCAAACATGCCCTTCTGAATCTCAGCAAATAGGAACAACCCACTGAGTGATTTTCATCTGAAGATCTCAAAGTGCATCCCCCCCCTCCCCTTTACAGCAAAGTCAAGTGATTTTCACAAGGCCACACTGCAGATAGTTACACAAGGATTCAGATATCTTATCTCCTTTGTGGTGAATTATCCCTGCTCTGTTGGGTCTTCCTAGTTGTCTCCCCCTCTGAAACAAACACTCTCAGGGGCTTCACCCAGTGCAATCACCTCTGATTGCTTATTTACAGTGTATCAGTGCAAACCCCACTCCCAAATCAGACCTACTCAGTCACAAAGCTTTGGACTGCTCATTCTTCCTTAGTCAGGAAACAGACCAAAGCACTGAATTTCCTCCCTAGCTACATCTCTACTTTAGTTTCTCCACAGCTGTGTTATATACCCCCCACCCCAGCTAGGGAACCAGCTGTCTTCCCCTGCTCCATTAGGTGAGGCTCTGGCTTGCTCTAATCAGAGCAGTCAGCTGTGGGTTCCTTGCTTGCAGTCCAGGGCCCTGCTAGCTTATTTTACCCCAGGCTGGGCAACTGGGTTGGGTGTGGCAGAGGCACTTAGGGCTGAGCACCCTCCACTGTCACCTGCTTGACTTTGACTTTAGCCATTAAACTTTGCTCCCCACAGTGAAAACATTCACCTTCTTTGCTTTCCACTAGTGAACATCCTCCCTTTTCAATTTCCATTCTTGCAAGTCAGGGCCAGCTGCAGTAAAGCCCATAGCCCTGATGACATAGTAGAACAAGGCCAATTTACACCAGCCACAAGCTGATCTGTATTAACAGCCTTAGCTGATGGACTGTGTGTGCTTGGTAGAGGTTATAAGGAAAAACTGCTCTACCTAAGCCATTCCCCCTGTGCAAGGAGTAACATTGGGCCCCCCTTCTCTTTGAATTAGATTGTGCGGCTGAATGAGTATCTCTTGTCTGTGCTTAACTAAAATCATTCTGATCATATCTTCCCTTTTATTCAATGCATTTCATTCTGAAGAATCCTAACATGACTTCTGCTGTGTACAACTGAGGCCTAATAAGATCAGGCCATGTGTTATTGCACAGCAGTCATGATGCAGAGGTGGGTGAAGTGATTGTTATAGAAGATGCATCATGAAGAAGTCATTTCACCCACAGTGGAGCGTGGTAGCTATTGAACAACACATACTGGTTCTTTACAACTCCTTATGATAGGACATGAAGGAAAATATTGTATCCAAGTTCCAGAGGGGGTAGCCATGTGAGTCTATATCAGGAAAACAAAGAAAGAGTCCTGTGGCAACTTAAAGGCTAACAAATTTCTTCAGGTGTAATTTTTCATAGGCTCCAACTCACTTTGTCAGATGCATCTGGAGAAGTGGGCTGCAGCCCACAGAAGTTTATGCCTGAAGAAATGTGTTAGCCTTTAAGGTGCCACAGGCCTCTCCTTGTTTTTGCTGCATACAAACTAATATGGCTACCCCTCTGGAAGAAGTCCTGTGGCACTTTTAAAGACTGACAAATTTATTTAAAGCATGAGCTTGCATTGAGGAAGTGGATTACACCCTCCAAAGCTTATGCTTAGATAAATTTGTTAGTCTTTAAAGGTGCCACAGGACTTCTTGTGTATTTTATTGTGTCCCTTTGAAAATTGAGGGCAGTTGAAGGAGACACAACACAATTACTAACACAGGAATTTGGCCATGGTGCTGATATTAATAAATCTTTTGTCAAAAGTGCCCTTGGGTTTTAAATGATTATGAGTGATCAGAATCATGGATTTAGGACTCATTTGAAGTGCTGTTCCCCAATGACCATACTGAGGTATGGACTCAACACAGCTAAAAACAGCCTTGTCAGCAGTGAATTCTGTTGCCATCTTCTGCCTGCAATAGACACACATTTCAGCCACAGAAGGAAGGTGCTTCAAGATAGCCAGTTGTGACCTACTATGCCACACCCCATATGCTATACCTGAGTCCTCCACCTACATCTGGTCAAACATCTCAGCTGCAGCTCTGCTTACATCTACTAGTTGTCTGTGATGTAATTCAAGTAGGAGGTTTCTAGATGGCATATTTTTACATGCCACTGAATGTAAACTGGACTCAGCAAGTTCTTCTGAAACTAGCTCACCTGTGTGTCCATGTAGGTGACTTCAGCAGCCAGCAGCATCCTGACTGGGGATACTAAACATAAGTCACTTATGGAGACCAAATAGTGGTGTGGGTGTTTAAAAACAATCTTGTCTTCATCCGTATAGTACAGCAGACAGGCACCTTCCACTGACCCAGATGATCTCATAAATATTTTTCTCATTTGTGCTGGGTGTCATCTGTGGATGTTTATGCCCAAACTACATCTTTTCTGGCCTTATGCAGTCAACCTAGACCTTTTATCATCCTCATCACCTTGTAACTCCCAGTAGTTACAGCTTTTAACAAACCAAGATGGAACTTCAGGAAGGCCGACTGAAAGAAGTACACAGATGGCCTAGAAAAAAAAAAGTCATCCCCATACTATCACACATCATCCCAGCCAATGATGCTTCCAGTTGTTTCCAAAAGGTTATCTTCAGAGCTGTCTGCTCATTCTTACCACACAGTTGCTATCCAATCTACGTGCCGTGCCATGGTGCTGAATGTGCAAACTTGCTCAGTCACCATGAATCCTTTGGTGATCTAGATATTGCTGATCATTGAATTGAGTCACTGGATGCTTCTAGATAGATGTGGTGGGAAGATATGATTCAGAATCTAGATGTCACTCACTCAAGCCAGAAATGTTGAAATTTGATTCATTGTCTTGGAACAGCTCAAAAAACACCTGCTTTAAGCTGACCACATAGTGCAGGGTTTGGGCACAAGCTAAATAAGCCATGACGTAGGGCCTCATCTTATGAGGAGCCTCTAAATATCTTGGACATTTGTCGTAAACCATTTGATAATGCAAATAAGGCTTTTTGCAAGATGTATGTTTTATTTAGTTGTTTTTCATTGCATCTTTGCCTATGTATATATGCAAATATAATGGTTTATAATTCATGTTTTCATTACCCTTTCTGTTATCATATAATACGGTTTTTTTCCCTTTATTTTTATGGTATGGGGACTCTGAATCTTGACATAGTTTGTGGTCTTTGCATATCTTGGGCCATTACTTTGAGGATAGAACTCCCTACCTAAAAAGGAGACAGCAATCAAGCATTTTGGAAAGCGGGGAGGAGACTAGTGAAAGGAGAGAGTGGATGGTCTGGGCTGAGAGCTATCACAATTTGCTTTGCAGAATCAGCCAGTCTTTCCTTCACCCAACCTTCCCCCCCACCAGGATCATTTTATAGCAGGTACAAGTTGCAATTGGAGCACCTGTAAAGCAGCGGGCCTCTAAAGTGCTATCTTCTCTGTAGAAGCCGACGCATGCTATAGGTGCTGACTTGGTGTGCACAGGAGTTGCCCATGCCTACTTACATCATCAGTGATGTCTGGAAAAAGTCTTTTCTTTGACCCAAAAAAGGCCTGTGCTTCCCGGTCCTGCACAGGCCTATGAAGAATCTGTGAGACGTTAAATGCTATTAATGCTTTCAGACTTGATACAAATGTATTTGAAAAATAAATCTCTTTCCAGGAACACCCTCTCCCCTAGCTCATCACAGCCCTTACTTAAGCACATGCCAATCTTTAAAGAGTTCAAATAGGTTTATTACAGGAATGTGTGGGTGAGGTTTGGTGACCTGCACTGTGCAGGAGATCAGACTAGATGATCATATTGGTTCCTTCTGACCGAACCGTCTATGAATCTGAGATCTTAATAGTATGTAAGCATGTGATTTAAAGCCAAATATGGGTTTGAGGATTTTGCTGAATAGGGATGGGGTTTGGACACGTTTTTCAGTGATTTGCTGGCATAGCTCCCACTCCAGACATTTTAAAAAGCACTAGATTGTACTGTATTTTTATCAGGAGTAAGCTGTAACTCCTCTTTTTTTTCTTTGTTTTTCCCCCTCCCCCCCCTTAGAGACTAGAAATAGAACTGGTAGAAAAATTTCCAGTGGAACCATTTTCCTATGGGAAAAGGCTGCTTCACTGATATCAAAATGTTCTGTGGGATTGTATTGATTTTGTCAGTTTTCTCAATGGTAAATATAAAAATGTTTCACTTTGATTCTTGTTAATTATAATTCATAGAATATAGTTTAAATACTGACTTTCATAGTGTAAATTTTAATCTGATAGAGCATAAAAATCAAAATGATAATGTTAAAATGAAGCATTTTTACCTTATTGAAATCAAATGATTTGATACGGTTGAAACAAAGTATTTTGAAATATTTTGTTTTGCCAAATATCCTGAGATTTTGACATTTGGTTGCTAGCCTAAAACTAAATCAGGGTTTGGTATCTTGGAATTCCCTATGGGATGGCAAGTCCATTTTTGACAAGTGCCATTGATGAGATTGAAGATCATAAAATATAACTGGATATGGCAACAGCAACTTATCTGGCAGTTCCCGAAACTGACTTTTATTCATTAGCTCTTTTGTATGTTTCTGCCAATGAAATGATTTTTCAGCTATTTCCTGTCAAGAGGGCATGTTTAGCTAAAACATGTATCCAGACCTCTGACATAGGTTCTGAGTCAAGTGCTTATTTATCTACATGCTTCACTTAAAACACCACTGATTTCAACTGATCTCACTGGAACCCGTTCTCTGCCTAACAAACGTGCTTAAGGGTATGTCTGCACTGGAGGCTCTGTTAAGACTACCGTATATACTTGGGTATAAGCCGATCCAGGCACAAGCCGACCCCCCAGTTCTGAGCCCAAAAAAGAAGCTAAAATTGGTGACCCAGGTATAAGCCGCGGTCCCCTTTTGGTCTTGGCCCCTAACCCCCCACCCACTGCTGCTGGCTTCCTCTGGAGTTTCTGACAGCTTCCCTACCCCAAAATCTCTGCTCATGCTTTTTCCTTGCCCCCCTGCTATCCATTCTTCACTCCTGCCCTCCTGCTCTGCCCTTTCGTCACTGCTACACCCCTGCTCACTTCTCAGTTTCCTCCTGCTGCCCCCTGCTCACTTCTCATTTACCTCACTGTGGCCCCTAGCTCCGCCCTTTCCTAACTGCTGCCCCCTGCTCTTCCCCTTTCTCACTGCTGCTCTCTGCTCCTCCTACTGCCCCCCTCCTCACTGCCACCCCCTGCTCCACCCTTCCCTCACTGCTACCTGCTGCCCCCCTGCTCTGCCCCTTCCCCACTGCTGCCCCGCTGCTCTGCCCCTTCCCCACTGCTGCCCCCCTGCTCCTCCTGCTGCCCCCTGGCTCTTCACTGCCACCCCCCTACTCCCTTCTCAGTTTGGTGCTGTTGCTCCCCTGTTCCCCAACACCCTTTCCCTGTCACCCCCAACCCCTGCTGCTGCTCTTCCCAGCCTGCCAGGCGCCCCCCCCAATCCCCAGTCCCTGTCACCGCTTCCCTGGGCTCCCCAAAAACCCTGGGTCCTCCTGCCGCTTTTCTGGACTCCCCGACCCCCTCCCCAATCCCTGGTTCCTGCTGCCCCTTCCCTGGCCTCCCTGAATCCCCCCCTCAATATCCAGGCTAATCCCCCCCTGGGCCCCCTTATGTGGCTACTCCAGATGCCGGGGTCCCCTCCTCACTCCAGCCCCAGCCCCAGCCGACTGCCCAAGATGGCCACCTGGCAACACTGGGGCTCTGGCCTGCCACATGGTCTGGGAAACTCCTGGGAGGGCCTGCCTACTGTACTCTCTTGAGTATAAGCCGAGAGCCTGTTTTGAAGCCAATTTTCAGGCACAAAATTTTTAGCTTATATGCAATGATATACGGTACTTAAATGGTCGATTTTAAGTCAACTAAAAGTAGACCTTGTTAACTCAACTTAGAGAGTCCACACTGAAAACTCCTGTTGACTGCCTGCATCTACACTGGTGGGTGCTAGGTCGACAGAGGAGTGGCGCATTGTGGGTAGCTCTCCCACGTTACACAAGAAAAGTGCCTCCTGGAGGACAAGTAGGCCAACTTAAGGGCCTTCCCCACCTACATTGGCTTATGTCGACTTAATAAGGTCGACTTAAGCGTTAAGTTGATTTTAAGAGGTTATGTTATTAAATCAATGTAAGGAAGTGACTTAATAGAAGACCAGTGTGACTGCAGGGGTCTGTAGGTTGACTTAACCTCCCTTAAGTCGACCTAAGGCTCCAGTGTAGACATACCCAAAATGACTTATTGGATTGAGGCCTTAATAAATAATAATGAAGAGAGTTAAAGGAAGAAAAGAGAATATGTCAATGAAAAAACATAGGATGTAGAAACAGCCTTAAGATCTAGGAAGTGATAGATCTAATGTGGATCAGATACAGTTAAATCTTCCTTCATTTTGCTGATCCCATGAAAGACATACAGCCAGCCCTGATTCCAAAGCCCCATTCTGACTTCCACCTGCCTTGGTTATACCCAGCAAGGTGATCCGAACACACCTCAAGTCTTGAATTTTTCTAGAACTGTGTGTCAGGAAGTGTTTAGCCCCCTCCTTGTTGGCTCAGAGAAATAATAAGGCTTGTTGCTCCTTCGAAGAGACAGAAGCACAATACATTTGACAAAGTGGGTTGCAGAAATGCACAAATGCACCTGACAAAGTGGGTTGCAGCCCATGAAAGCTTACTCCTGAAGAAATTTATTAGTCTTTAAGGTGCCACAGGACTTTCGTTGTTTAAGCACAACACAGCTTATTAACTAACACAGGGGTAAATACCCCCTTCTCTGAAAATACAACACTGAGTGGTTTGTTTCTAATCAAAGGACAACAGTTTTATTAACAACACAACATAGATTAAGAGAGAAATTGAAAATGGCTACAAGAAAATGTAATGAAAGCAGGCATTTAAAAGTCTAAAAATCTAGCAAGGTACAGGTTTTGTGCAAGATGATTTATCATAATGTGCTTCTTCCCAGCCCTGATTGACTTTCCCTCAGTCAGGACCCTTTACAGAGGTATGATATATTTGCTTCCCTTGTTTTCCTAGGTGAAAGCAGATTTCTCACTTATATTCAGTTTCCAGAGATTGCAATCCCCTCTTGATTGAAGGATCCACTTTTCTCCGTTTGCAAGATTTCTGTTTCCTTTTGTCTGTCTAGAAATGGATGCTATAGTTGGTTTCTGTCTTTGTTTATATTTTCCAAAATCCAATGGCCTTGTTTCAAGAGGTAAGGTGACATCATGTTGTTCTTATCTTCCTCTGGGTTTCCTATCCCCCTGTATCTAAATAGAGCTTTCATTGCTCTGATTCCACCATGCTTAATGTACATAGGAGATAGGTAGTCACCTTCTATCCTGTCTGGGAGGGCAACTGTTTCTCCCCATTGGCCACAGGCTTTAATTTAAAGCATAATATCATTAAGTATCCATATTTCCTCATATTGTGTTAATATATACATTTCACAATGACTTTAATCACCAGTGAATCATTAGCTTTTAGAAAAGACATCAGTTTATATGCTTGTAATACAGTAATATTGTATAAAATCATTAGATTCAATTGCTTATCACTTCAGCTTCATTCCTCCTGTCTTTATAGGGCAGTAAACCTTTGAAATGGATTCTTCTGAAGGTTACCACTCAAAATAAAGTTTATTTAAGCAACAAGGAAGATGTAGAGCATGGAACTTCCTTTACCACCATCTGCCTCCGTCCTCAGCTGGCATTTACTAAAATGCAAATTGTTCCATTTCCTGTACTTCTTAGTTTAATGGCCCTGTTTACTGCTTATCTATTAATTGAGGTAAATCTGCTTTTCTTTGTCTAAGGCATGCTGTGTATATGCAGTGTTAGCAAATACATTTTAAGAGTAGGTTTACACTTGGGTGTTATCAAAAATCGGTGTTGATACGTCAGATTAATAAAACCAGAGGAGAGTATCCACATCACCTTCCATACTCTGGCTTCTTGCAGCCCTATTGCTAGCTGTTACTTCTAATTTAGAAGTGTTGCATTGTGCATAAGCGTCCTTCCTGCTGCTTCTCCCACTCCCAGCTGAGTCCGAGTCACTGGCCAGTTTCCCCAACCTTTGGTCTGGTTCCATGCTTCTGGCCAGTTTCCCAACCCCTGCTCTGGCTCTGTGCCACTGGCTGGTTCCCCCCATCCCTCCAATCTGTGTCCACACTGCTGCCAGTTCCCCCATCCGCCGACCTCACCCAGCATCGCTTGCCTGTTCCCCCAACCCCAGCCAAGTACATGCCACTGGTGGGTTACACCAACCCCACCCAGACTCCGTGCCACTGGAATGTTTTTTCTCCATTACACCCACCATGTGGCCCCCCAGGACCTCCTCTCCTCCTTTCCTACCCTGTGGCTGGATGGCTGCCCATAACCCCTGTGGCTATCAGTGCACAGATCAAACACTCACCCAGGGCTGCAGGCAGGCAAGGAGCTATATGTACACACTGATCTTAAAGTGCATTATTAAAATTGCACTGAATGCTATGCCTCCTATGGGGGTGGAGTCATGATGTCGACTTGCAGCAGCAGTTAATTCGACTTTGCAGCCGCATGAGTCTGTACTCAGGCTTCAGAAAGCCAGTGTAAGCGGTGTTACGTTGACCTAAGCCCTCAGTGAAGACTAGCCCTAAGAACATAAATCTAGCCTCCATTCATAATTGTTTGTACACACCTTATGCTTACATCATACAAGAACACAAATGAACGGAGAGTTACTGGATTTCCAATGATATCTTACTTGCCGCCTTTTAGATACAGATTACGGCAAGTGTGTTAGATGTCATGAGTATGCTGGGTCTGACAAGCTGCAGACACACAGTAATAAGCCCCAAATAGGTCTCTGGGTCCTACCAAGCTCGTTTTAACTTAATGTATGACAACAGCCCAGGTCTTTCCTGAGGTCTACCACTTAAATTAAAGATGCTTCTCAGCTCTTTGAGATACATCAAACAGGAATGACATTCTCATCATGGCTACCTCTTTACATTACAACCTAGCTGAAATTTGGCTTGATTCCTTTTCTCTCCACATATGACACACCTTGGCTAGATAACTGGAAAAGCTCAGTGTTCATGATTTAGCCAGAGGACAGGGTGCTGGTAACAGCTTCTGTTTACAGATCTGCCTGTATGGTACTGTCTGCATGGCATTGCTTGAACGTGTGTCATTTGCAACCCTGTATTCGGGGAAACTTTCTTCTCTTCAGATCTCAGAAATTCAAAGTGTGCAAAGTGTGACGCATCAGCTAATTGCACCCCTTTGAAATTAACTGTTTCAGTGTTGCAGGTGCTTCAGGTAAATTTGCCCTGGATGTTGCTAAATGTACCAGGTATAATATGAATTTCCACTAAGATATCAGTGAAATCTAATGTGAGCTTCAAAAGAATGCAGCTAAAGGACATCACAAGCTAACCAGCTGGCCAAGGACTGTATAGCTTTTAATCACGGTGCTGCCAATCATGGCACTGACCATTGCAACCTTCATAGGAGCAAAATAACCCACAGAAACCCCCAAGGAGAGTTTCCTATGTATGAGATGGAGAAGAGCTGATGATTCCATTCAGGACCTCACTGTTGCTAATCTAATCAATATGGGAGGTGCTCAAGTATTACAATAATGGGGACGAGTACAACACTCACAGCTAAATTACCGGTAGACATAAGATCTATCTAGCAATCCAGCATCACAAGGACATGGTAGATTCCCCTACCAATCCTTTCCTTTTGACAAGGGAAAGGGAGTTTACAAAACAAATTGAAGTACTTACCTCTAAAACTGACCTATACAACATCACACAGAAGATGAATGCCATTTTAGGGAAAACTGACCTGGATGTGTCCCTTTGCCAGCCAAGAAATTTGCAAAGAACAGCTTCCAAAAGAGGGACTGCTTGTTTAGGCAAAAAAAGGGTTTCATTTTAGCTCCCCTGGAAAAGACTTTGCCCTTAGACCAGGTGGACACAACTGGATTCTTGACTGTGGTAATGCACAGAATGTAATTGTGTCAGAATGTACAGAAGAAAAAGTGGCTTGGCTAGAAGAGTCTATTAATTGCATAAATCTAATCTAACGTTTGGTTACTAGCTAATGCACACAACTTTAGTTTCCCTATGGAGTCCAGAGGGAGGACTGAGGAGGGCAGGGGGTGAGAGAGAGACACACACCCAGTTTTGCTACTTGCCTACACATCCAGAAAGGAAGAGTTTATTGGTTGGTTAAAAAGAAAGTGAAGGCTGTAATGATTCTGTGATCAAATGGGCGTCATAGCTATCAGCTAGTCCACACACCAGGGCCCCATTTCATTAGTGGGATCAGCATGCAAGCCTGCCAGTTCTAGACCCACAGAGCTCTAGTGTGTTAGTTAAAGGAAAAATTTCCACTAGTTGTAGCAATATTAGGGCATATTTGTTGTGAGCGTGTCTGCTATGAGAAGGTGACATTCACACACACTTCCGAGTAGCAGGTGACATTCCACCGAACAGATCTCAAATCTCACCGTACCCAGCACATCACACATCCCTGAGCCTTTCGCTTTGCTATTAGAATGTTTCCAGGGCCATTAAAAAATCCAACCCTGTTCTGTTTCTACAGGTCAGCTTTGTATATATTGCTAAGAGATACTGGAAAATTATTTGACAATATGGGAAAGGTTCAGATGATGCAAAGGAAAGGACAGCTGTTCCTTTTGTTGGGCAGCAACTTTATTGCTGAATTCCAACAGTAATCTGAAAACCTTTCACCTTAATACTGTTTTATTCTTTCAAGCCTGACAGGTTTGACAAGATCAGTCTATTCAAAACTACCTGTTTGTGCTTAAATGGCATTAGTTAACAGCCCTGTATTAGCTGCCAGCTTAGAAAGATGATTTATGGCATTAACAGAGCAAATAGCTCTTAAAGAGCTCCAGAGCCAGAAAAATTGTTTCTGCTCTTTGTACAAAACAAGAGCCATTGCTGAGAGTATTTTTAAAAGTCCAGTACGATATAACTCAAGTGTTTGCTCAAATAAATTAAATGGAAGTGTTTGTGGGATCTGGGGACATAAGCACACCATAGCTACTAGACAGGATGTGTGACAGGGTGTTCCCCAGATCCAGTCCTGTGTGCTACTGTGACCTCCCAATTCCTACTCCTGAACCCCAATTCGCTCCACTTTGCCAAGTGAGCACTCACTCCTGAGTCAGTCCACTACGGCCTCTCATGTGCAACCAGTCCCAAGCAGTAGGTGTATGTCCTCTGGCTACTCAAGGACGGGCCCCAAGCAAGCACCCCCAGCCCCAGATGCCACCATTGGAGCTACTGTCTACAGCGATTGGGACCCACTCCCAGTCACCATACACTCTAGTCCATCCATTTCACAAAGAAATGGATTATGCCCAGGCTTTCTCACTCACACCCTCTAAAGATCACACAGCTTTAGATAAACCAGCTACTAGTTAATTGATCAGATTATAATTCTAAGTGCGAATATGGCCAGTCATGACAGAATTACAATATAAAATGAGTCAGGAGTGACCACAAGGAAATAAAAAGTAAAACTTGCATACTACCTTAAAATCTCTACTTCAGCTGACCTCATAGTCCAATATGATGCTCAAGATGTTTGGCTGTCAGGTGTTGCACAGCCAGTTTCTGCCTGAGGTGAGGCAGGGCCCAGATCTTGCTTGGAGTTTTTTCCAGATGGAGATTCCCAGGCAAAAAGCCCCAAATCCTTCCCAGTGTCTTTCTTTGTTTCCATTCCCCCTCACCACTCCCCTTGTGTGGAGAGGTGATCCCTTTGGCTGGTCTGAGCTACCTCAGTTAGCATATCTTCATTGCCTTCTCCAGGTGCTTGTTTGCTGCTGGCCAAGCGTTCTGTCTGCCGCCCATCTCCCTGAGCCATGCTAAACATACTACACGGCTGTGCACATGCATGAAGTTATAGGAAACATGATATCATACGATGCATGCAGACTAGGTTATGAGCACCCATAAAGAAACATTGCATGGTGTAACTGGCAACAAATCATAGAATCACAGAGCACAAGTGAACAGGAAAATCATATAGGTCATAACTCAGGGTGCACATATATGCATCCCGTGGCAGCATGATTAGCCTAACCATTTTCACTGATATCAGTGATGTAAGGGAAGATTTTTAAAAGCACCTAAGGGGTTTTTATATAGAAGGTCTGTGGACTTGCACATCTAAAACCCTTGGACACTTTGAAAAATCTCCCCCAGTTAACTGCGTCCTAGTGAATACCCATGAACAAGGCTGGCATTATGTGGGACTCTCAGCACTATAGCTACATGAATAATATTTTTCAATTTTCTGGCAGATTAAAAGAAAATTTATTTTTGGATCAACCTGAAACTGACTTTTTTTCAGACTTTTTAGTGAATCAAAAAGCTGGGGGAGAAATGGTTTCAGGTCAAAGAAGATGTTTCATGTAGTTCATGTGTGCTTCTAACCATTAAAAACAAAGACAAAAAGACAAAAAACTCCCCCAAAACAAAGCAAAAAAACCTTGGGACCATATGTTTAGATTCATATGTAGATTCAGGTGAAGAACTGTGGGAATGGCTGCCTTTCAACCAAAAGCTCCATGGTAAGGACACTCACAGAATCATAGGGTTGGAAGGACCTCAGCACATCATCTAGTTCAACTCCTTTCTCAAACCAGGACTGAGCCATCCCAGCCAGGGCTTTGTCAAGCTGAGACTTAAAAACTGCTAAGGGTGGAGATTCCACCTCCTCAGCCTAATGGCAAGAGACACAGGTTTGAAACCTCACTGTGCTATAGCTACTAGAATTTGCATCTGTTTTGCCCTAACGACCAACCTATTGGGCCTTCTAAGCTAAGACATTCCCAGTCTCGTGCTAAGCTGTCCTAGTTTGTGTTAGCAATTCAACTGTTATTAGAGCACAGGTTGGAAGCCAGGCACCTTCCCACCAAGCCAGGTTATGAAATCATTCTTACTCCCTCCACTGGCCCAGTAAGACACTGTGGGTATGTCCACACAGCAGCCCTGTTCACACGACGTACCATTGTTTCGAAAGAACGGGTTCCGTTGTCTCAAAACAACTTAAACCCCATGTGGGTACGAAACAACGTTGTTTTGAAATGATTGTTTCAAAACAATGCCATCTGAACATGTTGTTTTGAAACAACGGTGACTCGTTTCGAAATAACTGTTGTCTGAACAGGCTATTTCGATTCCTGCTTTTTTCCTTAATTTGAATTAACAAACTGTTAATTCGAATTAACTTATTTTGAAATAAAGTGTTATTTTGATACAACTTGTATCGAAACAACTTGTATGGAAATAACCCCCTGTGTGTGAACATAGCCTATCTGGGAATGTCTTTTCTCTCTCCTTCTGGCTCGCTATTCCTCAGCATCACACTCAGACACCCCAGTTCCCTAAAATGTAGGCTAGGGGTCTCAAACACATGGCCCATGGGCTACATGCGGCCCTTAACGCTATTTCCTGTGGCCTGCAACGACACTATCATTACTGATATTTACACTATTATTTCATGAAAAAGTTTCAGTCGTGTGGTCCTCAGGCTAACATACTCATCCTCATGAGGCCCTTGTGGTGATTTGAGTTTGAGACCCCCGATGTAGGCAAAGGAGGAGCCCCA
This sequence comes from Podocnemis expansa, assembly GCA_007922195.1. NCBI lineage: Eukaryota > Metazoa > Chordata > Testudines > Podocnemididae > Podocnemis > Podocnemis expansa. The sequence continues at coordinate 2,664,153 of ML682033.1, forward strand.
CAAAACATTCAGCCCCAAACATGGAACTCCAGAGAGGCACTGGCATAAAGCTACTTGCTTCGTTAAATCTTTACAGGATCCAGGCCTTCAGGTCTCCATCCTTCAAAGCACTGAAGCCCCCTCTAACACCAGGTTTGAGGCCTTCCACAAAACTAGCAATGTGTTTATTTCACAACAATAAATCACTGCAAAGAAAACATTATGGGTCCAATCCTGACATCAGAAGATATTGAGGATGCAGCATTGAACCTCATATCTGAGTCTAAAATCCCACAACATTTTGAAATTATTAACCAAAAAAATGCAGAAGACACAGCAGCATATTTATGACAAGGCTACTGAAGAGCAGCAGAAAGAAGCTGAGTCCTGGGCTACCACACACTTAACATTAGATAATGAATAATTATTAATTAATCCACCATCAGACTAATAATGGGTCTTCAGTTCTGGCAAAGAACTCCCCTACCAAATTGTTCCCTCATTACCAGTAACAACCAATTTAGAGCTTGTGTTATTGCACCAGTTTTATTAATGTCACATTCCAAAGGAGGCCATTGCAATAAACCATCAGAGGGCTATAAAAGAGGGTTTCTGTACTTATTAATAATGTATTTTATAGTGCAGTTTAATATTCCGAGTCTAAGCTAATGTGCTCTATAATCAGAAAGGGAGGGGGAAGGAGAGCTAATCCATCATTTTTACATATTCTCACAGTGGCTAGCTAAACAGCATCACAACGATACCTATGGGTATAATACGCTGTTGCTTAATAACAAGATTTTTGCAACACTGTTAGTTCTAATTTGTTATATTGCCTTACAATAAGATTTATAGGTTCTTTAACCAGGATGCTTATCCCAGTGCTTTCTGTGATTGCTCGTCTTCACTTTAATAAACGTGCTGGCTTCAAGTTGTAGGAGTGAGGTGAGGACATCAGGATCACTGTGCATGTTCAGTGTTTGCATCTGCCTCTCTTCTGGTACGTCTACACTGGAGTCTCAGGTCAACTTAAGGAAGGCTAAGTTGACCTACAGACTCCTCCAGCCACCCTGGACTTTTATTAAGTCGACTTAAGTGCTTCCTTAACTTGACTTAATAACACTACCTCTTAAGGTTGACTTAATGCTTAATTCGACCTTATTAAGTTGACTTAATCCAATGCAGACAGGGAAAGCCCTTAAATTGACCTAATTGGCCTCCAACTGCACACAATGCACCACTCCTCCGTTGACCGAGCACCATCCTCCATCAGCCTCCCAGTGTGGATGCAGACAGTCAACAGTTTTCAGTGTGGGCTCTCTAAGTTGACTTAACAAGGTTGACTTTAAGTCAACTTAAAGTCGACCTTGTTAGGTCAACTTAACAGATCCTCCAGTTTAGACGTACTCTTCAAGCTTTCATTGGTTTCCCTCTGGCTGAAGAAATGAACAATGTCATGGTTTAAAATTATGACATGAGGTGAAGGCTGGTTCAGTGGTGAGGGGCTCCTCTAACTCTTGAGAGACCTAGATCCGTGGCCCTTCTCTGCCATAGACTCCTTGGTGACTCTGGGCGAAGTACTGAGCGATAGGTACTCCAAGGTACTGAAATACTTCTATCTGCCTGAGAATCTGGCATCATTTGGACCTCCGTAAGGATAAAAGCATGACTCTGCCTGCCAGGATGCATATAAAGAAGGTCATGAAGCACCCAGTTACTCGGGTAATGAGGCCATATGAGTACCAAAGAGATACTTTTTGGTCTAGTACTTTGTTCTGTGAACTACTGTGTAACATCAGGCAGCCACCTCACAAGCATCTCATGGTGGAAAAGTTGCTGGCTGTCTAGTTTTCACCCGTAAGATCTTGTCAAAAAGGAGCTTGGCAACATCCAAGCAGCACATACTAAAAGTGCTGTGGCCCGCAGTGTCTGGCCTTGCCATTGCAGGGTAGAAACTGGAGGAGCAGCTCCACTTAGCCTCCTGCGCCAGCCTGTGGGAAGAACTGACTGGCTCTAGGAATGGGCTCCAAATCAACTACTGCCACCAGCTGAGGAGGAATCCTGTCTGCCGTGCCCTGATTTCCCCACTCCAACCTTTTGCTCCAGAGCAGCAGTTCTCAACCTTTTGCGAGTCATGACACATGTGATGGCGTGTCATGACCCAAAAAGACACACCAGCCCACCCCCTCCCAGGGCAAATCCAGCCACCTCCCCAGGTCTCTGCAACGCACTTACCATTGTATGGCAACGCAGTATTGTATCCCAACATAATGGTTGAGCACAGCTGCCCCAGAGATCAACCCCTTCACCCTTCAGTTCCCCAGTTTTTTCAGCCTGGCCCATTGCTCCAAGTCACCCCCCCCCTTCATCCCACTGTGCCTTGATTTCACCACCTAGCCTGTCATTCCAGGGATGGACCCTCCTACCCTTCTGTGCCACAGTTTCCCCCCCAGTCTCTTGCCGTGGGGAGAGACCCCTGTTATGCACTGTTGTGCTGCAATTGCATAGGCAGGCAGGGTCCACATGAGCTCCTCCCAGCCTGACTCTGCAGGTGGCAAGTGAGTCCCAGGGGAAGGTGGAGTGATGGATGGTGAGGTGGAGAGTGAGTGATGGGGATGGACAGGTGAGGCAGGAGGCACGGCCTCCAGTAAGGGGGTAGGGTTGTTTGGTTTTCAGCAATTAGAAAGTTGGTAACCCTACATGTCGGGCTGGCTCTAGCGATGAGCGCCACAGCTTGGAGCACCACAGCTTAGGGGTGCCAGGGGTGGGGTGGACTGGTCCAGACCCCATGCTTCCACCCTTCCCCTGAGCCAGCTACTCCACTCCCAGGGGCAGAGCAGGCCAGCCTATGGGTCAGACTCCGGTCTCTTGCCCTGCCTCTGGGCTGGCCCTCCCCACCCCTAGGGTGGAACAGCCCACCCAGAAGAGGGGCAGGAGAGCAGACCCTGGCATCTGGGCTCGTCTGGTCTGCCTCTGGACCAACTTTTTCCTGTCCTGGAGATGAGACGAGCCAGCCCAGAGTGGATGCCAGGTTCGGCACCCCTCCCTGGCACAAAAGCAAAAGTTGGCTTGGGGTGCCACAACGCCTTGAGCCGATCTGCCTATACAGTGCCCTGCCCTTGTTTCTCCAGCATAAGGGCCTCTAGAGCTCACAGTTCAAGGGCGTGCAAACAATCCGCACAAGGCGTCCAATTTTGTTTAGTCGCTCATGGAGGGCTGTCACCCTGCCCGTCGACTAGGTGTGGAGAGAGCGACTGGATGGTGAGTTAGTGCATGTATAACTACCTCCTGCATGCTACAATTTTTGTATCAGACTGGGTGTGTGTGTGAAACCCTGACAAGATGGGTCACGCTTAAAGCTTGTGGAGCGGATCAGAGAGAATTAGCGGATAAATTGTTGACACCAGCCAAAGGTTCCATTTTCCCATCACTCCTTCACAAGACAATTGTTCCTGTGTGCCACGCAAATCGCAGGCTTTTACCTCTAGCTACAGCCATTGATTTAAAACAAAGGACGGCTCTTTGGTTTCGATGTAGTGTAACATATTGTTTGTGTCTAATAGCTCTGATTATGGCCATTTCTCTGCAGTGATGGACAGCTCTTTCCCCATTCCAGCTAGCATGTAGCCCTGGAAGACAGCCTAGTTTCAGCACAAAGGTTTATAGCTGAGGTTTATAGCTATTGCTAATGGTTTATAAGTTGCTGTAGTTTCCTAACGTATGTTTAAATATATTGAATTCTAATCAGAGATGGGTGGAACATCGCCCCACAGTAAGATATGCTCAGTATTTAAGTCAGGGCCAATATTCTGAGCAGGTGTAAACTAATGTAATTCTGTCCAAAGCTCGTGCCCCTGGAATTTTTTTCTGATGCTAACAAACATTCCTGTCAGGGCAATGTCCGTGGTGGAGTGACCAGCATAGAGAATATGGATGGACAGTAGCTGTAGGCAAATCATCCCCTGTCCTTGCAACGTGTAATTTGCCAGCATCCTTCAATCCCACTCACATTCTTGCAGTTTGCTCTCATCTCCATCCCCAGAAGCAAGCTTGGGCCCCCGTTTTTTTCTCTAGTTACAGTTCTCTTTAGCATCATCCAGCCTTAGCCTGGAATGACTTGCTTTTTGTCTCATGAATCTTCTGTTCACTAACTTCTCACCATTATGAGGTAGGCGTCCACCCAGAACTTTCCAGTTAAGGAAACAAGACCCCAATCCTGTTCCTGCTGAAGGGCCAGACTCCCTTTCAATGGGATCCACTTGGTCCAGGAGGCCAGTGGAGACATTAAGGAGGAACCTTCCTCCTCTTGTTCCAGCTCTGATCACAGCCTTAAAGTATCTTAGAGCAGCCGTGAGCTTTGATTTATGTTATGTTAAGTGGGAAGGGGCCCCAGATTGCCGCTGAGAATTGGTGACATACAGCTGCATTCTCCCCTACGCCGGGATGCCCTGACTCTCCCCGAAAGATCTTTTTCCCTTCACATGTCTCCTATGCTGAGTTTGGTGGGGTGTACAGTTAGCATAGATGCCATTTTTACACTAGCTGAGAGGCACCCCTAAGGGAATTCTCAGTTTGGCAGTGAGGGCCAGAGCCTGGCTCTATGCCACTGAATTGCACAAATGGGACTGGAACAAGAAGAGGAAGAAATAAGTCAAATTTTGACAAAACGGAGCAGGACCAAAGTCAAGATTTCAATGGATCAGGCCCAGCATGAGGTGTTAGAGACAAATCCCTCCACACCCCAAGAATACAGCTGTTGTTTAACAGAAACAGCTAATAAACTAAAAAGCCATGCAAAGGGAAACGTTCCATTATTTCCATGACAGGTAAGCTGCATAAAGACTTGTTAGCACGTTAATGCTCTGGGCCCGATTGTTGCTTTTGTAATCTTTAAAATGTCTAATAAATTATCAGACAGAGATTTTCCAGTATTTCTGGTAGTGAGCACATGCCAGTTTCCCCAGCATTGCACTCTGCTTAATTTACATTGCTTCTGAAACGTTTGACAACACAACTTCGCACAGAGGCTAGTGACAATCAATTAGACCACTACAGCGATTTAGACATTTTTATTTGTCTATAATCTCCCTCCCTGCCCAGTCGGTTGTCAAAAAAATTGAATTTTTGTCAAGACTCTGATGTCTATTTTCTTGTAAGTTCCATCTTACTAGAATTCGTTGCTGTAGGAGATAGTACCTCTCATCTGAGGAGCGCAAAGCACTTGGCAAACTTTGGTAATCCTTGTGAGATAATCTGCTGCTCTTATTACCCAGAGGCAGATTCTTATGTCACTTCAGCCCTTTCCCTGTAAAGACAGATTCACATATTTATCTCTGTGCATTTGAGAACTCATTGTATGACTCACTGTTAAATGTGCGTTTAAGTCTTCGCTGTATCAGGGTCTTAGAGAAGAAGGATGCTCTTACAGCAGAGGTGCTGGACTGACCTACAAGAGACCTTGGTTACTAACTTTGCCACAGACTTCCTATGTGACCTAGGGCATGCCACTTAATCTCTCAGTGCCTCAGCTTTCGATTTATAAACTGGGAATAATGATGCCCTTCACCAGTTTAGAATGTAAGACTTGTGTTTGTGCAGTGCCTAGCATAATGGGTCCCTGATCAGCTGTAATATAAATAACACCAGCTTATTCTGAAACAAATTTGGAACGTTTCCACTGGCTCTGACGTACACCCTGGCTCTGATTTACACCTGTGGAAGGGACACAGGCAACCCTACAATAATGAACCATTACCACACCTCAACTTCTGTAAGTAACTCTACAAGCCTAAACCCATATTCCTAATGAAGAAGAAGAACATTCAGTAAAGAAAGTTGCTGTTCCCACGTTCCTAAGAAATTAAGTGGCAGTAAGAAAAAAGTATTTAAATATGACTACATCTACTAACCCAATGTAACCCTGTGGCTTAATTCTGATTTTCCTTATGCTTGTTTTACACTGCTGCAATTCCATTGACTTCAGCAGAGTTACTTGTGATTTACACTGGTGTAACCAAGACCTGAATTGGGCCCTATTCATCATATCTGCTTTCAAATGCTATTTAGTAATTTTTGTATCCAGCAAAGGAAGTTTTGCATGTACTGCAACTGTTCTATTATGATGACAGACTAAAGGTAAGAAAAATATAGATAAATTAAATAATTACAAATAAACATAGAACATCAATTAATGAACATCCCATTTCATTATGCAAAAACATCTACAATTGGATTAAACCATATGAAGAGAACATGATAAATATGGTAAAATAATAAGAGCACTAAACCAAGATAATTTTGTATAATTGGGAACAGACAAATAGAGGAATTGCCACACTAGATCAAATCAGTCATCCATCAGTTCTAGCATCCTATCTCCTGACCAGCATCAGTTGTTTCAAATGGGGTATAAGGAATCCCACAGTGGGCAATTATAAGATAAACTTGCTGCCAGGGACAGTTTCTTCTTGACCCCTAATAGTCAGAGACTGGCTTAAGCCCTAAAACATGAAGGTTTATATTTCTCCTAAAATGCTTGGTTATTTTTTTCTTCATCATTACAATCTTGGATAGTCTCGCTATTTTTATAAGCATCTAATTCCTTTTCATAAAGTACAAATGTTCAGAACTAGGGATGCAAGTGACTTTCAAAAGTACCAAAGTAATTGAGAAACACAAATCCTGTTGACTGTTAGTGTGTCTTGCACTCTTACTTAAGCACTTCCTTAAGTTGACTTAATAACGTCACCTCTTGAGGCTGAATTAACACTTAAGTCAACCTTATTAAGTCGACTTAAGCCAATGTAGACAGGGAGGAGCCCTTAAGTCAAATTAATTGGCCCCCAGGCCCTCTCCCAGAGTTCCTGGCCACCAGGAAGAGTTGACCTAGCACCTGCCAGGGTGGACACAGGCAGTCAACAGGAGTTTTCAGTGTGGACGCTCTAAGTCGACTTAATATGATTAATTTTAAGTCGACTTAACAGAGCCTGCAGTGTAGATATCCCCTGAGAGTTTGTCCTCTGTTTTCAGTGGGGGTAGGATTGTGTCCTAAATAAAATTCAGTTGTTGAGTCAAATTAAGATCTGGCACAAGTCTGAAGTCAATGGCATTGCTCCTGTTTACCCCATGGCTGAATTTGGATGAAACAATTTATGCCTTGTTAGCAACCGAACAGGAAATAGTAAGACTGTCTTGAAAGCAATTTTCTATGTTTAAAGGAGCAATGAAAACTTGAAAGAAAATATAAAAGTAACTTATAAAATAGAAACTGCTCATATATAATAGAGTTTCCCTAATTAGGAATTTTTTCTTAATTACGTTAAAGTGTTCAGCAAATAACTTCTTTAAATGCAGGTAAAATTCTCACTCCCTTCTTGAGTAAAGATGAATTATTTTGTTTTAAAAAATGATTTGCCTCCTCAGCCAAGGCAGTCTGGTGGCATGGTTTTATTTGTGATTTATTTTCCCTGAGAGTTGGATGTTACACAAAATGGCCCAAACAGCTCAGTGCGCATTTATATAACTTTGCCCTAATTTAATAAGCACAGTTTTGGACTTTACAGAAATATTTTTTTATGTATCGTATGCAAAATTAGAATAGCAGAGTTGGGACATACAGAATGATCTAAAGAAAATGATAAGTCACATAGTGTAGTGGTTCCAACCTTTTCAGTAACACAGCCTACTTCAGTGAGACAAAATTCCACGGCACACTCACTTTTTCAGCTGAACTGATTGCTCATGAACATCACATTTATTTATGTTTACTATGGTTACTGTCTTACTAGAGAGGTTTACAACATAGTTCATACAGCAAGCTAAAGAATGTTCAAATGTATTAATGTTTCAGATTGACTGGGAAAAAGTACACGTCATCTCAATTTTCCCCTTTGGCCACCTGGGTTAAAATGTTCACATTTTAGAATCAAAAGACTGATGCCGCGCTTTTAATTTGATGATGAATTTTCACAAGTTTTATGAGTTGTGATTTTGGTTGCACAGAATATTGTTTAAGATGGAACAATGTTTGTTTTACATTGATTTTCATTACCATTGAACAAAATTTCATGCCACACTTAGACAGTTCTCAAGGCAAACCAGTGTGTCACAGTACACAGGTTGAAAAACCACTGATATAGCACGTTGTGGAGAGCTAAGTTTAGCACAGTCCATACATCCGCATTAACCTCAGGATCATGGGCTACTGAGTCAGGGTACAGGTAAATCTATAGGCCTGCTGTTGTCCTACAGGCAAGTAAAAATAAGTAAAACTAACATTTCATGGAACCATGGGGCCAAATTCAGCAGCTATGTGTATTAGTAAAAGTTACAGATCAGAATTCAGATCTTAAATTGGGGTAAATCAGAGTGGCTCCATTGGTTTTAACAAGGTTATGATAGTCTATATCAGCTAAGGATCTGATTCCACACATAAATTGGTTAGTAAACCTGACTGAAAATAGGAATTTCCATTCTGTGTGTTCCCCAGCTAGACTACACCTCCCATGAGGTGCTGCATCAGCTCAGACAGGCTATGGCCAGACACAGGGAGTTAAACTGATTTAGCTTGAAGCAATTTAAGCTAAATCAATATAATAACCATTAAATTGATTTAACTTCAATCGATTTAACAGGTCCCCACCAAAAAACCAAATTGAACTAGCAAGGGGAAAAAAAAGCCCCCACTGGCTCCTGGCTCCCAGAGCCCAGTGGGGGAAAAGACATCCTGGCACCTAGCCGTACATGTGGGGAAAGGAGCCCCTGGAGCCTGGCATCCCCACAACCGGCTGGACAGCGGGAGCAGGGAAGCCGTGCATCCGGCTTCCCCCTGCAGCTTCCAGGTGGTGGGGAAAGGAGCCGGGTGCACCCAGCTTCCCCCTGCAGCTGCTGGGCATGCGGGGAAGTAGCCCTGTGCACCCAGCTTCCCCTGGCATCTGTTGGGGATGCTGGACATGCAGGACTCCTTTCCCCACCAGCCGGCAGCTGCGGGGGAAACCAGGTGCGCAGCTTCCCTGACCCCACCTCCTGGCATCTGCTGGGGAAGCCGGGTGCAGGGTGTTTCCCCCACCACCAGTCCAGCCAGCTGGAGGTGGAAGTGGCCCCCCCCAGACCCCCTGCACCTCTCCTCCCTCCCTCACCAGGGTGCTGGGGGGAGAACTTCCTTGCAGGGTGTCATGCACCCTGGGAGGAAGGTCAAACTCTATCAATATGTGGGTCATAGCAATATAACACAGCCACACTGAGTTATTTCAAAACCACAGAACCTGCATTTCAATATAAAACTAGGTTTTTATTATATCAAAATGATTTTCCTTATTTCAAATTAAGGAAACATTGTGTGGACCTTAACATTTTAAAATCAAAATAACCAATGTTATTTCGATTTAAAAGCTGCAGGTGGACATACCCCAGAGTATATCATAGTAGAGCAGGTGGGTCAAACTCCTTTGCTGCGGTGGGCCAGATGTGACTTAAATGTACTTAAAGGGGTCTGTATGCTCCATAAATCAAAATGCTACAGCGCTCTCGTGGCATCACAAAGTGTTGGGTATGTGAAAGTGCGCTCCGCAATACCCCTTTCACTTTTTCTCTCTGCTAGGGAAAGAGCATGTTCTCGCCTAGCACAGTCTTGCATACCCAGCACTCTGTGATGTCGAGACCTGACACTTTTGCAGCATTGAGGAGCGCTGGGTATGCACAACCACTCTCTCCCCCTCTGTTACGGAGAGAGTGTGATCCCACCGAGTGCAGTCATGGGTTGGATGGAAGAAGTTTGCTGGCCGCGGTCAGCCTGTGGGCTGTATGTTTGACAGTCCTGTAGTAGAGGTAGTTCTGCTAGGAACCTGGCCCATAAGGGATGATAGGGGCACATTAATGTCAACCTGATTGTAAATTAATTGTTTTATTTTGAGGTACCTGAATGGGAACAAGTGGAGACTAATTCCCCAGTTGTACGTGCAGGAGGCACCCTCAGCAGGTTGGGCACCATGATTACCTACACCCACAGAATTTTAATTTTGCAAAAAAACATATTTTGCATGAAAAAAAAAAAAAGGAAAATGCCTGAGCAACTTTATTAGTTAGACTGTAAGTGGGAAATAACATAACTTCCAAAGCAGGTATAACTTAAAGAGCAATGAGAAAAGGACCAGCACAGACGCGAAACAGCTAACTTCAGTGTATTAAAATAGGGGAAGGAGATCTGCTTTATGCCGTGCTTTCCTATTAAAGACTTTTCTTATTTTGGACACAGAGTGAATGCCAAGTCAGTGCAAGCTACACGACAGTATCACTTGCAGCCACTTATCTCTGTGTTTTGCCCCTGAAGATCAACTTAGAACGCAGCTGATTTTATCCCAAAGAGTTCTGAATTCCACTTATTTACTCCAACTCTGAACTGGGTTCAGATGTGAATCTAGTAGTTGAAAAGATAACCCTGAATTTTTCTGGACAGTACATTAACTAGAGTTTTCTCCAATGTAGTTTTAATGTTACTGAATGGTGAGTCTTAGTCAGGTAACCTTAATTCTGACATTTCTTAACTTGAGTGCTTGGCTTTTCACCCTTACTGACATTCTTTTGAGACTTATTTACGACATACAAAAAAAGAAGAGCGGGTGAGATTTTTGTGTTTATGCTTGCCATGTTGCTAGTCATAGAGAATGAGTCCCTCTGTCCAGAGATCACTTATAGCTCATGCTGTGTCAGCACAGGCTTCCTTCATGATACGCCATCTGATCTGGGGTGGGGTGAAGGGGGGACAACAGTTGGGGTTCTGTGTCTTCATATGTCAGAAGCTAACAGCAAAACGAATAGATTTTTTAGGACGGAAGGGACCACTGCAATCACTTACAGCGGGCCTGACCTGTTGTGTAACATACCCAGTAAGCTATAGGACTTCATGCAGTAGGCTTGGCATCAAGCCCACCACTTCCATTTAAGCTACTTGCCAAGTATTATGTTATTAATGTTAATGTTATTGCTGTTTATGATGTCCATTGGGGACTGGACTGATATGACAAAGATTTTTCATAACAGACACCATGAAAAGTCCATTGCTGAAAATCAACATCGTTAGGCTCCTAAACATTTAGATGCCTCTGAATATTTTACCCACAGAGATTATAAACTCTTCAGGGCAGGGAAAGATTGTCTCTCATCACAAGTATGTACAGCACCTAGCACAATATGGTTACTATCTTGGGTGGGGCCTTTAGGAGCTATTTTACTATAATTAAGTTAACGATACAGTCTGATATAGTTTCAGGTTAAGTAACAGCGCTGTATTTGACCCTCCAGGATTCGTTTCAGAAGTGTCCAGTCAAGTCACAGCCATCACAATGTCTCCCATGTTGCTTAAACATCTACAGTCATGTCAGCTGCCCCGCATAACAAAAATAGTTGATGTAAATGAGAGAGGCTCTTTTGAATGAGAGGGAAGACGTAAAACAAGATCAGTCCTGGTCCATTGATAGGAGTGGTGGGGTATGGTGAGGTACCAAAACAACTGCTTTGGAAGGAAAATAAGCCTTCCTGATTCAATTAATAAACCAACCTCTAGTTAACCAAATTCAGGACACAATTTCAAACTGTAGGGTTTCTGGGACCCTCCTCTGATAGAAGGCACTGATGGGAATGGGATGAAGAATCCAATATGACAATTATTCAAACATATACTAGAATTTTTACTTCTCCCTCTCTTTGCTCTTGGAGCTTTCTCATTCATTCCCCTCCCTCTTTATTACTTCCCAGTCATTCTAGCTCCACTGTGTGCGCAAGCTTTAATTGCCATCTATAGAGGGCAGCAACTTGTCGAATCAGTTGCAGATTCTGGTTTAAATACCTGGTTTTTCAGGTTCCAAAGGGGTAGCCATGTGAGGGTATGTCTTCACTGATGGCAGCAAAATCGCCACCATCGGTCTAACGTTCCAGGTGCGATTAGTAGTGAGTACGTGCTCCAGAAGATTGGCGCTGGAAAACCTTCCCCCTAGGAGATGCAGCTGAAAGCCGCCTGCAAGCCATTTGTGGTCAGCTTTCAGCAGCGTGTCTCGGTGGCTTAGGAAGTCACCAGCAGTTTCGCAAGGCATTTTACATGCCTTGCATAACTGCTGGTCGTCTGCCACCGAAAAGTCCTCCAAGTGTAGACTAGGGCTTAATCTACTTCAGCAAAACAAACAAGGAGTCCTGTGGCACTTCTAAAGGCTAACAAATTTATTTATTGCATGAGCTTTCATGAGAGCTTCAAGTGTCTGAAAAAGTGGGATTTTCTCCCATGAAAGCTCATGTGATAAATAAATTTGTTAGTCTTTAGAAGTGCCACAGGGTTCCTTGTTGGGTTTTTCAGGCATTTTATGGACAGGAGAACTTTATCGTAACAAATCAGTGGCAAGTTGTACATCCTTGTTATTGGCATGTACAAAAAGTCCACTCAGATTTGGGGACAGAAGCTTTTGATGTTTTTCCATCAGCTTTTGGATTGGCAACAGAGTGGCAGCTTGGCATGGCACGGATGGTTATGGAGAGGTGCTTGGATTCCTTTATTCTGGCATTATCTACTGGCTCAGAAATATTTTTAAAAAAAGTCATAGTCCCTGCCTATAGTTATTGCTTGTTCTTAACATATGTTCGGCTCTTATCATTTTGTAACAGCTCGCAAGTACAGCAGAACCACTAGCCAGCCCACTGCGGTCTGTAATCAGTTACGTGCAGATGCCCATATAGATGTATCTTCCATTACACCTTAAATAAAGAGAATTTATGCTGAGTTAACAAAGGAGTGAGCACATCTGCCCAAATACAGATGGCACTGCCTGATAGGAGTGCATTATAGGGGTCATTAAACGGGAAGGTTCAATAACAGAGCACCAAAAGATGGTTTTCCACAAGAAAAAGAGCTGAGATCAGAAGTATAAAGTCTGTCTTTGCGTTAATTTTTTGCTTCCCTCTAAATAGCTCCGCAGGCTATGAGTTCTAATGGAGCATGCGGGGAAACACAGCTTCTCCTGTGGGGACCCTCTTGCACCTGCCAGGGAAAAATGTAGACAAGGAAGCGCTATTAACTTGAGCAAAGTAAAATGCAGAACAAGGGTTTTCATGTAAAGGCAGGGAGGAGAGGGTGGATGGGGGCAAAAAGCCTGATCTGAAGCCCCTTCAAAGGGGTGTAAAGGTTCCTGCTGCCTTCAAGGGACTTTGGATCAGGGTAAAGTGTTTCCCATAGCTTCACCTTATGCACTCAGAAGGAAGAAGGAGCTGGGCTGTTGCAGTATGACCTGATCCCATCTCTTACATTCCCCTGCATTTATTTTCATCCCATTCTGTAAATTCCCCCTCTTCAAAGCATCTGACAAAGTGGGATTTTCTCCCACGAAAGCTCATGAGATAAATTAAACCTGTTAGTCTTTAAGTGCCACAAGACTCCTTGCTTTTTTTGCTTTACTAGACTAACACAGCTGCCCCTTTGGAACTGGGCTTTAGGTATGTGCTGGTGCTAAAATGAGATGTGGGGGTTTGTCTACACTGCCAAAAAAGACCCATGGCAGCAAGTTGTTCCTGAGGCTGGTGCTGTGGGGCTAAAAATAGCCATATAGATATTTCCACTCTGAAACCCATTGAGGGGAATAGGTCTCAGAGCCCAGACTTCAGCCCGAGTCTGAACATCTAGGCTGCAATTTTTTAGCTCCCTAGCACAGGCCCTATGAGCTCAAGTCAGTTGACTTGAGATCTGAGACTCACTGTCCTGGATCTTGTTTTACAGGACAGCTCTGAATGGCAGATATACCAGTTATCCAGGTCAGCAAATGCTGATTGGGTCCCAGCTAGTTCAAGCCACCTCATCTTTCTTCAACCCGTGGCAGAGAAACAAAAAGATGGGCATGGAGCAGGGGTCTATTTTGGGCCCTCTGTGCCATCCCCTGCCCCTTATTCAAATAAACCTTCATTTCCCTCTCCTCCTTCACACCCTGCATGCTGTGAACTCCACAACAGTGCTCCAGTGAGAGCCATCACCTATGTTCCCGCTGAACTGCTGTGGGAGGAGACACAGCTGTGACCCATTGCTGCTGCTGGCCCCAAAACTAGAGTAAGGGGGCCCCTAGGGAGCAGAATGCTAGTTCCTGCTGTCCACATTTGAACTTGCCCCAGAGACAGGAGGGAAGAAGGGTCCTCTGATCCAAATAGAGGCTCCATCACTGGCGCCCCCACTCATCACAATTCATGGCAGAGTCTGGCCATATGTTGTGAGTCCAAGTGGCCCTGAGCTTGCAGGGGCCCCTCAAGTGCATGGAGCTGCATCAGATATTCCCCTTTGGTGTCATCTGCCCACCATACATGACTCTGGATCCCCACCTACACAAGTAACTGAGTCAGTCACCAAGGCACAGGCCTCCTGGCTGACTCAGAGTGGATGCAATTACATGGGTCGCATATGTCTAACACTGTCCCTGGCAACTCACAGCCACCTGTCTTGAAATGCCTTTGCAAAATCCCACTGTCTTTGAGCATGCCCAGCAGCAGGTAGTAGAAGAAGGTTCCTACCCCATCCTGCAGGGTCTCAACCACAGGGCGTGCTCCACTGCTGAAGAGGCTGCTGTTTGGAAATATTTTTTCCCCCGACAGCCCTCCATCGCCTCCTCTTCCTGTGGAACAGTGAGGGATATATATCTGCCTCCACCGGCCTCTTCCGAGCCCCACATCATTCTCTCCTAGCCAGCCCCTCTCCAGTTCTGCCAATCTCTGCTAGATTCTGTACAGAAAAATTAGTATATTTTTAGGGTTACCTGTACAACTGAAGGAGAAATGAAACAGCATAAAAATAAACAAGGAGTCCCGTGGCACTTTTAAAGACTAACAAATTTATCTATCACATGAGCTTTTGTGGGAGAAAATCCCACTTTGTCAGATGCTTTGAAGATAGGGGAACTTACAGAATTGGAGCAAAATAAACCGAAAGCATGTGACATTTGTTAGTTATATGCTTGTCAGTCTTGAAAAGTGCCACAGGACTCCTTGTTTGTTTTGCTGAACTAGACTAACACAGCTACCCCTTTGGAACTTTTCAGTTTAAAAATACACTTTATTTATGCCTATTCCTCCAACTTAGTTATCATCATCCTGGAAGATATCTGAAAATGAAAGCCATAAATACTGAAACAAGTCCAGTTTTCAAAAAGGAAAAGGAAAACAGAAGTTGTTATTCTAGACTGCCTCCAAAGATCCTAGGCAGCAGAAGCTGTCATTTTGTAAAATTCCTGATCAGCTGTTAAGTAGAAAGCAAGGGCTGCCTCTCAATTCAGCAAGCATGTATCTGTCATTGTGTCAGGGTTTGAGTCAAGAAAATATTTAGTCCAGTACCACTGAAGTTGCGCCTATAGTATATGATACTTCTGTGACAGGTTGCTCCGTGGTTCTGGTCCTGTGTGCCACTGTGACTCCCCAATCCCCACTCCTGAACTCCAACTTAGCCCACTTTGCCAGGTGACTATTCACTCCTGAATCAGTCCACACCAGTCTCCTTCACATAATCGGTTCCAGGGAGCTGGTGTGTATGCACTAGGCACCTATGGGATGGTCCCCAAGAAAGCACCCCCAAGCCCCAGATACCACAGCGAGAACTTTTGTCTTACAAGGATTGGGATACTTCTCCAATCACCATATACTTATGTCCATTTATTTAACACTGAAATGGATTGTGCTCAGCCCCTCTCACTTACACCCTCCAAACTCCACACAGCTTTTGGTAAAACAAACACTAGTTTATCAATCAGAGCAAGATTTTAAGTGAGTATATAGCAAATCAGTGCACAATCATTTAATAAACCAGTCAGAAGTTGCCACAATGAAAAGGAAAGGATATAAACCACATACTAAGCTAATAACACTATCAACGATCATACTATAGCCTGCGGTGCACAGATGTGCATCCCATGACATTTCCCTGAAAGTGTACTTGAAACCAGGACCGCTGAAGACCCTGTAGGTGAGTTACAAATCAGCAAAGATCTCAAAGATGATCTTAAAAACCAAAACCAAAAGAAAACCGAAACAAAACAAACCCCCAAAGACTGTAGATAAACCTGAAAGGAGCAAAACGAAAGGCCCTGTAGACAAGCAGGTCAACAATAAAACAGGTCTAAGAAGTCTCCCTGATGGCATAGGTTTGATGGTCCCATTAGATAAAGGTTACTTTCGAGACCCAGTTTAAACATTTATTTCCTGAGAATTGTTGCCAATCCACTGAAAGTGATATTCCAAATGGACAGATTCCTTTTTTCCAACAAACCACCATTTTTCATCTTCATTTTATAGAAGAAAAAACACATCAAGATTTGCATGTCAGGTGATTAGCAAACTTTCCGATTATGCATGTGTTCTCCTTTGTTGGTTGTTCAGAGATGCAGAAACTTGCAAATCAGCATAGCTAACAGTAATTGGAGAAATGTTGATGTCTGTTAAGAGGAGGAGCAAACAACACATGGCAACTATAGTTCACCAAGGGTCAGAGTATAAACACAGGTTTTGATAAACAAAGCATGTGCAAATATCAGGAAATGGCAAGAAATACTAAAAATATTACTTGACACAATCAAACTTTTAGCTAGTTGAGGTTTTCTGTTCCATGGTCACTGTAAAGTGCCAGAGAGCAAGTTGTGGTCCATACTGGAGCATCTGCAAGCTACTTGCCAGACATAATATAGCTTTTTCCCAGCATACCAATAGGTACGTCTGCACTGGAGCTTTAGGTCAACTTAAGGAAGCTTCAGTTGACCTACAGACCCTTTTGGCCACACTGGGCTTTTATTAAATCAACTTAAACGCTTCCTTAAATTGACTTAGTACCACCACCTCTTAAGGTCAACCTAAGATTTAAGTTGACCTTATTAAGTCAATTTAAGACAGTGTAGAAGGGGAATACCCCTTAAGTCAACCTACTTGGCCCCCAGACTCCCTCCCAGAGTTCCTGGTTACCAAGAAGTATTGACCTAGCACCTGCCAGTGTGGACGCAGGCAGGCAATGGAAGTTTTCAGTTTTGATGCTCAAAGTTAACTTAACAAGGTCAACTTAAAGTCAACCTTGTTAAGTCAACCTAACAGAGCCTCCACTTACTGCAAATAGTGTAGTGGCTAGTACCTCTGCTTAACATGCAGAAAGGCCTGGGTTTAATTCCCAGGGGGTTGGACTTGATGATCTCACAAGGTCCCTTCCAGCCCTATGGTTTGATTGATTGTAGACACAGCCAATGACACTAAGCCCTACTCTACACTTAGGGCTCTTCTTGGCAGCAGTTGACCGTCATTTATATAAGGCACGTAAAATGCCTTGCATAAATGCTGGCACTCAGGCACCTGGACACACTGGGGAAAGCCAACCGCAAATCCCATGCAGTTGGCTTTTGCCTATATTTCCAGGTGCCAGGACTTCCAGCACCAACTTCCAGGAGTGCAGCAGCAAGTTCCGATTTTGCCATCATCAGTACAGACATAGCCTAAGAGAATCAAATACTTGAGCAAAACAATTAGTGAGCTATTTATAAGTCTTTTAGCATCACAAACTGGAAGGTGCATATTAAATAGCCACAAAGAAGCTAATTTTTTTACTGTCACTGCAGATGCAACCAGTGATGTTAGCCACACTGATCAAACGACCATTTTGCTTCATTTTAATATTGATTGTATCTGAGAAAAAGTAGGTATAAAAGATCATTTTGTAAGCTTTGTGATAGTAAGTGAGGCAGATATTATTTCCTCGTGTGACCAGTTAATTAATGTTTTCATCTGCAAGTAAGAATTTGATCCCAAATGTATAGACAGGAGCATGAGGGGGGGCAGTGTTATGGCCTGAGAACATGGAGAAGTGCAAGCAAAGGTGAGAGAATATATTTCAGGAAAAGGAGACAAAGTGCATGAGTTGTACTTCCATGGCCCAGCACCTCAAAATCACCTAGATTAGGCACATGCTGCTGCTGCTGCTAAATCCAGTGCAGACCGGAAGATTTTCTTCACAATTTTGCAAGAGAAACAGAAATATTTTTCAGACTCTCTCTGTCAATGGGAAAAAACAGCCCATAAATTCTCATTGAGTATTTCCTGGGACTCAGGATGTGGAGCTTCAGCCTTGTGGGAGGTGCCAGTGGGTGATCCTGCAGATTTGAAAATATTTACCAGAGCTCAGCTCCTCACAGCTCCAGATGAATTTAAGTCCTGGGGAACACTAATGATTAATTCCAAAGGGGCAGTCATGTTAGTCTAGTTCAGAAAAACCAACAAGGAGTCTGATGGCACTTTTAGACTGTGTCTACACTAGGAAAAGTTAGTTCAAATTTGTTAATTCAAACTAATAAATTTGAGTTTAGTTCAGACGAAACTCAAACTTATTAGTTCAAATTAACAAAGTGGACTAATTAGACTTAATGTTAAGTCGAATTAGTCTACTTTGTTAATTTGAACTAACTGCCTTTATTTCAAATTTATCAAATTCGAACTAAGGGTTAATCCTAGTCTACGCTGTCCTTAGTTCTAACTAAGGATCTAACTAAAGGCTTAGTTCAAACTAACCTGCAGGTTTTACTAATTCATACTAAGCTTTCATTAGTTCAAATTAAAGACTAACAAATTGATTTATCTCATGAGCTTCCATGGGAGAAAATCCCACTCCATCAGATGCTTGAAGAGAGGGAACTTAAGAATGAGAGCTCCCCATCTTCAAGCATCTGGTGATGTGGGATTTTCTTCCATGAAAGCTTGAGCGATAAATTTGTAGCCTTTTAACAGTGCCACCAGACCCCTTGTTTTATTAATGATTAAATCTAAACTAATCTTCAATTCTAACCTCTTGCTTGAGATACAGGGTTGGATTAACTCTCCTGTGGGCCTGGGGATCTTAGATTCAGTGGGGCCCCCACCATCCTGATGCTACCCCCCCATTTGCCCTGGGAAATGCGGGTCTATACTTGAAGGATGGTGTCTGAGGCTGGAAGTGGAGGGGGGCTCACGTATTCTGACTTGGCTCTGACACCCACGCCTATACTTACTACCATGCAGCACCCACCTCTCCCACTTCAGAATGGGTAGAGTTTGGGGGTGCATGGGGACATACTCCCTGAACCTTTTAACCCCTACTCTCTGTGCTGCTCAGCACTGCCCTCCCGCCAGACGTTGCCGGCCTCAGTGGCGTACCGAGAGACAGGATGGAAGGTGACTATGCCCCTCGGGTCTGGGTGCTGACTGGGGGCGCACCGGCAGGGCCCTCAGAGGAGGAGCCACCCCTGTTGACATCTCCTTCTGGGTCTGTGGGTGCCTTTCTATCCCAGTGCAGGGGTGATAGGTGGAGAGGCCGGGTTGGGGATGTCAGCATTTGGGCAGTTTCTCTGTGCATCCCCCTCAGCATGCTACATCCTTGGGCTGGGGAGAGGGCATTTCCAGCCAGGAATGGGGCTTTGCCACCCTGGGGAATCAGCTTGGAAGGGGAAAGCCTCATCCCTTCCTGGCCTAGGGGTGCCAGGCTCTGTCTGGTGTGACGCAGACCTCCCCTCCCCACCCTGCATAACGTGGGTGCAGAACCAGCCACCCCTCAGCCTCCTGAGCACCCTGCCCATCACGAAGGGCCAGCCTATCTGGGCGCTCCACACGTACCTGCTGATCCAGCTCCATGGTGGCCTGGCACCCGCTCGGATGGAGCAGCCCCTTGGTCTGAGAAGGAGAGGCGCCAAGCTGTCCCTTCCATCTGCATGGGAGGTGGATGGATCCTTCCAGGGACCCCCTTATCCTGGGGTTCTGGGCTGCAGCCCCAAATGCCCCTGCATTAATCCAGCCCTGCGAGAGAGTACAGTTTTGCCAAGGGAAGGTAAATCTGATGATAAAAAAACAACAAGGAGTTGTGTGGCACTTTAAGACTAACAGATTTATTTTTTGCATGAGCTTTCGTGGGAGAAGTATTTCAGACCCCTGAAGAATTTGACAGGATGGTGCAGCAGAAGGACTTGAACAAGCTTCTGAAGAACAAAGGAGACCTTTCTATCTAAAGGCCCTCTACAAGATTAGATAGGCAGCTCAAATGAATGCCAGTAAGACAATGATAGTAAATTTTCAGAGTGCAATTGAATGTCTAAAAGATGAAACTCATTCAACACAGGAATAGCAAGGGCATACATCAAGCAAAAGGCAACATGTCTGTAGTGGCTTGGATGTTCTTCCTCAGTCTGTTATGGTGGCATAGGAACATAGTTTTCATGGCTGCAGCTTCTGGAATCCTTACTTTACAAAAGATGCAGATGTGTTCATTTTGTCACTTGGAGTCCACAGCTATTTGAATTTCAGAATGTTAAATTCCCTTGATGATGTCGTACCAGAAATGGAAACTTTCTCGCTTTTCTAGTCAGAGTGGCCAGTGTGGAACATGCAATGAGCCCATTAAGGTTCATGGAAAATTATGTACATTCAATACCATCGCAGACATAGCTGACAGACCTCACCCTTTTTGGAACTGAGGAATGATGAGATAGCAAGGTGGGAGCTGGACAGCATCACACAACAACTGCAGAAAAATGTTGCTGTGCTGAAAGGTTCCAACAACTTAAAATACAAAAGCCAACACAATTTGGGTGAGAATCTATTTTTGTTTTGGCCTGTGCTTTTTTTTTTAATGTCTATCTTTAAGAAAGCTTTGGTTCTTCAAAGAAGGTTGGAATTCAACCTTTAGATGTTTACTTTTCATTGGCCTTCTTTGATGCCACCTTTATTTAGAACAAAATACCTCTCCTTACTTCCAGAGAAGTCAGTGAACTCCACATGATTGGCTGTCTCAGCAAAATGGTCAAATTTGTCATCACCTTATCCATGCTAACATCCTAGCAAGACGTAGGATACAGTAGCATACTATACAAAGAGCCATACTATCTCATCATAACTTTTTTCTCCTCTGCTTGTATTCCTTGGTTACAGCTGTCCTCCCTTAGCATTTTGCTGGCTATTTAAATTGCCTCTCCCTCAGTTTTAAACATTGTTTGAGAAGACAGCTCCATTTACTCCAGGGCCTTTTTCAAAGGCCTGTGATCTGCTTCAATCCCATTCATAATGTACTTGCATATGATACTTTTCTCATCCCAGAGCCCATTTTCCCCACCCTCAGCATGTACAAGTCAGAAATTGTCAGCGTTAAATTTAATTTGCCATGTGTCAGCTCAGTTACCATAAATAGTAGAACTAAATGTTTTTGTTCTCTTGTGAGCATATGTATGCACACTGCTTCTTGCAATGCTGCGTCCCTGGCAACCTGAATCATATTTGCACAAGACAGACATTTTCTTGGCAATATTAATGAAGATTAGTAATAACTTGGGCCAGGCATTGACCAATAGGATAACACAACATAACTAACCTTTCCAGTATTACATTAAATATAGTACATTTTCTTCCACTATTTACATTTTGACTGGTACCCAGGTACTACCCCCATCTCTGTAGCTGTCAAATCAAATAATATTTTATCATGTCAAATGCTGTTGAGTTATAGAACAGCTTCTTTGGCCATTTGACTCCTTTATTCATATGTTACCTGTGCCCAGATTTACTGAAGCACCATGCTTCTTTCCTTATAATTATGGAGAGGCTTCTAGAATATAATAAGGCACATTCTATACATTTCTTTTCAATCATTTTATATAATGTAATAGGGAATTAATTCCCCACTATGGAATTCTATAAGAGAATTCAAAGAGCTCATTCTCCATTAAATACTACAGGTGTTTTCGAATAATTCCTATAGCATGTTATTAAATGCCTACAGAATCTTAATGGATGTACCCCTGTTCAGCACAACTGAGTGTGAGATTGGTTTAAATTGATTTACATCAACAGAGGATCCGGCCCTTGAAGTTCAGGCAACGGTTGTAAGCAGGTACAGGAATCAGGGCACCAGGAAAGAGAATTGTTCTGTCCTTTTCTCTGTGCTGCCATGGTCTTTAAGACAAGTCACATAACCTTTCTGCTTTAGTTTCTCCATACTGGTTTAATTATGCTTACCTATGTCACATGGATGTTACAAGACTTAATCAATGTGTAAAAAGCTGGGGAGAAGAGGGCCTGAACCCTGAAGCCCACTGAAGTCAAAGGAGAGGCTCCGAGTAACTCATGTGAGCTTTGGATCTGGTCCTGAGGGCAATTATTATTGAGATGGCTTCCACCTTTCAAAGTAAGAACAACAGCAGTTCTGTGGCACCTTGAAGACTAACAAATTTCTTCAAGCATAAGCTTTCATGGGCTGCAATCCACTTTGCTAAATGCATGAAGTGGAAACTACAGTTACAGCTAAATTCAGTGCCTTGCAAAGTGATGAGTTCCAGAGGGGAAGCTGTATACAGACTAACATGGCTACTTCTCTGTAACTTGTCACCCTACAAGTGTTGAATTAGCCTTTTCATCAGTAGGCGAGTTCTTAGTTTAAAAAATACCCTGAGATTCATCCTTCTTCGTTTCCCCAGGCCTCTTTAATAAATGAAGATGCTACATTTCATCTTCAAACTCAGCCTCCCACCCTTCTTTTAATGATTGAACAGGCTGTGGATGTCATGCTGCATACCTCCACAACCCACAGCTGGACTTCAATTCCTAACTAAATTTTGATAATGGGGTTCACTCACGATCTGATGAAAACTCACTTAAACTTAATGAGCTCTTTGATTTAATTAGCTCTGGTCCAGAGATTTCTGCCTTTTTCTTCTTAATATACTTAGCTAACTTGCATCTGCACATGCAGGGTTTTTTTTAACTTTATTGTAATCCTCTTAATACTTCTGCCTCACTGATCCAGAATTCTTCCAGCGGAGTGGGCCTCATGCACTCCCACACGGTTTCTAGCATTCTTTCTCATTCAGTGCAGTGATTTGGACTTCTCTGAAACTTTGCCACTATCTTTGGCTATGTCTACACTGGAAGCTTAAGTTGAATTAAGCAAGTCCCTGGCCACATTTGGAGTTCATTAAGTTGACTTAAACACTTGCTTAAGTTGACTTGATAACTTCTGCCCTTAAATTCAACTTTAAGGATTAAGTCAACTTTATTAAGCCAAATTAGCACAATGTTCCCATTAAAGTCAACTTAATAAAGTTGACTTAGTGCGTTAGAGCCATTTACGTCAACTTGGTAAAGCTAACATAAGCTAGAGGGACCCATTTAAAGTCAACCTTATAAAGCAACATTTATAGAGTCAGCTTAAACAAATGGGGCCTCACTAAGTCGACTAATAAGGTCAACTTGAAGTCAACCTTATTAAGTTGACTTGCTTGAGCCCTGTAGTGTAGACATAGACTTTTAAGTATTCATTTGATGCAGTACCTCACTGGTATCATCTTCCATTGGAGAGTTGTAGTTCAGTGGCCTTTGTGAGCGATTTCCTTTATTCGTCAATCTGAAATGTCGCTATTTTGTAGTGCTACATCTGAAGTCACCACACGAGGCATGATGAGACGTGCTGTACTGGAGACTTACTGGTTCAGTGTATCAGTAATGAGGCTAGATTAATTGTTCAGATCCAGCCTCAGTTACTGATTAATACATTTTTAAGGCTAGGTGGAACCATTATGATTACTTAGTCAGACCAGCCAAAGACCAGCCGCCAACAGTAGGATGAGACATGCCTCAACCACAAAGTTTGGGTTTGGATCAGAACTCTTCTCCGTATTTTAAGTTTTCAGACTGTGGGAACCACATCCTCAAAGACATTTAGTTGTGTAACTCCCTTTAATGTCAGTTTGAGCACGTTATATCTGTTTTCAAGGCTGAACAATGAGATTTGGCTCTTGATCTAAACTTCCTCCAAGGTTGAGAATTATCCTCTCTAGTTACTGTTGTTCTTGTTGTTGTGCCTATTAGTTATTATTAATAGTTTCTAATATAAAAATAACCAATGGGAGTCATGTGGCACCTGAATGATTAACAAATTTCTTTGGGTTTGAGCTTTTGTGGGTTAAAACCACTTCTTCAGATACATCTGACGAAGTCGGTTGCAACCCATGAAAGCTTATGCTTGAAGAAATTTCTTAGTCTTTAAGGTGCCACAGGACTCTTGTTTCTGCTATATATAGACTAAAATGGCTATCTCTCTGGAATTTCTAACATAGTATCTCCTTGAGGCTGCGTGGCGCAGAATCAGATCTACAGTAAAAAATAGTCCATCGCCAAAATCTTGCCATTTAATGACTCCATGTTAATCTACATGAAATGACCTCATGTTCTTAGCCAGTTCTCTCTAGCACAAACATCACCACATCAGAAAGAACCAGAGCTGGGCAAAACTATTTGCAGTAAACAATTTATCTATTACATTTAGACCATTTTCTCTTTGCAAATTAACTTTATTTTGCACAGAATTGCTCATTGTTAGAAATATCTTACCTGAATATTTTATGCAAAAGTATTCAGCATGAGTCGTTTCAAATATTCACTAGTCATAATTCCACACCCACACTGTTTTTATTGGTGTGTTTCTGTCTTTTGATTGAATACTGGGATGGGACAGTTGCCTTGCACGGGCTAATAAAGGACTTAAAAAGTCTGAGGAACCACAGACAATGGGCAGCAGTAGTGGTGGACCAATTAGGACCCAGAAGCCCTGTATAAATGGGAGCTGCAAAGGCAGAGCAGGCAGTTCTCCAGAGGAGCTCTAGCTGGAAGGTTGCCTGCCTGGCTGGCTGGAGGGGTCAGTATCCCAGACAGCATACTGGGGCTGAGGGGAGGTGGCCCAGAGAAATGAGTGAAGGGAAACGGCAGTATGGAGATTACTGCATATAGGATCCCTGGGCCAGGGCCCAGAGAAGTGGGTGGGCCTGGGTCCCTCCCCACCGCTCACACACTGCCAGGAGTTGCAGCAGGATAAAGGTGGCTAAGGGCTGCATGGTGGACAGGCCTGGACAGTGAAACCTTCCCCAGAAGGTGGGTATATGGACAGGTGCTTATCAGAAGGCTGGGCAGCCAGATGAGAGATGATGGAGCACAGGCTGCGTTTGAGGGAGACACTTAAGCCCAATAACACCACTAGGAGGTGTCCGTCTGGTGGGAAGTGCTACCAGCCCATCACAGATACACATAATATTGGTTATGAATAATGTTTCTGGTGCAAATACTCATGATTCTGAATTTTAAATATTTTTCTATAAATATTCTCTGATATATGGCTAACAATTCTCTATTTCTGTGTGTATTTCTGGCAGTGATATTATTTTCTCAGGACTCGTCCACATGAGAAGGTTGTACCAGTTTAATTTCTGGTGTTTTGGCAAGTGTCTGGTATTTTCTTCAATGCATTTTTATTGTTTTTACAAGGAATACACAAATCCCACTTCTCCAAATGTAGGCAGAACCAAAAAACTGGGATAGTTGCTTTTCCTACGGCTCCAAGGCTGTACCATATCCAGCAGCCAGCCATCTAGCTAGACCCAGGGTCATACAACACATTTGGCCAGGCTGTCCCTTTATTTCTCCCAGTCTGTCCTGCTGCAAGTGTGACCAGTTTGTTTCTGGCACAGAAAACAATTCCACCAGTCAATGCCCCAATCCCTGAACTTTCAGACCCTTGGGTTACAAAACTCAGCATTTACCCACTATTTCAGAGTGCCTGTGTTTTGGGAAGCTACTGCCATTCTTTCTACCACCTAGCTACCTTTAAATTTATTCTGAATGGAAGGCGGGAATCATAACTTGACCTGGAATAATGTGAGCCCAACCTATAATGCCACATTAGAGAGGAGTTGACTGTTTTAGGACCAGTGGCTTTTGAAATAAGTGGTAGGTTTTCCATTGTCTACACTACATCTGAGCACTTATGGACCTTGAGAAAGAGGTTGGAGGCAAAAGCTGGTCTGCCCATAAATACATTCGTAGCTGTGCATGTACTCTACAAGTTTATTCCGCTCCTGCCTTCATAAAATAATTGCAATGTGAAACATTAGTGAAGCAGCATGAATGTTTCATGAGTTCGAATTTATAAAACATTTCTGATTTTTTCCATACACATGCCTTTCAAAGATAACTTTCAAGTGCTTGTTGTATTATGCATCTCCCTTTTCATGGGAACAGCATGATTTCCTTGAAGACATATCCATTTAGAGGTTGCCATGGCAATTTTTCCCACCCCCCAATTGCTTAAAAACAGATTCTTCTGTTGTCTTTTGATTTTTTTTAGATAGCAACATGTTTCACTTTCCTCCCTGCTCCAGAGTGATTTCAGATTTGTGCACTGAAAAAAAAATCCATTTAAATTCTTCCTTAAGAGATGCAGAAAGTGCCTTCTTCCAATGTTTAGTGACTAACAAGTCCAAATTTCTTACTGTTTAGAATGATCATTTATTAGTGTGCTTTTCCCTCCAAGACACTAACTACAATGCTGCGTGTTGTGACAAAGTCCCTCCTCTGCCTTGGTGCCTCCTCTAGTGGTGGGTCTGTTTTCCTCAGGTCTTCAGCCCTGGAAAAGGTCCTTTGTCCCCGTTCAGCAGCAGTTTTTCCTTCCCCCACTTTTTGTACCTGGGGGGTGCATACTGACCAGAGATCTGCTCCTTCGCCAGATCTGTCTGCCTTCCAGCTGCCTTGCCTCTCTCACATGTGCCCATAGCTCTCCTCACTCTTACACTCCAGCTACCCCCTGTGTCTCCAGGGATGGCCTTTTAACAAATTCTGGGAGGCGCCTTAATTAGCTCCAGATGTGCTAATTAATCCGGAGTAACCACTGCTCAGCTATAAGGGGAAAACGGACTTGCTGATCCTGGGGCTAATATATTGGTTTTCTAGAAGTCTCCAGAAACCTCCAGTCTGACCTCAGCACAGCTTGCATGAATAACATTTGTCTTTGCACATATTAAATGGGCAGTTTTGGGGCCAATTGACCCTTTGCACACTGAGGAACATAATCGGCACAGCATGGCACATTTATTGGTTCAGTTTAGGCCAGCAACTCATATAATTATAAGGTTGGTCAAATTTGCATTACATTTTTTTTGATGATGACAAAAGTTTTAGGAGACCATTTTTAATTTCACCACTTGGGGGGGGGGGTTGACAAAAAATAAACTAATTTTTTTTAAAAATTGGATTTCTTTTTAATTTTTTGTCCTCAAATAGTATCAGGAAAAAGTTGGATTTACACAGAAACCCCCAGAATACAAATAGTTCCTGTCTCCCAAAAAATAGTAATATTAATCCCAATACTAAGAATAATAGCATACTTTGCATGGAGATAAGATACAGCACTGAAAGGGACTGCCCCAGGGAATGACACAGCAGGCTCACAGAGCGTGATTCCACCAGCTGCTTATTTGGAGATTTCAAAGCAAACAGGGAGGCCTGTGATCAACTAGTCTGACCACCTGTATAACATAGGCCAGAGGCCTTCCCCATAACAGTTCCTAGGGCAGGCTGTTTTTTAAAAATAAAATCCAGTCTTGATTTTAAAATTGCCATTGATGGAGGATCCTAAATTGTTCCAGTGGCTAATTACTCTCCCACTGTTGAAAAATGATGCCTTATTCCAGTCTGAATTTGTCTGTCTTCAGCTTCCAACTGTTGTGTTGTGTTAGACCTTTTCTTTGCTAGATCAAAGAGCTCATAATTAAATATTTGTTCCCCAAATGGGTTTTTACACCACAGCTGCAATCACATCACCCCTTACACTTTTCTTTGTTAGATTAAATAGACTAAGTTCCTTGCCTATGTCTACACTAGAGGGCTCAGTTAAATTGACTTAAAAAAGTCGACTTGAAGTCGACTTAACAAAGTCTACTTAAAGACTACATCATACAGAAGAGCTCTATTAAGTTGACTTTATTACTTCACAAAGCCTACAGTGTACATGATCCTATTTATAATGCATAAAGTCAACTTTAATACTTAAGTCAACTTTAAGGGCTGGAATTATTAAGTGAACTTAAGTAAGTGCTTAAGATGATTTAATAAAAGCCCAGGGTGGACATGGCTTTCCTAAATCAACTTAAGGAAGATTAAGTTGACTTAAGGCTCCAGTGTAGACATACCCCTTGAGTTTATCACTATGAGGCAAGTTTTCAATTTTTTAATCATTCTCATGGCACTGCAATATTCACAAATGTTTGCAAACATCACCTAATCTGGCAACAACTGATGTCACTCAGTGCTCAAGTGGTGACCAGCACCTGGCATGCTGTGTGGCATCTCCATCACTATCTGGATGACTTGCCAGTCACATGTTGCCCTACCTTATCCCTACAGGCTACTTAGCAACGGATAAGAGTAGACAACAGCATAGGCAGAGAGCTTGTATTCATCTCATCAGGCCTAGATGGCCAAGATGTTGTACTGATCTTTGTTCCACACCTCACACAGCATCCTGCAATAGGTAATTATGGGATAACCTGCCCTCAAGGAACATTTCCTCCTCACCCAGTATTTAGAAGTTGGCTCCTGACATGGAGCATGAGAGTTTATAGCTCTTACAAAGATTTCATTTATTTTTTAAAAATATTTATGGTTATAGCTCTGTATTTGTGTTACCCATATCAATATGTCATCTTTCTTTTTATTCCTGCTAAGTGCTTCATCTCAATATCTTGTGGCACGGAATTCCACAGGCAATTTATTCATTGACCGAGGAAACAAAAATATTCTTTTTGATAGTTTTGACTTTACCATCTTTCTATTTCATCGCATGCCCCTTGTTTTTTAATAAGGAAGGATGAAACCCAGAAGCCATTAATGCACCTAGAAAAAATGTTTCTTGGTTTACTGCAATAATTAAACAGCAGGTATAGAAGCAAAGATTAGGAAATAGCTTTCTTCCAGATACCCAATATTATTTGATGCATGTAAGGGATAACTGCATCCATCACTGGATTGCAGCCAGCTCTGGGGAGACACAAGATATCTATTTATAGTGTGAAGCTACAATGTACAACAGGACAGCGTGAAAAATTGTCAAGGAATACTGTACCCAGATGAAACTGCTAGGGGAGTTTTAGACAGACATAATATAATCACTCACTGGAACTTAACAAGGACAATGGGGCTGAAATCTCTGCTATGTGTCAAGTCCAGCCTTATTCAACACTAGAACTGGATGACTAACAGGTTTTTTTTAATTCATCAGGAATTGCAGAAAATCCAGGGGGAATAGATTTGCATGGAACCAAAATTCTTCCAAATTTTCAGTGAACTGAAAAGCTGAAAAACAAAATGGTGCCAAAAATGAGCAAAACATTTTGATTTTTTTCAGATTTTTGTGTCTTTAGACAAAAAAAAATCAACAAAATCGACATGCATTTGCAGATGGTTTTGGTGCTGCACTGTTTGCTGGAAAATAAAGTCTTATGCAAAATACTTTACTCAACTGAATTCAGGCTATCGGTAAAGCATGTGCTTAAAATGCCACTAATGTTGGGATTTCAGCAAATACTTCAAGTCAGGCAACTCCCTACAGATGCTTTCCTGACTTGTGTCTTTAATGATGAGAGCGAGTCAAGCTGATACCAAAAGTGAACTTAACCAAAGTCCGTTGTGGGAGTCCTTCCATTGACATCAGTATCATATCGGAGAAAAAGTATTCATCAATATTTCTGGCAAATTTTGAATTGTATTTCCATTCTGCCATATGTGTCCTTTTCCTTGGGTTCTCTTTTTATGAATTTTGTCAATTTCCAAAGGGATAGCCGTGTTAGTCTAGTCCAGCAGAAAAACAAGGAGTAGTGTGGCACTTTAAGACTAACGGATTTATTTTTTCACATGAGCTTTTGCGGGAGAAAATCCCACTTCATCAGATGCTTCGAAGATGGGTGAACTTACAGAATGGACCCCCTTGCATTTATTTTCATTCCATTCTGTAAGTTTGCCCATCTTCGAAGCAGCTGACAAAGTGGGATTTTCTCCCATGAAAGCTCATGTGAAAAATAAATGTGCTAGTCTTAAAGTGCCACACGACTCCTTCTCCTTTTATGAACACACTGATTGAAGCATCAGTTCAAGGGAATGTCCATAGAAAGTTAAATTCAGGCCAGTCCTTGGTATTGATTTAATCCAGATATGAAGTTTTGCTTTGTGTGAAAAGAAATTTATTTCAGGAAGGAACTTAAAACAGGCTAGTTTTGCTAATCAGGAAATGGAAATTCAGCTTTCATAGATTCAAAACCCAGAAGGGATCGTTATGATCATGTAGTCCAGCCCCCTGCATCATATAGGCAGTAGGGTTGGCTTAAGGGAGAAGCCACTGTGGCATTGGCTTAGGGCACCAAAGTTTAGGGGCTCCAGGCGTAGCCTGGCCAGTCTGCCCTGGGGCTGATTGCCACATGTGATGCGGCTTCCAGTTCAGCTTTGGGCCCTTCTAACCACCCTGCAGCCTGATCGGCCAGGCCATGGCCAGCCCATCCCGTCTTTTGGGGTAGAGTGGCCTGTCCAGTGGTGGTGTGAAAATGGGAGCGCTCAAGCTGTAGGCTGGCTCATCCTGCCCCTGAGGCCCAAGGGTGTCCCAACTGTGGGGTGGGAGCTCAGAGCTTGGCCCCGGGCCAGCCCACCCCTCTCTTCTTCCCAGTGCTGGGCTGCTGGCAGGGCAGAGGGGCACACAAGCAGAAGGTGGCTCAGGGCCCCACAACCCTTTGAGCCAGCCCTGACTGGTAGGAAAATTTCACCAGCTGATTCCATCACCAAACCAGTTATATCTAGTTGAACTACAGCATCTCTTTTAGGCTTCAAGTGATGGACAGTCCCTTACACAAGTAGGTGAGTTGTTTGAATGTTTAATTACTGTTAAAAACTCACATCTTATTTCTAGTCTGAATTTGTCTAGTTTTAGCTTCCCACTCTTGAGTGTAGTCACTTTGGATTTCCACTGGGTTAAGCCACTTGATTGTTTTAATAACTGGTTGCAATGTTGAGAGCAAAGCTTTTAAGGCTGGCACGTGCTGATGTTCCACTCTTTGATTCCTACAGCATTTGGCTTTTAGTGATATTCCACCACCCGAGCTGTCAGGCAAGCATAAAACTAATAAGCGGCTTGCTTTACATCTTGATGATGTGACAATGGTACTGATGGTGCTTATGTTCAGAGACTGCAAGGTAACATTTGTTTGATTGCTTATGGGAACACTTTACAGCTGAAGTATAATTTCATTTATTAGAGACAGAGAGCTTATAAAAATGTGTGAAACACAACAGGTACCAAAAGAAAAGCTTGGGAGACTAATGAGGCACAGGGCTTATACCTTTAAAAAAAAACCCAAAGGCTTCTCCAGACACATGGCTGATGTAGTTTGCTTTTCATAGACGTAAATCAATCAGCATATTCAAATCGTGTTATCCTGGAGTGTTGTAGCAAATACATTTCATCTAAAATTATTGATGACTTTTAACTAGTGGATAGAGGGAAAGAAAGAAAGAAAGAAAGAAAGAAAGAAAGAAAGAAAACTTCAAATGCAAAGATGCAGTTGTAGGGATACAGGCGAAGACACCCAATCCAGTGGAGGAAAAATATAAATGAGCAAAGTCATCTTCTTTTCCAAAAGTCTCATCTCACCTTAGCACTGTAGGATACACAGACATAATTAAACAAAATTCTGTGTCCATGCTCTCAGTGCACAATCAAAGCCAAGCAGTCAGAGTGTTCGAAAGACGCAATGTAAGAAGCAATAGAGTTGCAAAAAAGGAAGCTGAAGTGTCTAATGCACACAAAACCAAATCCTGGTTGAGTCTGAGTCAATGGCAAAACTTCCAGTTTGGAAAAGGATTCAGAGCTACAAACTCCTGGGTTGTAAGTTGAGCTAGGGAAAAAATGATTTTTTTTAAATTTGGTGGTCAAAACAGAAATAAAAATAAAAAGGTTAATTTTGTATCAGTATTGAGTTCTATCCAAAAACAATGAGAATCTTGTGGCACCTTAAAGACTAACAATTTTTTTCAGGCATATGTTTCATGGGCTGCAACCCACAAAAGCTTATGCCTGAAGAAAATTTGTTAGTCTTTAGGGTGCCATGGGACATTCATTGTTTTTGCTACATACTGACTAACAAGGACTTTTTTTTTTCAGTTTTCCTAGATGTAAGGAAGATGAGATGCTGAGGTGGATCAGTTTAATGTTTTTCAGAACAAACATTTCTGACATTTCCAAAGTTTTTGTTTTGACTTTTTTTGACTGAAACTTTTTGCTGAAATCAACTGGAATTTGCAAATTCAGGGTCGTCTTCCCCAAAATACATTTTTGAGAATTAATTTCCCATTTATGGAAAAAAAATTCACCCGTTTCTAGTTGTAAGCCTGTGCAGGAATTGACAAGCTCTGTGTTCTTGGATGCACTGCTCAAATATTCTGCTTCAGTTCCCCCATAAAATTTAGGATGACCTGCTCCACAGGGCTGCTGTAAGGCCACATGATTAGGGCCATATTCTGTATTCATTTGCCTGACAGAAAGAGCATATAGGGACAATTTTTTGTACAGAGGTAGTGCCTAGAGGCATCTTCTAGTTTGGAGCTTGATGATTAGATTGAGAAATCAATGCTCATTGACGTCAATGAGAATTTGCTGTACAGCATTGTGGCCTTAATGTTTGGACAGTGCTTTGAAGATTTAAGGTCCTACTGGAAAAATCACTCACTGGGTGGATTACTTATTCAGTGTAAACTCTCTTTAGAGTTTTGACACTGGAGGTGAGGGAGAATAATGAACTCCTTGTGTTCGACTGACAGTTTAGGAGTCTGTCATCTGCTGGGACACCTTGCTGGCATTTTGCACCATGCTACAGAAGTGGTTCTGCTAGATGTGCATTTCAGCAATAATTAAAAAATATCCCACAAGGCTTCGGTCAGAAACACTGGCTTAAAGGCCCAGGCTCTGTCTTTATATTGCATGGTTAAATGTTATCTGTTAGTCTTACCTGTCTGTCATGATCACAAGCTCCTGACCCACAGGGGCTCCCTACCTGTTGCACAAAGCCTTATTTTACAGTGCTCATCTGTATCACCTTGCAGCTTCAAATGGCCATCCTAATTATCCTAATGGCTTTCCTGGTGCACCAGAGCCAATAGGGAAACAAGCATATTTTATATTTCTCCCTCCAGTTGTCACCTGTCACCTAATCCCTCATCCCATTTTTAGCTTGTGATCCACTATCACACTCAGGTCTGTAGTACTCCTTCCTAGGCAGTCATTGCCCATTTTGTATGTGTGTAATGGATTGTTCAACCCTAAGTGAAGAACTTGGCACTTATCTTTATTGAATTTCATGTTATTTATCTCCAACCATTTCACCAGTTTGTCCAAATCGTTTTGAATCATGATCCTATCCTTCAAAGCAGTAGCAACTCCCTCCCAGCTTGGTATCATCTGCAAACTTTATAAGTGTACTCTCTACACCACCATCTAGTCATTGATAAAAATATTGAACAAAACTGGACCCAGGATGGATCCCTGTGGCACCCCGCTTGTTATGTCCTTCGAGCCTGAATGTGAACCATTTATAACTAACTTCTGGGAGCAGTTATCCAACCAGTTCTTCAGCCACCTTATAGTAGCTCCATTTAGTTTTACCTCCCCAGTTTATTAATAAGAATGTGATGTGGGACCATATCAAATGCCTTACTAAAGTCTAGATACAACATCTACTGCTTCCCCTCTATCCACAAGACTTGTTACTACACCATAGAAAGCTATCAAGTTGGTTTGACATGATTTGTTTTTGACAAATCCATGCTGATAGCCCTGAGCACCTTAGTCTCTTCTAGATGTTTGCAAATCGAGTCCTTAATTTATCTGTTCCATTATTTTCCTGGTACAGAGGTTAAACTGACTGGCCTATAACTCCCTGGATTGTTCTTATTTCCTTTTTTGTAGATGGGCACTATATTTGCCCCTGAGTGCTGGGGACATGCAGGATGGGGAGAAAAGGGATAACAATTTATAGCAAATGTTTTAGCAGAGGTTAAGCATGTCCTACTGCACCAGTGGTGGCCTTTTCACCTATAAAACTAAGATTTTTAGGACACATGCTTGCTCCTAGTTATGTGCAGGAGTGCCCCTGGCCCAGAAGAAGATCTGGGACTCTGGTGCCGAGACTCAGGGCTCGAGCCCCATAAACCTGGTGCCAGTGACACCCCTGGTTATGTGCTTGCTTAGGTGAAGGAGCAGAGAGGAAAACCCAAGTGCATGGCTATAGCAGGCTCTTTGCTCATATCAGGCAAAAGGGCCAATAGAAAGACAACTGCTGGGAGCAGAAGCTAGCTGGGGGAAAGATGATATCCTGAGGGCAGTGAAACTAGTCCAGGTGGTGATATTTGGGTTCTGCATCTTTATTTCAGAGATTATAAGGGAAAATCTGGACCAAAAGAACAGGAAACAGGTAATCATTAGAGTTTCATCAGACCTACCCCACCTGGTAGATTGGCACATCAATTGACCCATCCTTATGTCCACCATCCCAGACAATTGATAGCAGTCACACCTAGCTACCTGCCACGTGGTAAGGAAATGCAAGTTTCCTCTATGGACTGGCCCACAGGTGACGTTCCAAGAGCAACTAGAAGGAAGATAAAGTGGTGGCTTCAAGGATAATTGGTCAGCTGGTCTTCGAGACACATGAGCTGATACCAGCACAGATTTGGGGATCTGTAACTGAATCATTGACAGGCACCACTCCCCGGTCTCAGACCAAATGGAGCTCCTAATCTGACAAGCATGGACACTTAAATGTTTAACAGAATTCCACTGGGGATGGGGCATGATGTTTGCAATGTAAAAGAATCTAACAAAAGGCAAGATGCATGAATACAGATCAGCAACGAGCTCCTTTATTAGGCTATTTGTCTAGAGAGTGACAAGGTGTGAGACAACTGTTGCTCTCCCCTAATTTTTAAGGGAGACCAGCCACAAAGGTGACTGAGTGCAAAGTGACCCAGAATGCCAACACGGAACATACTCAGCCAGGCTGGCCAGGGTTGGATTATTGCAGGGTCTTTAGGATCCCAGGGTCCAGCTCCTAAAAACCTGTCTCTGGCTTTTCCTTACCCTGCCAGCATTTGGGGGCCAGGGGAAGTGGGGCCCTGGAGCAAAAGGCCAGGCTTTCAGACCTCACCCTTCCCCTCTGCCAGCTGGTCCACCCCCAGAGGCTTAAGTGAGCCAGTGCCATTTTTGGGTTGGCCATGGAGCAGGGTTGACTGGCTCTTAGCATGGTCTCTGCCACTCTGGTGCAGCCTTTCAGCATCTGTGGCCCTGAGGGGCTGAACCAGGGGCCACCCTGCATGCCAGCCAGCTCTGACCCTGGCCATGGGAGCAGACAGACCATAGTGGGTTTGGGGTGAGAGAACCCTTTGGCATCAGCCCCCACCCAGTGACAGGCCTCTATGTTGGGGGAAGTGGGGGGGCAAGCCAGTTAATCCGCCCCTGAGGCTGTGGAAACAAACCTCTGCCAATGTCAGTTTGCCCTTCCTTGTGCTGCAAAACAAGGAGATGGCGCTATGTGAGATGTTGAGCAAGAATGCCAGGAAACTTAGTGCACCTTTGTATTTGAAGCAGCTCGCAGACCAGCAGTGGGTGTCATGGAGTTAAGTATGGCTACATTGCAGCCTCTCGTTTGGTTTGTAAATTCCTTTGTGATGAAATGGGACCTTCTGGCTTCTCTCTTCTGCTTACAGAGACACTGCACTCAGAGGATCTAACCCAAGGAACGTGTCAAGTGGGAAAGCAAAATATACCTATGGCTAAGGGTTCGTTTTTTTCTTATTAAAGTCAATGGCACAACTACTGTGGGCAGAACGGAAGCCTAAGAATGGAGTTGAAATACATCAGAATATCAGATACACTGGAGAGAAACATTTGGTTTTCCATTAACCCTCATAATATTTCCAATAAAGGCCGTAATGAGATGATCAATAATTCAGAGAGTTGACAAGTTCCAAAGAGGTTAGTCTAGTTCAGCAAAACAAACAAGGAGTCCTGTGGTACTTTTAAAGACTAACAAATTTATTTATCACATGAGCTTTTGTTAGTTGAAAATCCCACTTCATCAGACACTTCATCTAATGAAGTGGGATTTTCTCCCATGAAAGCTCGTGCGATAAATAAATTTGTTAGTCTTTAAAGTGCCGCAGGACTCAGTGTCTGGTTTGACAGTCAGTCCAGAAGACTTTTACTTAATAGGGGAGTCCCAGAGATCTCATGGACTTTTACAGAAGGTAATTTATAGAGCCCTGCATCTGAGCACAACTGTGCCTTCCAAGGATTGCTCAAAATTTGAGCCATTGCCCTACCTCCACAGTACTTTATTTAATTAATTGCTCCAGATATTGTAAGAAAAATTATATGTAATCTCTTCTGTAGGACAGTGAGAAAGGTGCTGAAGTGTAGGCCTCGTTGAAGCCGTGGGTTGCTATGGTAGTGGGGTCGTTTCTCTGGCAAGTCATGTATCTAAGTTTCTTTAACAAGCGGCCTAGAGTTATCTCCCCTTTCTCATGCTTTTTCTCCTGACCATCTGGACAAGGAATGTAAGCTAGACTGTCCGTCTTTGTTCTAACTAAAAAGGGAGTATTGCCTCCTATCTCCTGCTCACCCTTCTTGGCACCATAGCCTCACAAGAATGTAAGGTCAGCATCTCTAGGCAGAAATTAATGAGTTTGCAGGTACTGCGGCTGCCCAGGATAATGCAAATGATGTCAACAGTAAACAGAGGTGGGGATAATTATATGCAATCTTTAATCATTAATATGTATTTAATAATGTTAATGTAACCATATAAGGGTCTCTAAAACACTGTCAATCATGTAAGCATTATCATAGCATTATCATACTGTACTGGATAAAAGTGTTGTGATGCTGCCCCTCGGGGCTCTCTCTTGCACTCGAGTTGTTGGGGGGGCCTGCTCAGAGGGGCTAGCACTTCTTTGCTGCCCTCTGATGCAGTTCCTTTTGTTATTCAGCTGAATAATAAACTCTGAACCACACCTCGTTCTCTGCTCATTGGAGTCTCGGCTGGGAACGGGTCTGCTTCATTGGGGAGGCTCTGGTGTGCCTCTTTCTGAACCTGAGGGCCAGAGTTAGATTTTTCCCCCACAATATCCTTAAGTTCTTGGTCCTCTCTCATTCCTGAAAGTCTTGACAATGTCTTTGGGTTCACGTTTGTTCTTAATGAAGCACATAAGTACTACAGGGATGAGCACAGAAATACTTCTGGGAGGGCTAACTAGATCTTTTAGCTCAAACAACTTTTCTTGGGCAGCCTGTCTCTATGCTACTACATGCGCAAGGGTCATTTCACTGCCATCAATCACCTTGGCCCCCATGGTTTCCTTGTTCAGTGCCCACAGAGAACTGTTAAACATTTACCTGATTCTACACCTGGGGTGCTGCGTAATATAACAGCAAATCCAGATGTTGCCAAGATGCACATGCAAAAAAGAAGGTCCAAGCCTGCCAGGTCCTGGGCACGCTGAGCCCCCATTCAAGGTGCCCAGTTGTCCTCAGCACCTTACAGATGCAGGCCCAGCCAAGAAACTGCTACAGTAGGCTGTGCAAAATTCAGTGCTCAAGCAGACAACACAGCTGAATGCAAAGCAGCAGAGAAATGCCTGTGTGCTGTGTTGTCAGTAAGAAAGATGGGCGCCTCTTTTCTCTTTTCCTGGGTGAAATTTAGTTTTCCATACTTACTCATTTTCCCTTTAGTAGCTGGGCTGTAGTTTTTAAAGATCATTGAGTTTTGTATTTTCATTGTCAAATTAAATGCACTGTGGGAAAAACATAGTCCCTGTAGCAGGAGACGTTATCTGGGGAACCTTTGATGAGATTCCATGGCTCACAGGTGCTCAAATGAATATCTGCATAGGGGTATAATGGAAATGCCGTTCTTCATTCTCTTTGCCTTCTCTTCACTGTGAATGGGGGTAAGGACAGGAGATAAATTAAGTTTTCCTACTATTGCATTTTTCAGCTGTGATGACTTTACCCTGCCTGATTAACAAACCATTAAATCACAGCACAGCTCCTCATCAGTGGCTATGTTCACACACAGGGGGTTATTTCGATACAAGATGTTTTGATACAAGTTGAAATATTGAAATAACACCTTAATTCAAAATAAGTTAATTCGAATTAGCAGTTTGTTAATTCGAATTAAGGAAAAAAGCAGGAATTGAAATAGCAAGTTCAGACAACAGTTATTTCAAAACAAGTCACTGTTGTTTCGAAACAACATGTTCAGACGGCATTGTTTTGAAACAGTCATTTCAAAACAATGTCGTTTCATCCCCACATGGGGTTTAAGTTGTTTCGAAACAACAGTGCGTCATGTGAACATGGCCTTTCTTATTTCGAAACAACCTCTGTTGTTTCGAAATAAGACTGCTGTGTGAACACACCCAGTGAGATTACACTTAATGTTGAGCATACCATCCTAGGGTATAAGGTGAAGAACATTTCTACAGACGGTCTTATTAACCTAGTGAGGAGGGCTTTAAACTAGGTTCACCAACAGATGGACACCTAAGTCTGAAGGTAGTGGATACTCTGGGGGAAGCACAAGGAGGGAGGTGTAATAGG
Organism: Podocnemis expansa; assembly: GCA_007922195.1. NCBI lineage: Eukaryota > Metazoa > Chordata > Testudines > Podocnemididae > Podocnemis > Podocnemis expansa. Next base: position 2,702,647 of record ML682033.1, read on the forward strand.
GGAGGCCTCCTGATTCATACTGAGAAATTTGGGCAATTGGCTAGTTATCTTAGGTGCCTCCACAGTGCAGAAGCCTGAGAAACAAGCAGGAAGAATTGGAAGTGCTGGTGCAGTCAAGGCACTATGATGTGAATGGAATAATAGAGATGTGGTAGGATAACTCAGATAACTGAAACACTGTCACGGATGGGTATAAACTGTTCAGAAAGGACAGGCAGGAGAAAATCTAATGGTATGTCTACGCTGGAGGCTCTGTTAAGTCTACGTAACATGGTCGACTTTAAGTCGACCTTGTTAAGTCGACTTAGAGAGTCCACACTGAAAATTCCTGTTCACTGCCTGCGTCCACACTGGCAGGTGCTAGGTTGATGGAGGAGTGGTGTGTTGTGGGTAGCTGTCCCACATTGCATTGCAGAAGTACCCCTGTCTCCTGGCCACTCCTATAAAACAGGAAGTGAGCACAGCACCCTTCCAGGTGGCCAGGAATTCTGGGAAAGGGTCTAGAGGTCAATTAGGTTGATTTAAGGGCCTTCCCCATCTACACTGGCTTTAGTTGACTTAATAAAGTCATCTTAAGTATTAAGTTGACTTTAAGAGTTGGTGTTATTAAGTCAACTTACGGAAGCACTTAAGTTGACTTAACAAAAGCCTAGTGGGGCTGCAGGAGTCTGCTGGTCGACTTAACTTTTCTTAAGTCGATGTAAGGCTTGGATGTAGACATACTCTAAGAGAGCAATGTGATAGCTCAGAGCTCCAGCATGAAACTGGAGAAAAGCTTGTTGAGACTTTCTGGATGAAGTTTAGTGGTGAGGGAAACAAGGGTGATCTTGTGGCCAGTGTCTGCTATAAACAATCTAACCAGGAGGATGTGATAGGCAAGATTTTCTTCAGAAAACTACTGAATTTTCCAAATCATGAACCTGGTTCTTATGGGGAATAATACAACAGAGCACAGACAATTCAGGAAGCTTTTCGGAGTGTGTGGGGAAGAACTTCCTGGTTCAAATGTAGGAGGAACCAGCTAGTGTCTGTGCTCCTCTTAGCCTGCTGTTCCCAAACAGGGAAAAATACTGGTAAGAGAAATAGAGGTGTATGGCCAGGAGCTGGTCAAGTTCAGAATCCTGACAAAAGAAAGAAAGGAGAGCAGTAGATATAAACCTTGGACTTCAGAAAAGCAGACTTCGACTCCCTGAGAAAGCCCATGGGAAGCTAATATGAGGGAGAAAGGAGTCCATGAGAGCTGATTCTATTTTAATGAAACCTTATTGAGGGTGCAGGAACAAACCTTGTTGTGCAGAAAGAATAGCAAATATGGCCAGCTTGGCTTAACAGAGAAATCTATGGTGAGCTTAAACATGAAAAAGAACTTTACAAGAAGAGGACACCTTCCCTTGGGAGGAGTATAAAGATATTGCTTGAGTATGTAGAGGTAAAATGAAGAAGGCCATCACACAGCTGGAATTGCAGTTTGCAAGGGACATGGAGAGTAACAAGAAGGATTTCTACAAGTATGTTAGCAACAAGAAGGACAGAGAACATGTGGGCTCTTAATGAAATGGGAGCAACCTAGTGACAGATGATATGGAGAAGGCTGGAGTACTCAATGTTTTTTTTACTTCTATCTTCACAGAAAAGGTCAGCTCCCAGACTATTGCACTGTGTAGCACAGCATGGGAAGAAGGTGAGCAGGCCTCAGTGGTGCAAGAACAGGTTCTTCTGGACTATTTAGAAAAGCTGCACATGCACAGTTCCCTGGGGCCAAGGGTGCTGAAGGAGTTGGCTGATGTGATTGCAGAGACATTAGCCATTATCTTTGGGTTTGTCCACATGTCTCTTTTATTTTGAAATAACACGGGTTATTTCGAAATAAAAGAGATTAGGTTCACACGACGTATTCTTATTTTGAAATGACGGGGTCTGTCATTTCAAAATAAGAGCCGTCATTTCGAAATAGCTTAAACCTTCTTTAAATCAAAACGGCTGTTATTTCAAAATGGTTATTTTGAAATAACACTGTCCAGACGTGTTATTTTGAAATAACCATTATTTTGAAATAAAACCTTTGCCCTTCTCCTTCCCAGGGTGCCTTTCTTTTAGCATATATTGGGTGGGGCAATTTTGCCACACTTCCCATGGTGCCCCTCTCCTAAAGAGAAATAGCAAGTCCTGTGTTTGGACATGCTATTTCACTTTGAGCTTTTCCCTTAATTCGAATTAACTTATTTCAAAATAACTTATTTCAAAATAAATATGTACATATGGACATAGCCTTTGAAAATTCATGATGACTGAGGGAACTCCTGGTCAATTAGAAGAAGGCAAATGCAGTGCCCAGCTATGAAAAAAAGGGAAGAAGGAGGATCCAGGGAACTAGAGACCAGTAAGCCAAATGTCAGTCCCCAGAAAAAATCATGGAACAGGTTTTCAAGGAATCCATTCTGAAGCACTTGAAAGAGAGGAAGGTGATCAGGAACAGTGAGCATGGATATGTCAAGGGTAAGTCAAGACTGACCTACCTGATTGCCTTCTCTGGGTAACATGGGGGATGTGGTATATCTTGACTTTAGCAAACCTTTTGGTTAAGTCTCCTATAGTGTTCTTACCAGCAAGCTAAAGAGGTCTGAGTTGGATGAATAGACTGCATAGTGGGATCAAAGGCTAGTGATGAATGGCAGGATGTCTAGTTGAGAGCTGGTATCAAGTGGAGTGCCCCAGGTGTAGGTCCTGGGGCTGATTTTGTTAAATTTCTTAATTAAATAATTTGAAGATGGACTTGATTGTACCCTCAGCAAGTTTGCAGATGATGTTATGCTGTCAGGAATGGTACATACCCTGGAGGGTGTGGATAGGATACAGAGTGGCATAGGCAAATTGGAGGATTGGGCCAAAAGAAAGCTGATGAGGTTCAACAAATGCAAGAGTGGAGTCTTCCTGTTAAGACAGAAGAATCCCATACACTGCTGCAGATGGGGGGCTGACTGGCTAAACAGCAGTTCTGCAGAAAAGGACCTGGGTGTTACAGTGGAGAAGAAGCTGGGTATGAGTCAACAGTGTGCCCTTGTAACTGAAAAGGCTCAGAGCATATTGGGCTGCATTAGCAGGATCATTGCCAGCAGATCGAGAGAAATGGTTATGCCCTTTTATTCGGCAATAGTGAGGTGACATCTGAAGTACTATGTCCAGTTTTGGGCCTACACTACAGGAAGGATGGGGACAAATTGGAGAGAATCCAGTGGAGGGGAGCAAGAAAGATCAGCTGGTTGGAGGCACGTGACATGATTTATGCGGAGAAGCTGGAAGAACTGGGCTTATTTAGTCTGCAGAAGAGAAGAGTGAGGGGGGATTTGATGGCAGCCTTCAATTGCCTGAAGGGGGTTTCCAAAGAGGATGGAGCTAGGTTGTTCTCAGTGGTGGAAGATGATAGAACAAGAAGTAGGGGCCTCAAGTTCCAGTGGGGGAAGCCTAAGTTGGATATGAGGAAAAATCTGTTCACTATGGCAATGACTACACTTAGAACATTACTTCAAATTAACTTACTTCGAACTAATTAAATCAAACCAATAATAGTTAATTCAAAGTAAGTTATTTCAAAGTAACACAGCCCCACTAGAAACTCAAATGGAACTATCATGTCCATGGACAGGACTTGCTACTTCAATTTAGGAAGGGGGCACCATCGTTGGTATGGCAACATGGCACCCACCCAATACATAGAAAGAGGAAGGCACCCTGGGACAGTGAAGATTAAAGCGTGTTAATTCGAACTAATGGTTAGTTTGAATTAATCTGCTCCATTGGGTTAATTTGAACTAATAAATTTGAATTAACGGTTACTTCGAAGTTAAGGGAGGTTTTTATAACTTCGAAGTAAGTGTTCATTACTTCAAATTAAGGAGTTGCTTACTTTGAAGTAATGAAAGCAGGTGTGGCCCACACACAAATTTAGTTTGAATTAATCCTCATTAATTCAAACTAAATTCCAAGAGTAGACACAGCCTAGGGCTATGTCCACACGCAGGGCATTGTTTCGAAATAAGTTATTTTGAAACAAGTCGTTTCAAAATAAGGCCTTATTTTGAAATGATTTAATTCAAACTAACCAAAAAACCAAATCGAAGGTGGAATTGAAATAGGATGTCCACACAGTGGACTTGCTATTTCAAGATAGGGGAAGGGCACCCTGGGAGGTGTGGCAACATGGCCCCTTGCGGGTCATGTTGTCACTAGTGGGGGGGGGGGGCTGTAAGGAGCCTGGGGGTGCCCCAAGCTGCTTGCCTTCAAATCAGTGTTGTTTTGAAATAAAAACCTCATGTGGACGTACTGTAGGAGAGTGCTGAAGCACTGGAATGGGTTACCTAGGAAGGTGGTGGAATCTCAATCCTAAGAGGTTGTAAAGCCTTGCTTGATAAAGCCCTGGGTGGGATGATTTAGTTGTGGATGGTCCTGCTTTGAGCAGGGGGTTAGACTAGATGACATCCTGAGGTCCTTTCCAGTCCTAATCTTATACGAGTCTATGGTTCCTCTGTCGCAACAAGGAAATGAGGCTTCGGCAATGTAGCTGTAATGCTGCACCTTGACAGTTCTCTCTTACAGCCATTAAAGACAAATTGTGCTACATGTTATTAGTTTAGAATTTCAATTAGTGGCTAGAATTTGCCATCTGCTTAGCTTGAACCATGTTGCCAAACCAATGCTGCTCTTTGTTTGCCTGTTTCTTGAATACTGCAAAGACAGAAGCAATTTATTAAAGTAATCCTGTTTAATAAGAAGGCTAATCATTCTCACTAGAAAGAGTGGATTGGATTTGTCAGAGTGATTATATTTGAATCATGACAGGCAGAGGGCTTAATAGACACAGTCTAATGTAGATTCAGTGGTCCAAATTCAACTCTCAGACACACTGTGGTAAATCTAGAGTCTGTCTACGGAGTCAGTGAAGTGTAATGAGAGTGTGAAGTGGCATCTGAACTGGGCTCTGTATGAGGATTAATTAATTAGGGATTGACTGAAATGTTGCTATCTCTGAATATTCAGAAATAATGAATCAGGAACTAGACTTCATGATGGAACTGAACGAGCTGAGATTTTAAAAAATAACAGTATTAAATGTTGTGATTCTTTTCATTTATTTTCTGATGGTGGAGCCTTTATGAATAATGCCTTCTTGCTTTTCTCTGTGACTCTGAGGGCTTGAAACCTTGTTTCCTTTCTTAATGAAAGCTGAGAATCACATGACTCCAGGAACTGGTACTTCAAGAACTACTGAAAATATTGAGATGCTCAACATCACAAGTGTAGGAGACTCGGAGTTCGTGGGTGAGCTGTCTGCCCAGGACAGCATGAACCAGACCAAGTATAAATTTCGATGGCGTATCCTCTCCTTTCCCAGGAAGGGCTAAGGAATGGTCAGAGCCTTTTATCCATCACACTCTGCTCATCAGCCAGTGCAGATGAGCTAATTCAGACAAGCAGCAAGTTACTGTCCGACCTCAAGCATCTGACTAAGTAGGATTTTCTCCCATGAAAGCTCATGTGATAAATAAATTTGTTAGTCTTTAAGTCTATGCCTACACTTAAGAAGCTAGTTCAAATTAACTTAGTTCAGATTAATTAATTCAAACTAATAATTGTTAATGCAAACTAAGTCAATTCGAACTATCATCTCCCCATTAGAAACCCAAATTGAACTAGCATGTCCATGGACAGGACTTGCTAGTTCGATTTGGGGTGGGGGGACCACAGGAAGTGTGGCAACATGGCCCCCGAGAAAGGCCATGTCCCCACCCAATACACAGAAGGAGGAAGGCACCCTGGGAGGAGGAAGGGCAAACTGCATAAATTCAAACTAATGGTTCAAATTAATGTGGCTCCACTGGGTTAATTCAAACTAATAAGTTTGAATTAACAGTTACTTTGACGTTAAGGGAGGTTTTATAACTTCAAAGTAAAGGTTCATTACTTCGAACTAAGGAGTTGCTTACTTCAAAGCCATTGTAGTCATGCGTTAATTTAGTTCAGATTAGTCTTCTTCATTAGTTCAAACTAAATTGTAAGTGTAGACATACCCTAAAAGTTCCACAACGCTCCTTGTTTGATTTACTGAATTCGAGTGACATGGCTGTCCCTTTGGAACAAGGGAATAGTGATTCATTAGCCACCCTTTGCTCAGGGCTGTGTGTAAAAGCAATAGGTAGCCTTTCATTTTTGAAAAGCAAACACAGGGAGAAGACCAACAAGGATGTTTTACTGAGCTAGACCAACACAGCAACTCCTTTGCAACAGGGTGAAAAGACACTGTAGAGTGCAAATGTTATTTAACTTATTTTATTTTCCTGGTTTTTGCATCCCAAATAATCAGAAAAAACAATTTATTTTGTTTATCTAACCCTAGATATACATTGATGTCCTTTACCTGCCTCTGGGATGTAGAAGGACTTCTGTTATTATTAATTAGCTGTCACACAGCAGAATCTGGTGGTATCAGCCAAGTCTGAGGCTCCATTCTGCAAGGTGCTGCACAAAAATAGCAAAAGACAGGGCTCCTCCAAAGAGTTTAGAAGGCAGGCAGAAGAGACCACCACCTACTGCCAGTAATGTGTCATGGCTCCCTTGCACTCCCCACTGTGTGTCTGTATCTATCTGTTGCCATTGGCCACAGGCTTAGGCTTTTAAACTCTTTGGGACAGGGACTGTCTTTGTGCTCTGTTTGTACACCACCTAGCACAGCGTGATGTTGGCCTGGGACTCGGGCTCTGTAGTAAGGGGGTGTGGCCTTCCTCCAGCACAGACAGGCAGGGAAAGACTGTCACTTTGCCCCAGGAGCGTGGAGCCAGGGAATAAGCAGGGGACGGGATTGAGACGGGAACAGAAAGTATAAAGGGCAGAACCTAGAGCACAGCTGGGAGACAGCTGCTGAAAAAGAAGAATGTCTCCTCTGATCCTGCAGGAGGAACTGGAGAGGTGCCTGGCCACCCTCCTACCTGGTGGAGAACCCCCATGATGAAAGGACTGGTGGGACTGCTGCTGGACACGTACCCTGGGGAGCTGATGATGACTCTCGGCTGCAGGTATATGGACATGGGGTGAAGAAGTAGCCCAGAGGCAGCTGATCCAAGTCTGACTGGGCTCACCGGTGAGCTGGTGTTAGTACATTTTGGCTGGAGCCTTGCTGACCCAGCAACAAAATACACTGTCCCTGGGCTGATATGCAGTGGATTTGGGCGGGCCTGTATCCACCTCTTCCCACCCTGCTTTCTACACAACTACTGGGATGGTTGCCTAATGCTGGCCTGTGACACCTCAGAGGCTTCCGCTTGTCAGCTCCTTGATGGGCCAGGATGACAGGCTGCTTGTTTGCCTGGCCTGTGGTGAGACAGAGCTTGCTTTGCCTGCCCTGCCCTGCCAGAAAGCTCTGGCCTATCGACTGCTTCCTCACCCTGCCCTGCTTGAGGGCTGGGGCTGCAGATGGTGGGGAGCGAATCCCATGTATAAATCTGCCTAAGTGGGTTGGAGCCCACAAAAGCTTATATCTGAAGAAATCTTAGTCTTTTACATATCACAGGACTCTTGTTGTTTTTGCTGTACACAGACTAACATGGCTACCCGTCTGGAAGTTTTCCCCATGCATAATGTTTGTCCATACAAGTGAGACTGCATGGGAGTGTGGCCTCCCTCCCATACAGCCACGGAGGGACAGACCACATCCTCTGCAGGCTTTTACATCTGTTAATGATACATGTCAATGGGTATGTCTACACTGGAGGCTTAACTCAACTTAAGCACGCTTAAGTCAACTTGAGCAACTCTCTGGGGACATTTAGGGTATGTCCACAACACAGTTTTTAAATCAAAATATCACTGGTTATTTCAATTTTTAAAAGTGTAGGTCCACAAGATGTTTTCTGAAATTGAAATAAAGAGCTCCGTCATTTTGAAACAAAGAAGTCTAGAGCGATTCATTAAAATCTTGTTTTAAATCACACTGAGGCTTCGATCAAAACCATTATATTGAAGTAAAACCATGTGGACGTGTTATTTCGATTTAACAGTTGTTTTGATTTAACAGTTTTTGCCCTTCTCCTTCCCAGGGTGCCTTTCTCTATTCTTATATTGGATGGGGGCATGGCCCTTCTAGTGGGTCATCTTGCCATAACTCCCATGATGTCCCTCTCCTAAATCAAACTAGCAAATCTTGTCCCTGGACATGCTAGTTCTATTTGACTTTCTAGTGTGAACCTGTTACTTTGATTTAGCTTAAATTGATTTAATGATTTTTATAGCAATTTAACTGTCTGTGTTTGGATACAGCCTTGGAGTTCATTAGGTCAACTTAAGCAGTTGCTTAAGTTGACTTAACTGCTCGTCTTAAAGTCAACTTCAAGGGTTAAGTCGACTTTATGAAGTCAACTTAACACAATGTGCCCATTAAAGTCAGTCTAATAAAGTCAACTTAAGTCATTAGGGCCATTGAAGTCGACTTTATAAAGTTGACTCAAGCCAGGGGACCCATTTAAAATCAACTTTATTAAGTTGACTTTAAATGGGTCCCCTGGCTTAAGCTGACTTTATAAAGTCGACTTAAATGAATGGGGCTTCACTAAGTTGACTTAATAAGGTCAGCTTAAAGTCACCATTATCAAAGCCGACTTACCTGAGTCCTGTAGTGTAGACATAGCCAATGTTAGTAATGAAGGGGAGGGGAAAGAGTAAGACAGAAATTTCCTCTAGTTGGATAGCAGGCCAACAGATTTGCTGTGGACATACTCCAGGTTTCCTGAATCACAATCTAGGACCCCTCTCCTCTGGCCTCACTACCTAGAAGCATGGATCAATGTTCTGGCAATCGGTCTTCTTTCTACAAGTGTAAATCCACTGGTTGTACTAGTAAGCTCTGTTTGATTAAGTGTTCTTGTATTAATGTCCTAGTGAATTCTGTTCCTTCCCTGTAAGCTGTATGCCTGCCTTCTGCTACAGCTGCAGACCACAGACATGACTAGATCAAGCAAATGTGATGTAATGCACGGTAGTTGTCAACCCGACATCACGATGCACAAAAGAACACCATCGTGTAGCACGGAGGTCAGACGAGTGAATATCCCCTTCCCGCCCTACTCCCAGCTCCAAGAATGTTTCACTATGCAGCACATGTAAATATTAGCATTTGTCCTCTCAGGGTTTCACTCCCAGTTGAAAAGATTCCTTGACTAGCGTTTTTCTTCCTTCTGCATTTTTTGTCTCTGTTTTTTTATCTGAACAGAAAGGGTTTCTGCTGGAAATGTCAACATGTGGCCCAGATATTCTGGGAAACTTTCAAGGTTCTTTCTCTGCCTGTCACAGGGTGCCCAAGAAACAAAAGGCAGACCCATTATCTCACCAAGGCAGCAAACTGCTGTGCTTGCTGCTCAAAGCTGTTCCTATTTTCTTTGACTCACTGACTGGTTTATTCTAGCGGGGGGCATGATTCTGATGTCTGCTCTAGGGGTCTAAATCAGATATACAGGTTCCCAAAACCACTGCTTCAACTGCCCCTGGCCATGCAGGTGGCTAAATCCCCTCGAGATCTAAGTTTCCAATGACTAAGTCCCCCTGGTGCCTACATGTCTGCCAGTGGGCCTAAGTCCTGATGCCTGGCACCTAGCTCATGGCATGGTCACGTGCTAGGCATTCCTCCAACTAGCTCACCTTGACTATGTAGACTGCAAATTCTCTGGGAGAAAGAAAATGAACAAGGAATCCTGTGACACTTTTAAAGACTAACATATTTATTTATCACATGAGCTTTCATGGGAGAAAACCCCACTTCATCAGACACTTAAATTTGTTAGTCTTTAAAAGTGCCGGAGGACTTGTTGTTGGTTTTGCTGAACTAGACTAACATGCTACCTCTTTGGAACTGGGTAAGGAATGCCTTTCGCTTTGCATGTGTACAGTGTATAATGCACAGAGGCTGTGATCTTGGCAGGTTGAATTGCACCTTCTTTCCTTAACTTCAGTGGCACCAGCTCATGAAATATGCCTCTACTCACTATGAGTAAAGCTACCAGCATCTGTCCTAGTTATAATGACCTGCTATGAAATAATTAATCAAGCATCAACCTTATGAATACCAATACTTAGTTTTAAGAAAGCACTTTTTATTCCTAGATCTCCAAGAACTTCACAAAGGAAATTGGTTTTATTATTCCCAGTTTACAGCTGGGGAAACTGAAGCCCAGAGAGGGAAAATGACTTGCGAAAGGCCAAATAGCAGGCTAGTGGAGTGCTGAGAATAGACTCAGATTCTCCTGTGTCCAAATCCTGTGTGCTGTTTACTGTGCTCTTATTGCATATTTTCCCCACCCCCATGAATCTTTTAATTAAGACATTGCAGGCTTTTTAAAATTCATTTAAATGCATTTTATTACATGGATGTAGGTCACTTTGATTTATATTAACACAGAACAGTAGCTGTTTTATTACTCTAGTTTATTATTTATGTAGCATGAAAGATGTAGATAGCAATTCTTTGCACAAAGCAGTTAACAATCTAGGTAAGAGATAACAGAGCAATAGATAACAATGAAGAGGGGCATGGGTTTGGTATACTGCTGTGACCCAGAATATGAACACTGGCAGAGATCCTTATTCATGGAATAGGTATGAGCAATTTAAATTAAGTAGGCCCTGACTCACCATTACATTGCCATTGTGATTGGTGGTATTGCACTAGAGTAGAGCAGTGGTGTTTCAAGTGATCAGGTGGATGGAAGCTGAACAGAAAGCAGGTGGCTCAAGCTTTGGAGGCCTCAAACACCCTAGCCGGATACTTTATTCTCCTTCAGATCCTTACCACTACAGTTCTTTCTCGCAAAGAAACATTTAAATTGCCCTTCCTCTCTCCATCACTTAGTTTCTTATGGATGCATTTCAGTAGTTTTTCCTAATAGTGTCTGTATTAATATAAATATAATATAACTACTGCTATTTCTAATACTGGACTTGGATTTGTCTGACCCTTCCCCTCCCCACACCCTGAGCTCTTAGTTTTCAAAGATGCAGTAAAGACTTGGGTCAAGAAGAACTGGTTTCAGTTGGAGTAAGACTAGTTTCTGAGTAACAAGAGTATTTAAGAGAAACAAAAAATTAACATATGTCTTAAATCTGGGGTTTTCCTGGCTCAATTCAGTGTAATTCATTCAGATGTACTCCTCAGAGTTTCTTGCTCAGAAGCCCTTGACTCCTCTAGATACCTTTGTTTCACCTACTGAAAAGTATTTAAAGCTTTTAAAAAGAGAGAGAATAGACTGGAAAATATATTTGGCTAGAGCTAAAATATGGATTTATCCCCTTGCTGGAATATTATAACATGGATGAATTCATGTGGAATGATCCCTGCCTTTAAGGATACAACTATTGACTAAGATCATACCAAACTGTTTCCTCTCACTCCACTTCGTTAGCCCCATTGCAGAGACATCTATGTTATCCACCTGGTAGCTCCAATATTCATATGAAGCTACACCCTTGCCAGATTAAATCCTGCCAGAATTAGTCCCTCCAGAGACAGTCTGTTTTAAAACAGAGTTAAAGTTAATCAAACATAAATGTTTTGCTACGGCCAATGGCTCATAGTACATATATTGACAGCAGAAAAAGAAAATTGGCAGGAGGAGAGTCTGGTGTGACCCAGAGTGCCATGGGCAGAGAAGGGAAACCATTGATCGGAGAGGAAGATAAAAAATATCAAGTGATTCCACCCCCTTGCTTGCTTTTCCTAAGGAATTTGTGTGGCTCGCCATTCCATAGCCCCTCGCGATATGCCTGCATAGCAGCAAAGTACTCATATACCCATTTCGCAGAGGGAGGTCTAAGAAAACATAGGAAGTCTGAACCAGAGCAGGACTTTGAACCAGATCTCCCAAGTTCTTTAGTGTCCTAAAAACTAAACCATCCTTCCTCTGATTGGCTTAGTCCCTTTGCCTGACCGGATAAGCAGAGTTCCCCATCTTCAAAGCATCTGAGGTGGGATTTTCTCCCGTGAAAGCTCATACGAAGGATAAATTTGTTAGTCTTTAAAACTGCCACAGGGCTTCTTGTTTGTTTGGCTCATCTAGACGAACACAGCTACTGGTTTGGAGTACTGGTGAACAAGACGTCCATAATGAAACATGAAGTTATTTTACTCAAGCTCAATGCTTCCCAACCAGTGTGCCATCAGGCATAAGTGAGTGTGCCAAGGAATTGTTCGAAAAACTACTTGAGTTCATGAATGTGAGTTCATTTGGAGTCTATATGTTGATGTGCCTCAAAATAAAAGTTTCAGGATATGCCAGACAAGGAAAAGATGAGGAACCACTGCTCTAGCTAATGTTTGGTTAGATAAATGTTAAAGCATGTATTTTTCCGTCTAAGTGCCTTTTGTGTTAGCTCAAGAAAGAAGGAATGAATATAAAGTATTTGAGACTAGGCAGCAAAAACTGTTATATCATAACACAAAAATTGCCATGACAATTGGGCTTCCTACTTCTACAATGTGTCTCCAATAATGGCTTTGGAGGAATGTGTTAACATCGCTAATGGTCATTCAGTTATAGGATAATTTGCTCATAATGGCAAATTATTTGTCAATTCTTGTTTAATAATTGGGTTACACCCTGATGCATGAAAGTTTATGTATCCACCCTACAAAAAAATCAAATAAAACCTAAGGCATTTTGCTGTTCTCATTATTCTTCTTAGTGTATGCACAGGTGGCAAGTGAGCAGGATTCATCCCCAAATTTGGTCTGCTGGTTGGTCATGAGCTCCCCCTGCTGAGGCTGTATACTGCTGGGGAGCACAAGACAAATCCTGACCCATGTCCCTTTCTCATTATTGCCCATAAATGTCTAATCCCATTTTGAAGCCTACTTAACTCAGCCTCTGTAATGTCATGTGGCAAGGAGTTCCACATGTTAACTAAGCATTGTAAGAAAATGTATTTCCTTTTGATGGTTTTAAATTTACCACCTTTAAACTTGCTGAATGTCTGTTCTTAATGAAAGAAGGTACACACAAGCACTCATCTTACCTTGGCAATCCCAACTATTTTCCACCTAGCATTTGAAATCTGAGTGGCTGATTGCTTCCTGTTAGAGACGAAAAGTAGCTAAGCAAAGTTGCTTTGTTTATCTAAATCAGTTTCCAAGAAAGCTATTGAGCAGATAAACAGGAGCAGCAAATGGCAGGTCTGGCAGGAATAGCTGTAAGTCCTGGGCTTGGAGGTAAAAGGATCTGATGAGTTGCATCTTTGACTGTGCAGGGCTTGCGGCAGGGCTTTGGGCCCCTTGACAGGCCTGGTGAAACAGGTCTATTTGTGGATCTGTGAGTACTGCATAGCTGTGCCCCAGGGACCTGTGATCAGTCTGAGTGGCAAATCCCCCTCCTATTAGCGAGGGGTTGGCACTTAACAGTCAGGCTTGAGTAAAAGTCCATTGCCAGGAAAGCTCCTGAGTTAGTGAACTAGAGCTGCAAACAGGGCAGTTTGTGAGGACATTTAAACCTGCAGCATGAAGAGTTTTCTTTCTAGGTATAGCTCTTTGTCCCAGATTCATACCATGATGGCCTGTGATGGTTGTCACGTGCAGTGCATGTTGAACCAGAAAGGAATTGCTCTGTATGAAGTGCAAATTGATGGCTGTGCTGCAAGAAAAGATGTGTGGTTTAGAAGGACAATTGTTCACATTGGGTAGCATCAGAGGGGTTAACAAGTGCTTGGACACCTGAATTTGCAAATCATCACCCTCCTTCAAGGAGAGGAAGAATAAAAAACTGGCAACCAAGGAAACTAAAGAGCAAGGTTGGCAGCTAACACCTGCCAGAAATAAGAGGTCTTGGTTGTATTCTGCAGATCCTGAGGCAGAGAAGGATGGGCAGATGCTAACCACTAATGGGAAGAAGAGGAGGATCCTGTGCAGCTTGAAGTATCCCATCACTTTTGACAACTCAACACGGAAACTGCAGAAAATGTCTGTAGATCCAAGTCGTTGAAGAGAGTGCAGATCTGCACAGGACACAAGTGAGCAAGTCTGCTTAGCTCAACCCAAAAGCTCATCCCACAAAGCAATCACCAATCATCCAAAAAAGCCAGACAGTCCTGGTCAGGGATCTATGCTAACAAGAATGGAAAGGGTGTTTTGCAGATGACAGGTGGACAACATGGGTTTCAGAAGCCTAGCCATTCTTGCAGTCACAGCATCCCATCCTGTTGTCCAGCTGTCATCTGCAAAACACAGCCTTGAAAAATCCCCAAAATTCCATTTTTTGAAGACTGAGAAAATGTTGGCTAGCTGGAAAGTGAAAACTGAAAAAAGGGTGGAAATTTTGTTGGGACTCTTTTAAACCAAAAATTATTCATTTCTTTCAAATTTTGCACAGAAATTACTACTTTCCAAGAAGCTCTCCTTATCTTCACTCATTTAATTATATTGAAAAGGAGATTCTCCAGCATTGTCTTTGGAGAAGGCACTTAGACTTTTTTATTTGTTGTCTGAAGTACCTAGTATTTTTGAGCACCATGCAAATTATAAACAACCATCAGAATTCAGTAATCCAGGTTATTTCTATAGTACAGTGACTACAGAGGCACAGCTACAATGCTGCTGTAGTTTTGTAGTGTCGGCACTTCCTACATCAATAGAAGGGATGTTTCCACAGATGTAGGTCAATCCATCTTTTCAAGAGGAGGCAGCTAGGTCAACGGAAGAATACTTCCATGGATCTAGAGGCATCTACAGTGGGAGTTAAATCAACCTAAGTGTGACACGCAGGGAATGAAATTTTTCACCACCCTCAGCAATGCAACTAAATTGATTTAATCTTTAGGTGTAAACCAGCAAGCCTCAGTGACTTGACACAATTAACAACATGAGCAGACGTGTGCAAAAATATTTGCATTGTGTTATGGTATATTAAACAAACATTCGCCTCCTGATGGATGGTGATTCATTAAAGAAAATGGTTACAAAGTGAGAAACAAATTCCCACACAGCTTGAATTCCAGCTTTGTTTCCTTTGTTAACCAATGACTTCACTTGGTCTTTATGCCGTGCTACTAAACCTCTAGTGCAGTCGTTCCCAACCTTCTCAGTAACACAGCACACTTCAATGAGACAAACAATTCCACGGCATGCCCGCTTTTTTTAGCTGAATGAATTGTTCATAAACATCACATTTACTTACATTTACTATGGTTATGGTCTTAATAGGGAGGTTTGCAATGTAGTGCATTCAACAAGCTAAAGAAGGATCAAATGTATTAATGTTTCAAATTCACTGGCCATCTGCATTTAGAATGTTTGCATTTTAGAATCAAAAGGCCAATAGCTCACTTTTAATTTGATTAATTTTTATGAGTTGTAATTTTGGTTGGATAGAATATTGTTTAAGAAGAAACAATGTTTGTTTTACTGTGATTTTTGTTACTTTTGGACATAATTTTAGAGCACACTTTGGACAGTTTCACAGCACTCCAGTGTGCCACAGTGCACTGGTTGAAAATCACTGTCCTAGTGGCAATGTACAGATGGTAAAAATATCATTACACTTTGCATTTTAATCTTGTTTAAACTGAGTGCCTGGTGCACTTGCCAGTCTCATTCAGAGGTCTGTAAAGCAGGATATGCCAAGTTATCTGCATAGCATGTTATTACGAATAGGGGTGTGGATCAGCTTGGTTTGGTAGGATGCTTGCCCTCAAGTGAATGTGGGAGGTTGGGTCAGCTGAAAATGGGCTCAAAATACTTGTACGTAAGGAATGTCGAGCCTCTCGGGTTCACCTTTCAAGGTAGTGGAGAACTGGTCTCAGTAGTTTTTATGTGTAAAGAGCCAGTAAATGTGGGGCCTTGTGTGTGCACACACTTGAAAAAAGCCTGAGGCTGACTTTGTTCCCAGCCCAGCTTGCCAGCATTTGTTCAACGGGATCTAAGTTGTTTTGGGTAACCAACGATGCTTCCTTCTCCACCAACTTGTAAGTAGGAACAGAAAGGAAGAGAACTCTTTTTTGGGTCGTGCAGCAAAGGTTTGTTCTCTTCCGATCCCAGCTAGTAAAATTACAAAGTTCTAGTTATGAGACTTTGGAACCAAAATGCTGCATAGTCTGTCGTGCACTCCACTGAAGATCATTGCAGCAACGGTGTTGGGGTGGGGGAAAGTAATCAGAGGAGAGTAAAAGCAAGTGGGTAGAGAAATCAGGCTCTCAAGGAAAACTCATAAATTACTGTTATTAGGGAGACATTCAGCAGCAGTAAGGTGTGTGAAGGTTATGGTCCTCCTGGTTAAGTTAGTGGCATGGGACGCAGGATATCTACTTTTAGTTTTGCTCAATACCTTATGTCACCACAAATTTCTCATGCAGTTATGTGGGTATGTCACATCCTTTTTCTGAACATGTGTGTGTTCCTTATACGTAAAATCATACCACCTTTGTTTGTCTGAATGTATTCTAGCTCTTTCATTGCTTTGTCTAAATGACCAGTAAAGTGACCAATAATGTGAAGAAGGGTTTGAATCTGATTTCTCACACTGACTTTATGCCAGTACAATTTAGAGTGGAGTTACTCCTGATTTACACCAGTAAAAGTGAGATCAGAATTGTTCTAAAAAGGCTAGCAAGATTAAAAAGAACGTTTTGGGGTTTTTAAAATCAATTTGCAAAATCTCTTTTCATATGCACTATAGTCAAAGGGTAGGCTAAAACAGGCCAGCACAATGCAGTGGCCTTCAGCCAATTAACTAATTAGTGCGCTGTTTTCCAAATTCCAGCTGAGCCCCAGCTTGTTCTGCTACAACAAGCACGCTTGCTCCCCTGAGACAAACAAGCAGTGTGGAAATACCCATGGTAGGTAAAACATAGTTTGTGTCTGGATGAACAGGCATCTATTTGTACTGGAACAATTATGAAAACATTCAGTGCTGTCTCTTGTGAAATCTGACTTGAAAAACTCATCCAAATTATATAAGAGAGAAGCATTGTCATGTGGACAGAAAACTGCCTACAAGGCAGTAAACAAAGGGCAGAGCTAACAGGCAAACAATTGAGTTGAGGTGTCCTGTGGGGTATGGTAGATCTAATCTTCTCTACATTAATGATCAAGAAAAGAATGTACAAATAATACTAAATTGAGAGGAGTTGTGAAGAGGGCAGACATGCAACACAAAAGGAACTGGGGAAATTAGATAGCTAGGCAGGAAATAATGAAATGAGGTTTGACCAGAGAAGAAGAATCTGAAACGGGAGGGAAAACCTGAGACAGCAGAACATTTTCGGTGTTGCTGAAAGTGACTTATTGGCAAGGGTACACAGAGAAGCCAACATCAGTTGGCAATGGGATCAGATTACAGAACGCAGCTACATACTAACTCCAAAGGATTGCCACGTTCCGTATTAACGTTAGATAGGATAAAGAAAATAGAAGGGATATAACCTCCATACTTTGGCACAGATGCCAACTTGTGACTGATTGTGGACCAGAAGCAACCTCCCCTATGGCCTACTGAGGCAGGTGATATTGCCTAGGGTGGGAGATGGGATATTGGACTAGGTGGAGCATTGGTCTGATCCCTTTTAGTGTTCCTGTGTGAAATCCAGAGCCAATCAATATGGCAAATGGTGTTGAGTTTGAGTGCTGTGTTACTAGAAACCGTCTTGTCCAAATCTGCATGTCGCATAACAGAGCTGTGCAGAAAGGAAGTTAGAAGGGTGCGGTGAGGAGGAAAAATCACCTTGCTTTGTGAAGAAGATGGGTGGGTACAATTTGGAAAGGCAGTGCTGCAAGGATGGCACTCCTGTTGGGGCAGAGTTAAGGTTGCAGTGTGTTCTCTGTGCTGAACAGTGGCAGTTCTGTGGGTGAAGCGAGAGTGTGTTGGGGTCGAGCATACATACTCAGGGCAGATTTGATATTTCATTCCTTTAGTTTTTAGGTATTTGTGTAGTACAGGGTGGAAAACTCATGTGAGAACTCTTGAGAGTTCAAAAAAAGTTCTGTCCTAAATCAAGAGGGGGGAACAAAATGAAAAATTTAAGTTTTTGTGAACTAACCCCCCATTCAGATCTAAGCATTTCATTTCAATTTCAAAATATTTTATTTGAATCTTGACCTTAATTTATTAATTTTGTTAATAAGCTAAGTAAATGTTGACACAATGTCACTTCAACTAAAAAACAAAACTTTTTGTTAAAAAAATGAAGAAACAGGACATCTGATCATTTTGAAACTTTTTTCTTCGAATTATTTTTCAAACTGGGTTTTTCCTGCGAACAATTTTGATTTTGATAAACTAGCATTTGCTGACAAAAACAAAATTCATTTGAAAAGTCTGATCCACTCCAGTTTTGTGCTGGACCATGCAGAGCAAAGTTCCCACAATACTGCAGTTTTTGTATTGATTAACAAAGTGATAGCAGTTGGGAAACAAGGAGCAAAAATGAACTGACAGCTGGATGGATCAGGGTATAATGAAAGGCTAAAAGCACTAAATATATATTACTTGGTTTAGCTGTGCCACCATATGAGAGGGGCGTGAGGATTTATTAGCCTGTGGATACTGCAGAAAATGGGGATTTTCAAACAAAACAACTAGAAAATGTAGAGTAAGGAACAACCCTGCGTTGGCAAGGAGATGCATTGGGTGAGCTAATAGGTTGCTTTCATCTCTAGCTTTTATGTGACCATGTCACCTATATTTACATCTGCATTCATCATCACAGCAACATTTATTCTCTGGTAACATATGGTCCTGATTAACTGCACTGTACAATTTAATTTATTTCACTCCAGGCCAATAGTCACATTTGTTTCATACTTGAGTGCCTACTGAAGCCAGTAATTTTTAATATACAGATGTTTAACAAATGAATGCACTGCTCACTGCAGATGCAAAGTATGTCACATGAAATATACTGTAATGTGCATAAATGCATACTTTTTAGCTGACCAAATATAGACAATGCATTTTACGTACTGAAGGAGAGGCAGCCTAGTTTAATAACTAAGGCACAGGCCTAAGATGTCTGGATTCTCTTCCCGATTCTGACCCTGATCTGCTCTGTGACCTTGCAACAGTCAGCTCAAGGCTCTGCCTTCTTCTTTGCTAAGTTCTGCAGGAAAGGCAGGACGACCTCTGGTTATGCATACATAGCACAGTGGAACCTCACTCTTGGAATTTGGGCACTGCCTTCATATAAACAATTAATAAAAATAACACACATTCTTCATTTCTATACCTACACACATTTCATTCCAAAATATTTTAAGAAAAAGTCACGCAACTCCCCACTCAAATTTTGATGTTTCCTGGCTTCTGGTAACCCAGAGCTAAGTCTTCACTAATGGAGGCAAAATCACCACTGTCAGTTTGACCTTCCCAGTGGACTGACCAGATCTGTGAAGGCCCGCTCAGTCAATTGGGAAGACAATCCCTGAACTCCACCTCGGTAACTGGAGTAGCATTTAGTCAGAGGGAGGCCCCTCCGTTTGGCTTAGTGTGGTGGACATGCCAGGCATTGGGCAGCCACAGTGAGAGATGCAAATTATTTTAAAGCAAGCACATATCCCTGCAACAAACCACATTGCCAACTTTGCCCACATATCTGCACAAAAGACACCATCACTGGACCTAATCAAGTCAGCTGCTCCACCAACAGCTCATTCACCTGTTCATCCACCAATGTGATTTATGCCATCACGTGCCAGTAATGCCCTTGCCTTATACATTGGGCGAGCACGACAGTCTCTGCGCAAAAGAAAATTGAAAAGTCTCTTTCTCTGCTTGCCTCTTTGACTTTGTGCTCCATGATTTTCTCATGCAGCTCCCTGGTTCACTTGTGCTATGGCTCTTCATGGGCAGCAGCAGCTTCTTCAACCTCCTTGGCTCACTTCTAGGATTCAAGCTCCAGTTCTTCTTTCTCTTTCAGCTCCAACTCTTTCATTTCATCTTGCTTTCTGCTTCTTTTCTTCCCTCAATCTGTGACCTGAACATGGTTTTCACTTTCATTCATCCCTTTGCTTTTCTGTTCCTATTTCCTTTTCCTAAAGTGAAGAAATGGAAAACAACAAACTGCAATCTTTACTTGACTGTCTTCAGCCACCAGCTTGCATTTCACTCAAAATCCCTACGCCAGTGTTCAAAGTGCGAATCTCACTCAGTACAAGAAGTTGTGCTTACTGCTAGGACAACCCCTAGCAAGCAATCTGAACTGTTGGACTTCAGGGTCCCCTTGGCTGTCCAGCCTGGGATGCCTTTTTTACTGCTTTGCTGGTAAACAGCAACCCCTCCAGGCTCTGCTCACACACTGCCCCTCATGTGTAAAATCATTTTCAGTTGAGTACGTGAATGCTATTCGTAGCTATCCAGGAATTACGTACTCCAAAATGTCCATCAGTTCTGTCCTGGACAGAGTAAGATCATCAATACTCTGACCGTCCAACAACAGGTAATAAATTTGCAGCAAGATCCAAAGGGGCATCCTTGTTAGTCTAGTTCAGTAAAACAAAGAGTCCTGTGGCACTTAAAGACTAACAAATATGCACCAGTCTTGAATAAGTAGAGATTCACAAGCACTTCAACCAAAACACACAGATTTAGCTAAAACAAGCTTATTAAGGAGAGATTTTATGTGATTACAAGTGATATGGTAAAATGGGTTATAAAAAGATAAACACACAAGCTCATTCCTTTCTCCGCTGACTGGAAAGACTCCAGACCAGGACCATTCCCCAGTTCAAGGATGCTTCTTTTGTCTTTTAAATCATCTCGCTGCTGCAGGTAGCAAAGGAGAAGGAGAAGGGAGATGTAGGTCACTACCCCCCATTCTTATGCCCTTCTCCCTTCTTTAAGGATTTCCTCCCACCCGGGTACAGACAAAGTTTCCCATGAACATGAGGTTGGAAGCGTTTCTAGGAGGAAATGTGAGTTCTTCATAAAGTAAATCTCATAGCTTTATACAGGGTGTTGATGCATACATCTTAATAGGACAATGATATTAGGTGGATTATCACAAATTGTAAAGAGGTAGCCATGTTAGTCTAGTCTAGCAAAACCAAGGAGTCTTGCAGCAGTTTTAGGCTATGTCTACACCTACAAGCTTAGTTCAGACTTGGTTAATCCAAACTAAGTAGTTTGAAGTTAGTTCGAACTAAGCACTTTTTTCTCTTTTTAGTTCAAACTAGGCAAAGCCTTGTGTAGACAGGGCTCAAATTAGTTCAGATTAAGGCTCCTTAATTAAGTCTCCTTCTTCTAGTGTAGACATACCCTTAAAGACTAACAGATTTATTTATCGCATGAGCTTTTGTGGGAGAAAAAGCATCTGAAGTGGGATTTTCTCCCATGAAAACTCATGCAATAAATCAATTTGTTAGTATTTAAAAGTGGCATCAGGTTCCTTGGGGTTTTTTTAAGGCAGATTATGAGTTTTTAAATGATAGCTCACAAAGCATATTTATACAAAATATATTGGCCTATAAAAGTGGTGAGCACAAGGAGTTTAGGGTGTTACTGGAATGTGTTGGCAGGAATGTTGTAAGCAAGCCACGTAGCAATTCTTTCACTCTACTCGGAGCAGATAAGGCTTAACTTAAAATATTTTGCCTAGTTCTGGGCACCACACAGCAGGCAAGTTGTGACCAAATTGAAGGAAGTCCAGAGGCCAGCAGCAAAAATGATTAAAGGTCTAGAAAACATGACCTATATGGAACAATAGGGAAACAATGGGTTTGTTTAGTCTGGAGAAGAGAAGATTGAGTGGGCACATAAGTCTTCAAGTACTTAAAACGTTGTTATAAAGAGGAGGATGACAGATTGTTCTACTTAACCACTTTACAGAAGACAAGAAGTAATGGGCTTAACTTGCAGCAAGGGAGATTTAGGTTGGACATTAGGGAAGACTTCTTAACTGTCAGGATAGTTAAGCACTGGAACAAACTACCGGGCAGGCTGTGGAGTCTCCATCATTGGATATTTTTAAAAGCAGGTTAGTCAAAATCTGTCAGGGATGGTCTAAATAATACTTAGTCCTGCTTCAGTGCTCGGGGCTGGACTAAATGACCTACTGAGATTCCTTCCAGTCCTACATTTCTCTCATTCTGTTCATGAAGAGATCAAGATTCAATCTCAAATATTTGGCATTATCTGCAGAAAGCAAAAGGGTTTGGAATTAAGCTCAGTATCAGAAATGACCTAACGCAAGCAACCGAATGGTGTCACTTACACTTTTAAACCTCCTCACTGGTTTCCTGTGTTCTGGGGGTTTAGCTCAAATCCTAGTGTGATTTCCAAACTTGTTTCTCCCATGGCTGAGTTTTCTGTCATTGTTGAAAGAAAAAAACAAGGACTATTTTTTAAAGACTGTCTGTTAAACTCAATAAATATTTCAGCATGCCAGCGGACTCCAGCAATAGTCTGAGCAATATCCATTGGAACTGATAACTTTGCTATACGACTCTCGCCTTGGTAACCATCAGACAGTTGTGCTGGAGCGGTCATGGCAGCAGATTTCTTTTGAACTGTTTTTCATTGTTTTAGTTGCATTTTGACAGTGGCGGCTGTGTTAATTAGAGTCACAAGCAGTCTGGCCCTGAGCTATAATAACTCAGATTCGTACAGTGCCATTGATCCTGACAGATCCTACGGGGGTTTTAAAGACAGTGGCTCGGTTCCAATGTTCATTGCAGCCAGCGGAGAAACCCACTCCGCAGACTTCAGGTCAGGCCTTGCAAACATGCTATAGGGAGCATGAATCCCCTGGCATTTCACCAGGGATGAATCTGGTCCAAAAATGGCCAGCTCTCCCAGAGGTGACCTGGATCCACTTCTGGGGCGGAGGATGATGGTCAGTCTCCATAGAGCATCCTACACAACCATTTTTAAGAGGGAAATTGAGATTACATGAGGCAAATTAGGTATGTGGAATGTAACTAATTAACACATTGAAATTACATGGGGCTTGGGTTTATGGAGACTATCACGTGACACACCTCCCCTTTCTCAAAGTGTCCTGGGATCTTTCAATGACCATAATCTGTAAATTCATCGGTTTTATAAGTCATCAGAGTGAAGCACCTCAGACTCCCCTTGTACTGAACTGGTGCCAGTGAGTTCACCCCCAGGGTATTGGGACAGTGTTCCCCTAATGAGTCATTACAGTTGCTTTGTGATGCACCCTGTGTTTTTCTTGGTGGTCTCTCTTCCGAGACTTGGCCTAGCAAGTATGGTGTGGCTGACGGGAGCTGAGGAGCTCAGAACCAGAAAGGGGTGGGCCTGTAAGGTATGAAAGGTTACGTCTACATGGCACTTGAAAGCATGACTCCCAGCATGGGGAGACAGAGAGAAGCTAACTCCACTCAAGCTGTCTTGCTAAAAATAGTAGCGTAGACAGGGCTGGCATGGGTGATGACGGGGGCTACATGTTCAAGTACATACTCAGGGAATCCGCACCAAGGGGCTAGCCTGAGCAGGTGTTTTCTATGCTACTGTTTTGGCTAGCTAGAGGAAAGCCAGGGCTGGGTGGGGACTCCCCAAATTGTGTTGTTGCAGCTGAGCTGGTAAGTGCATAAGATTTTTGCTTCTTTTCCTGTTTTCATATGATCCACAGGCATCTTACCACACTCTTGGAAAAACCCTCCCTGGGCTAATTACTTCTCCATTGATCATGCATGAGCAGTTTGAGTCTTCGACGTGAGTTAGCTGGTTTGCTTGGATGCGTAGGTCATGTGGTGGTTTGGTCCATTCTCAAATTGGACAAATAAAATTCTGGTGCTGCTTCTCACTCTGACATCTTTTAAAATTTGTTTCCTGTGACTATTCCCTCTGGCTCTGCAACACTAGGCACTGCTCTTCTGGATGTTCTGGTCTGGGAACTCCGTCGCGTGGCAGTGTATGGAAAACAAATGCAAAGGTGTGTCAACAGGGAGAGAAGGGCACTGAGGAGGACCTGGAATTGCTCTGGGATTTCTGAGACTTTGATTAAATTCCTAGCTAAGCTTGCTGAGTTGCACTGGGCAAATCATTTGATTTACCTGGTGCCTTAGTCCAAAGAGGATAATCAGTAAGTACTTAATTTGTGTCAGGTCCCCAACACCTCTAAATTTGGCAATTTGTAGCTCCAGCACCTCTGGGCTCCCTTACCTCAGCTGCCTCTCACCAGCTACCTAGCCACTGCTTAATTTATGCCAGGGTTTAGCTCCGGCATTTTTTTCATTATAAATTAAGCACTGGGAGTACTACTTTTCTTCCTTCACAAGGCTGTTCCAATACTCCACAGAAGCACCGAGACAGCACATAGCCATAGTGAAATCACCCCAGTATTTCAGCAATTAGAAAAAGGTGTTGGTTGGTTGTTTCATACCTGTAAGTTATCTTAAAGTAAGGGGGAAAGAATGGTGCTGTGATAGCAAGTTCCAAAGGGGCAGCCGTGTTAGTCTAGTTCACAGGGAAAAAAAAAAGGAAGGAAAAGAAATAAGGAGTCCTATGGCACTTAAAGACTAACAGATTTATTTTTCACATGCACTTTCATGGGAGAAAATCCCACTTAGTCAGATGCTTTGAAGATGAGAGAACTTGTGCTTTAAGAAATCTGTTAGTCTATAAGGTGCCACAGGACTCAGGCTGCTTTTTCTACATACTAAAATACTGTGTCCAGTTTTGATGTCCTCAGTTCAAGAAAGGTATTGGTAAATTGGAGACGCTTAAGAGAAAAGCTACAAGACCAAAATATGCCTTAAAGTGATGGGAGTCAAGGAGCGCAGTTTGTTCAATTAATCTTCTCTTTGTTAAAGAGGTGACTTGATCACAGTCTCTATGTACCTGCATGGGAAACAAATAGTTGATAATGGGCTCTTTAATCTATCAGACAAAGATACAAGCATGATCCAAGTGCTGGAAATTAATAAATTTAGCTAGATAAATTTAGACTGGAAATAAGGTATGTATTTTTAACAGTGAGAGTAATTAAGCATTGGAGCAATTTACCAGTCTAAAATGCATTCTTGATCACTAGCAATATTTAACTCAAGACTGGATTTTTTTTTTTTTAATGCTTTTGGAGACATTCCAAAGGGGTAGCCATGTAATTCTAGTTCAGCAAAACAAACTAGGAGTCTAGTGGCACTTTTATGGACTAACAAATTTATTTATCACATGAGATTTCGTGGGAGAAAATCCCACTTCGTCAGATGTTTGAAAATGAGCAACTTACAGTATGGGAGCAAAATAAAAGCCAAAATAAAATAAAATGTTCCTCTTTAGCTAGTGAAAATTGGCACAGCTTCATTGTCTTCAATTTAGTTTTGGTCCATTATGTTCGTATGGCTGATTGACTGGTTTTCATTTGTAATGTTTATTTTCCTTTCCTTGGGAAATTGGCTGTTTCGGAAAGAAAGAAAGATGTGTCTAATATTTACAATCTGCAGATAGTTGTGGACAGCCTGTTATCTAGCAACACCCAGATTTGTTAGGAGATGCATCTTTTTATGTTCAGCAAATTTCTCTAATATAGATATATAATTAGTATTAACCAGCTTTGAGAAATCAATGTGCCTGTTTAGAATTTTAATAAACTGGAGCTTTACTTATAAGACCATCCAGTAGAAATGACTAATCTATAATTTTTATGTCATTCATACACACACCTAAGAAATGGTTCCCAGCAGAACTTGGCTGTTTTCAATAAGCAAATTCGATCATCCTCTTTTATGATTATCTATTGTCAGTTCTGTATCCCTCTCTGTCTTACTGTTGTCTTGACTCATAGACTCTAAAGACAGAAGGGACCAATATGATCATCTAGTCTTACCTTGTCCACAATGCAGGCCACAGAATCTCATAGACTCACTCCTGTAATAAACCTCTAGCATGTGGCTGAGTTATTAAAGTCTGCAAATCATACAGAGCCTCTACGAGCAAGTGAGCTGTGCCCCATGCTACAGAGGAAGGCAAAAAAAACCCAGAGCCTATGTTAATCTGTCTTGTGGAGAAAATTCCTCCCCAACCCCAGATATGGTCATCAGTTAAACCAGGGATGAGCAATCCCCAGCACATGTGCCGAACCTGGCATACGTGTCTATTCTGAGAAGTATGTGGCACCAATACTGCCCGCCCCCAATGCCCCCATCCACCCCAAGCGGGGCCTAGGGCTGCAAGAGCTGGGTGCACACTGTGGCTCCTGTCCCCTGCTAGCTCCGACTCCAGCTGGGGAGTGCGGCTAGCATGGAAAAGGAGTCTTGATGCATGGGACTTCTGTCCACTTCTGGTCCCACCTCTCCCACTGGGAGCACAGCCAGGAGGGAAAAGGAGCCATGGTGCATTTGGCTTCTGGCCTCACCTGCCCCTGCTAGGGAGCATGCACAGCAGGGAAAGGAGCTGTGGTATACTGGGCTCCTGTCCCCTGCTGGTCCCCCAGTTGGGGAGGACAGTCAGCATTCAGCAGGGGACAAGAGTGCTGTGCTGAGGGGCTGGGCCAGGAGCGAGAATGAGTCCCTGGGCTCTCCCCTGCACCTGCTGGCCCCGAACCTGGCACCTGCACAGGGTGTGGTGGGTGGGGCTGGCACGGGGGCTGGCAAAGTTTGCTGACCCCCGAGTTAAACCCTGAGCATGTGGGCAAGACACACCAAGCAGCCAGACACCCAAGAAAGAATTGTCTGTAGTAACTCAGAACCTACCTGTAAAACGTCCCATTAGAGGCCATCAAAGATCAGTCAGTTGCTAAACTAGGCTGTGTCATACCATCCTGCCATAAATTTATCAAGCTCAGTTTTGAAGCCGGCTGGTTTTTTTGCCTTCATTGGTCCTTTTGGAAGGCTATTCAAGAACTTCATTCTGATAGTTAGAAAACTGCAACCGATTTCAAGTCTAGAATTCCTGATGACCAATTTATGTCTATTTGTTCTTGTACACAAAATGACACTGAACTCAAATAATTCTTCTTCCTTGGTATTTAGCCTTCTGATGAATTCATAGAGAGCAATCATATATCCCCTCAACCTTCTTTTGGTTAGGCAAACAAACCAAGCTCTTTGAGTTTTCTCTCATAAGGCTGGTATTCCATTCAAAGGATAATCTTTTTGTTTTGTTTTTTTAACACATCATCCACTCTATTGCATTGCTGCTCCCCTAAGGCTATGGGACTGATTCTGATCTATCAAGGTACTTAAATGGCTCTATAATAGGATGCGTTGGATTTTAAGGCCAGCCTGCTGGTCCAACCCTATCTTGTATCTATTTGTGACAGCACCAAAGGATGGATGTTGGGACTTTTAGTCCAGAGGGTCAACTGAGATGTAGAATCTGTAGCCATGGGACATGGTGGAAAAGGGAGAGAATATACATAGAAGTTGTCTTTCTGTGGGAGAGTGAGCATGTTTTGAGAAGAATTAAGAAATTATTCCTTCCGATCCCCAGTTTTCTAGCTGATTGAATATAGATCAGGGAGCCAGGAACTTGGGAGTTCTGTCTTAGATTTGTTATGTTACCTTGAATTTCTTCTTTCACTTTTCTGTGTCCTAGTTTCCCCATCTGTGAAATGAGGCTATAGAAGGTTCTGAGGGCATGTGTCAATGTTTGTCCATACCTGTAAAAATGTGAAGCGCTCTGAGTATTAGGTGCTGCTGGTATCTGGAGAGAACAAAGCAGGGGTTCAACTTCTCTGACACCCTCCCCACCGCTGCAACATTCAAGTTCTGTTTGAGACTTCCAGCCCAGACTCGGCTCACCTTAGAGTGTCGTCATTGCCTTTGTTCCTGGTGTGCTTTCTTGATCACAGCACTGCAGAGAGTGTTTCATGACAGATGATCCCATTACAATAAAAGATTAAGATAAACAACAAAAAGTCTAGTTTAAAGTGACATCCCCTGTCCCCAGGCATTTCAACTTTGTGTTCATTACCACCTCTTTAATTGGGTAAGTGTAATAGAGCTGACAATCATCCAAAGGTGTGTTTGATCTCACCATTTTTAAAAACAAGCAGCAACATAATTAAACTTCTCATCCATCATACCCCTTCTCTGTAACCCAGGGAGCATCGAGGGGTGAGGGATATTTGTATATCCAGGCAACAGTGGTGTGTTGAAAACTCTGTTAACATGGGCTATGTCTACATTAAAGGGCTCTGCTAAGTCGACTTAATAAGGTCAACTTAAAATCGACCTTATTAAGTCGACTTAGAGAGTCCCCATTTGTTTAAGTTGACTTAAGCCAGGGGGACCCATTTAAAGTCAACTTTATTAAGTTGTCTTTAAATGGGTCCCCCGGCTTAATTGAATTGATAAAGTTGACTTAAATGGCTCTCCTACCTTAAGTCAACTTTATTAAGTCAACTTTAATGGCCTCCTTTTGTTAACCTTTTGTCAACTTTAAGGATGAGAGTTATTAAGTCAACTTAAGCAAGTGCTTAAGATGACTTTATGAACTCCATATGTGTCCCTGGTGTTGGTTAAGTTGACATAAGCCTGCTTTAAGTCGACTTAAGCCTTCAGTGTAGACATAGCCATGGGGATCTAATGCTTTAAATTCTCAAAGATTTTCCTACTCCTCGTACAGGTGAAGGGGCTCTCTAGGGAAGCATGTGGGCAGTGTCGTTCTATACTGAGACAACCTAGAAGAGTATGGTGGGGTAATTTATGCCTTGTTGCTTCAGGGAGCAGTCTGCTTTGTCTCCCTCTGCTTTAGGGTTACGGTTCTAGAGTCTAAGAAATAGTGTTCTGCTGCAACCTTCCAGCAATATGCATGCTATGACCATAATAGGAACAGCCAAGTGCTATGTACTAGTAAAGGTTGCAGGCTACCACAGCATCTCAAGCACATATCTTTTAAGCAAAACAGGTGCAGGCCTGTGGAATGGAAGATCACAGAGGAGTGGTCATTCTCAGCAAGACAAATCTCTGAACCAGCATGGTTAACACACCTGTTGCTAAGTGGTTCTGCTGACTGCATCATATTACTGCCTACTAGGCAGAAACCTGCAGTTGGGAGAGAATACGACTCTACTGTCCCTAGACTTCATAGAGGAGTGAGAAGAAAGAGTAACAGAAGGGGGAAGGTGTTCCAAGAATCGTGCTTCATTAGCCTGAGATGCACACTGTTAAAGGACATGTAGGAAATGTATTAGGAGAGGAAATGAAATGATATCATCATGCAAAAGGAATTCAGGTTTTTTAATAACATGCAAAGAAAAATAGCATCTGCCCTTTTGAAACTTAATGAAAAGAAGAGTATATCCCCACAGCTGGGGATGGGAGCAGAATTAGATGATTGAAACGGCAGAACAGGCACTACAGCAAAGACGCAACATTTTCTGCTGCACGAAACTGTATTAAATGTCATTCTGTTTCCTGTCAATGCATTTTTAATTGTGCATCATCTGTGCTACAGCTTCCTCGAGATAATATTTACAGAGGTCCTCTGCTGGGCCCTAATCCTGCTCCATGGACAAAATTCTTATTGGTGTATGGTCAGACCCCCCTTGTTCGCTAGGACAAGATTTTCTTTCCCAGTGTGGGAGAGAAAGGGTGTGTTAGACATCCATTCTCTCCCCTGCACGGCTATTCCTGTCATAGGTCACAGCATGGGGCAAAGAACACCCCCATGTTGCTGCTACTCACCCTCCTGTGTATGAAGGTTAGGGTGTGGGTAGAACCTCAACTTCCAGACTCCCTGTAATCTCCTTCCACAGAGCAAAACAGGCACAGAAAAGGAAGTAACTTGATCTAGGAGAAGGGTGTAAGCACTTTATTTCCCTCCTGGAGAAAGGGGGGAACCATGGGCTGAATTTGGCCTTGTCTTCATGGGACACTAGGCTGCAACAAGCCAGGACGTGAATCCACAGGGTGCCATGGAGTAACAGCTCCTATGGACACTGTTGCAATGCACTGAAAGTATCATAGGAGAGGCATCGCTGGCACTGGGCTTATGGGGCTCGAGTGCCAGAACCTGAGTCTGCTGCTGGGCTGCCCATGGCAATGGGGCGCTTGCAGGAATCGAGCCCAGAGTGCCAAGGCCTGGGTCTCTTACCGGGCCAGCAGCGCTACTGTATCATAGCATGTATCCCAGAATATTAGCATTTTTAATGTGCTGTAGCTATGCTCACATGGGACAATACTGCATGGCAAGATAGTGTACCGTGGATTCACACTCCAGATTGGCAAACAGTGATGTTCGGTTTAGACGCACACTCAGAGAGTCTCATATCCATCCCTAATGTGCTCCCAGGCCAATGCAGCTTCATTCTGCCCTTTTCTCAGGGCAGACTGTATTGTTACAGTCTAACCCTAAATCTGTGACTCCCGCTGTCCTGAACTGTCTCAGCTGCTTCAGTGCTGGTAAAAGTTAATGAAGGCTTTGAAACATGTTCCTGTTCATGATCCATATCCTTTTTCCTTATAGCTCTTTTATGCACGTTAATGCATCAGAGGAGACGTCAGATAGATTTGGCAGTCCAACTGAATCTGCCTGAGCATTTAATCACAAACACCCCATGACATTACGCACAGTGCAGATAATAAACTCCTTTAAAGTAACATATATTTGCCAGAGTGGAGGGAAATGAAATTGAAGCTTTTTCTTCTCATTAATTGAGCACAGTGATCATGTTTAAATGGCGGAGTGTACTGAACAATGAGCCCAAGACAGGGTCATGGTAGCCACTAAATCTGGGTGGTCTCTCAAGGCCTCCCTTGTCAGCTCGCCTTATACTAACACGTCATAATAAAGGGGAAATTGCTTGTCCTGTTATGCAATATATTAGCTTGTGAGTTAAATGCTGCTGGTGACTTTTTGTGACACTGCAGATCCATGGGGAGTGGGGAAAGGGAAGCAGAAAAAGAATGAATTTTAATGCAGTCTCCTCTTCACTCCAGTTGTTTGAAAGCAACATCTTAAGGCCCAGTCCTGAAATTCTTACTCACATTAGTAGTACTTCAGTAAGACTATCCACAAGCATAAAGATTATTCATTTGACAGCTGCCCTCTTGGCTGACAAACCAAGGGATGGACTTGGGCACCACTAGAGCTAAAAGTAGGAGATGTCCCAGATTCCTTCTCTGCACTTTGGCACACAGGGGGACGTATATACTCACCAGTGGGTTACACTAACACCAAGCAACGGAGGGTCTGTCAGACTCTTTCAGATCTGTGGTGCATCTAGTCCAGTGTTTTGTCTCAGACGATGACTGGTGCTGGCTGCTTCAAAGGAAGATGCAGGAAACTCTGCAGAAGCAGTGATGGTGTACCTGCCTCCAGGTAACATGTTCTACGAGCAGTGTTCCCTCTAATTTTTTACAGGCGGTGTGCACAAAAAATTTCTTTTGTGCAAATTTTTGAAAGCAGCATCCAAATTTGTGCACACTCCAGTGAGTGTGGTCAAACTTGTGAGTGCATCGAAGTAAATGTGTATGATGCAAATAATGTCTAAATTTTACTTTGATATGGTGATGGAAATGATTTTGTAAATTACAAAACCTTATTTGAAACATGCTACTTGAAATCAACTTCTTAAAAGTAGCATAAAAATATTAGCACTGTTGAATTTTTTTGTGCGCACTCTATTTTGTTGTGTGCGCAGGTTTCACAACCTGCGTGTGTGTGCACATGCGCACAGCTTAGAGGGAACATAGCCTACAAGCGCCCTAATGGTAGAAGATGACTCGTATCTTGGAGCGTGAAGCTTTCTGTTCTTTGGTGCTCTTGTTTAGGTTTTAGATATTTGCTGTTTGGACTCTGGATGGTCTTTTTACCTATATAAATGTCCAGCCCTTTTTCGAAAATCCTCCTATATTCATGCTGTCATTGGTGTTTTGTGGCAGTGAGTTCCAAAGCCCAACTGCATGCTGTGTGGAAAAGTATTTCCTTATAGTAGTTTTATGAGTAAAGGTTTGCAGAGTTAGTCCCTAGCTAAAGATCTGCTGTAAGAATTGGGCTCTGAAATATCCATAGTGTAGTATCTCTTACAGGCCTTCTGTGGGAGAATCACTTACTTTGCTGCCAGGAAAACAATG
The DNA here is from genome assembly GCA_007922195.1 of Podocnemis expansa. NCBI lineage: Eukaryota > Metazoa > Chordata > Testudines > Podocnemididae > Podocnemis > Podocnemis expansa. The sequence continues at coordinate 2,734,643 of ML682033.1, forward strand.
ACTCAAAGCTATCAAGAAGGATCTTCTGTGTACAGTGGGTTTAATGTTGAGATGTACTTTAAATGGGTAGGCTAGTTAGTATTGGATAACAATTTAGTGAAAGCAAGCCAGAAGACTGGTCTAGATGGCCGTGCAGTGATTGGCTGTAGATTCCCATACACACTCATGTTGCACTTAAACTATCCCAAATAGATCCTGCTGAAAGGTACCTAGTTCTCCTTGAAAGAGCTCCATTTCGAACAAGACTATGTTGACACAAACGTAAGTGCCTTGCAGGTCATGCTGGTAGCATCTACATGGGACGTAACTATAAGTAAACATATTATTATAGGTCTTACCCCAAACTGTTCTAATCTAAGTCTACATCCTCCACAGAGTCAAACACATTCCTTCTCTGGGATGGCCTTACTGAGAAGCGAATTCAGAACACAGTTAAATGTTCAGGTCAGAGTCAGGCCTTTTCCTTAATTTGCTACTTCTAGTGTTCCTCATGCATGACTGCTCAGCCCACGCATTAGATCCTCTCTCCCCACCGCGTCACTCCCACCTGCCTCCCTAAGAGCCAGTTAATCCTCTCCCAGTAGACCAAAACCTGCTAGCTGGACAGTTGCTTCAGGGAAAAAATGACAGCCTGATAAAAAGGGCTTTTGCCTTACTATCAACTTTAATTCTAGCATATAAAAACACTGTTGACCATAGTCATCTTGTTTATCTTCATTACTATGGTAAAGTCATTTAGAAACCAGATCTACATCACAGACATGCTAAAGAGACAGCGGTCTGGGTCTAGAGACACATGAATGACCAAATAGGTAAAGGACCAGAACGGTGTGAATTGAAATGTTTCATCCACAGCTAATAGCTCTGTTAAAAACAAAATGGCACTATTCACGGTTCAGTCATAAATTTAGGACAACGGTGAGTGATTGAATTGTGCAATATGGCAAGTCAATGACTTGTAAGTGAAAGGAAATTGCTTAGAGTACTGTGAATTGACCCACAGTTTGAATTGACTAGTTATGGCACATATTAGAAAGTAAAACAGGGAAGATGACCTGTCCCGACTGAAATAGCTACCTTGGCTCTAGTGTTTGTTAGATACACAAAAGCTGTAGGAAAGAGTTAAATTGAGCACCTTGTTTGCATGATAGCTACTATGGTAATGAGGTTACTAGGGGCAAGCCTTGCTGTTCTGTAAACAAGATTCCAGTTAAAAATTACCTTATCTTCCTTTGCTCTCTCTATCTTCCCCTCCTACATAAGGTCCTGAATAGGAGCATTGCTATCACCTTTCTTCCCCCTCCTCCTTGCTTGTTTAGGACTGTTGTAGAAAATAATGAGTTTGAAGGTAAAGCATCTGCGCAATATATGCAAAACCTGTAAACAGGGGTGGGAATAATTATATTCGTTACATAGTTATTAATTGTTTAGGTGACAGTGTAACCAAATAAGGGTTTCTGGGGAGTTGCTGAAAATGTAATATCCCCTGCTACCTGCTCAGTCAGGGCATGGAGGTGGAATGAGTGTTCAACTTAATCTGCCTCTGGGACAACCCGGTTTGTTCTTCTAACAGAAACTACTGAACGCTTCATCACAAGGGATAATAAGAGTTTGAAAAATACTGAAAAAGACTAAAATACTGCAATGAAGTGTCCAAGGTGTATGGATACCTCTGCCATGTACTGGCTACACAGAGAGCTATTCCAGTATGTGCCGTAGACTCTGCTAATAGTTAATGGAGATTTTAATTTACCTCATCATGTGGGGGCCAATGGTTTTGGAACTAAAGGACCTGAGTTCTAGCCCTGAATGGGCATGCTGACAACCAAGAAGTTCAAGATGTAAAGAACTTTTATTTTGGGTTATCAGATAGCACAGAATGAACTTCTTAATTAAATGGTTTAAACCAGAGCCAAACAAAATTTGGATATTCTGATGGTTTGTGTAAACACTTCTGCTTCACTCTGAAAGGTGAGGGTCTTGGTGGGTCAAAGAGCCAAATCATTCTCAGACTCCAGATCCGCTTAGCTGCCTGGGAAAGACCCTTTCCACTGGGGAAACTGAGGCACAGTGATGCATCCAGCCATCAAACAGGTAAGGCAAACCCTCACAGGGACTGTGTACTAGGACTCAGCTAGGTAATCATTCAGAAAGCTCAGAGAAACTAAGGACTGCATTGTCTCCATGAACACCAGCCCTACATGGATGAGTCAATGCAGTGGGCAAAGCAAGATGGAAATATAAAAGGTCTTATTTTCCACTGCCTGGCACACATAGTTCTTTAGGCTTGTGCAGAGCAGAGTGGAAGGTTAAGCCCACTTTCCACAAATGTGAATGAGTATATAACAGGCAAAGCTGTGGGACATCCAGCCCACGTGTTCTGCTGGAGTTATATCAACAGAAATTAAGAAAGGTACAGGACCGATGAAAATTTTGTTTGAGGGGATTGAGTCACTGATGCAGTGCATGAAAATAAACCACCATGAACAAAACAGTAACATGTGGAAGTAGTAAAAAGTGACAGAGTACTTTGGGGAGGAGGGGGGAGCTCAACTACACTGTGGTTCAACTATTAAGTCGTAAAGAGAACTCCTTGACTACCTTGGATCTGGTATTTCACTGTGATCCAATCACTTTCACTTCTTGGGAAGAAAGCAGTTTGGCATGAAACACACATAGCTGACCCTCTGAAATGCCAGCTACAAATCTGTGCCCTTCATTGCCCATGGAAGTGGCTTTTAGTTCACTTTAATGGCACCTTTGATCCTCTGCCGCTAAAGTGAGGGGATGGGATGCTGGAAAAATGTGCCGCAGTTACATGGTTTGTATGATGCCCAAATGACTAAGGTGGTCATTTTGATTACTAGCTCTTTGCCCTTTTATTGCACAAGTCACCAGAGGTTTGTTGAGACACCCAAGTGCTGAGATCTTATATGGTTGCTGATTTTGGTTGGCCGTATTCCTGGAGGTTTCAGGAGATGACATAATCACGAGCTAAAGATTAATCTTTAATTGCTGATGTCTCTGGGACAGTCATGGAGGGTGGGCAACCTTAAGGCCTGAGAATCATTTCAAATAAGAGCCAGATTCAAAGCAATGCTGAGTCCAGTTCAAATTACCTTGTGGTGACCTCAAATACCATCTACTTTGAACACGGTTTAGAGGGCTTAGCACAGTGGAATAAGGGGTCATGACAAAGAATCACCACTACCGTTTTCCAGTCAATGGACCTCATCCAGCACTGAAAAGAAGGTATGTTAGCCCCTGCTACAGGTTTTTTGGAAGTTACAGCCATGCCTGTGCTTTCCTAAAACTTCCAAAGGCATTATACCTTGAGCTGGACTCACTATTGCCTCCCATGCCTATACCTGTGCAGAGTGTGGGTATGGCTATGCCACAATGGGAAGTTTTGTCTTTTGGACCCTGGACTTATGGCTTTGGTATTTCGAAGCCCATGCTTGCATGTTCACACTGCATTGTAAGCTGGGTTTACAATAGTTGGATCATGAAATACGCTGCAGTGCACACACCACGTGATACACGGGGCGTTCCGGCTAACTTTAACCCCTGCTAAGACCCAAGTTCTAGGAGTTTGCTGACTCAAGTCACACTGATTCGTGTGTGGACAGAAGAGGGCTTGAGCTACACCTAAATCAGAGCCTGGCTTTTTTTACTGTGTAGGCATTCCCTCCATGTACAATGGTATGTGTCCTACACTGCTCGGGGTCTTGCACCCACAGGTGTGAATGGTTATACAAAGTACAAGTCACTGACGAATCAGTCCCAGTGCTTATTATTAATAAATAATATTACTAATAAATAAATGATAGCCTCTCTTTACCCCTCCATTTTCCCTACAATGAATAACTTAAAGCTATACTCTTGCCTACCACAACTAGTGAGATACAGAAAGTGAAACACTTTTTACTCTTCTTTGTGCTGGTTCATTTTCATATCCAAAGATAGTTTTTTCAGATTTTTTTTAATATAGGAGTCTTATGATGATGCTGTCTCATTAGCTGGGCTAAATTAAAATATCACAGACAAGTATTCTCGATGTAAAACTATCAATCCTTGCTAAAGGCAAACACTACTTTCTTGTCTATGTATTTCATATGAACGGAAGCAGGAAAAAAATTCTCCAGATCTTAATCTCTCAGCAACTGTTTCTGTCAACGACAAGTGTTGACCAAAAAAAGAAAAAAGAAAGAAAAAGGCAATAAAATGTGATGTATCTGCAGAATGTTGCCACCCTTTTTGACAAGCATGACTCACAAATCATTAATTAAACTATTAAAAATTCTAGCTGCTCCCTTTTTTCACCTCCTTAGTTCATTGTGTTGATTGCATTCATTTCAATGAGCTTTGAATCTAGCCTGTGTCTCTTGCTTGTGTTGCAAACTGTGTCTTGCAGAGCACTGAATGCACTGTCTGCACTAAACAAAGAACAAATGAAGATGCCTACATACCATTGGGGATGGGGACAGTAAAAATGATAGAGATGAAGAACAACAGGTTCACTGCTGTCATGGCCACTGGATCCTCATTGTAGAGATATTCTTGTAGAAGGTTGTGAATTTAGAAACACTCCCTAGCATGGGCTAGTGTTATGTGAATTGGCAGGTTTTCCCTGCAGATCTAAGATGGTTCCTCCCAGCTACACACCTGGGGTTTATACCTTTCTGTGTGATTAAAGTTATATTCCTAACTCATTCAATAGTAAAAGCAAACAAGGAATCCTGTGGCACTTAAAGACTAACAAATTTATGTATTGCATAAGCTTTTATGGGGAAAAAAAATCCCACTTCATCAGATGCTTTGAAGATGGGGGAACTTATAGAATGGGAGCAAATAATGCAGGGAAGTGTAAGTCATAGGATCAGGTCACACTGTAACAGCAAATCAAAGCAGCTGTTAAGATTCAAACACTGGGGAACAGCATGTACAGGAAGATGGGGTCAAATCACATGTTGTATTGAGAAAAAAATCCAAAGGCCCTATTTTGTCCTGAAGCAACACAATCAAATTTGTAAATGAATTGCAGCTCTGCAGCTTCTCTTTAAAGCCTTAAGGCATGGGTTGGCCAAATTTACGGATCTCAAGAGCCACACAAGTTGATTACTCAACCCTTGAGAGCCTCACCGAGGCATATAGCCCTATTTTACCTACCCCACAATTACTAAGTTTAAAATTAATTGCATGCTTTAATTATATCATAAAAAGAAGGCAAATATTGACCCTGCTAATGTCAGAGTCTAATAATTACTTAAGGTTACCATGAAAACTAGGCCTACCTATACAGTAAAAACTTAGTTTCTCTCTGCCGTCCTGACCATGTTGCAGCTTCTCCCTACCCTCTCTGACCATGCCGCACTTCTCCACACCATCCCTGAGGCCCCAACCATGTCACCACTTCCCCACTGTCTCTGACCATGTTGTGCTTTCCACTGTCTCTGATCATGCCGTCACTTCTGCACTGTCATTAACCATGCTGTCACTTCTGCACTGTCTCAGACCATGCTGCACTTCTCCACAGCATCCCTGACCATGCCAGGCTTCTCTCCTCCGTGGTCTTCTGCGAACCACACTTTTTCTTTAAAAAGCCACATGCCAGCTTGTGAGCCACAGTTTGGCCATGCCTGCCTTAAGCTGTTATTCATTTGCTTGAGTACAGCAATAAGCAAATTGTCAATGGAGTGATCAGGAGGATTGAAATGCTGACCCACTGGTTTTAGAACGTTGTGATTTCTGACGTCAGATTTGTGCCCCTTTATTCTTTTGCACAAAGGCTGTCCTCTTTGTATAAGGCAGAAGTGCATTTCTGGCACATGATGGTATAAATCACATTGGTAGTTGAGCAGGTGAATGAGCTCTTGATGGAGTAGCTGGTTTGATTAAGTCCTGTGACCATCTGTCTTTTGTGCAGATATGTGGGCAAAGCTGGCAACGTGATTTGTTGCAGGGATATGTGCCTGCTTTAATGGTTCTGTTGTTAGGTCTGTAGTTGCTGATGAGTATCTGCATAAGGTTGGGGGGCTGTCTGTAAGTGAGGAGAGGTCTGAACCCTCAAGATCATTATGCTCACTTACACAACTACCAGGAAGAAATGAATCCTATTGGAAAGAACTGATTAACATCCTTTGAAGATTTTTAAAATCCTTTGAAAGTTTTCCAGTCATGGAACAGTGAAAATGTCTATTTTCAGACTTACACCAGAAAGCGTGTACATGTGTGTAGCCTGCTGTTTAGGGCAGGGTCCTGGCATGAGAGAGACACATCTCAGAGTCCCTGCTCTGCCAAATTTGGAGTACTTTTCCATCCCAAATCACTCTGGATTTGTCTAGAGTGTATCTTTGCATTGTAGCATAACATCTTCCTACAACAGAATGGTTTTGTTTTTTTTTCATTAGTGGGTAATCCAAATCTACAAAAGAATTCTTCCACTGATAAAACTTCACTTATATTGGGGTTAGCTTGATCTAATTACATTACACAGATGATGAACTTTTTCATGGCCCTGAGCATTGTAGCTAGGTTGACCTAAGTTTTAGGTGTAGACCAGGCCTCTGAATTAGGCTGGATATTGTGAGTCTGTCTCTGAAGAAAACTTGATTGAAACTGATTATCCCTGCAAAACATTTTGGTTTCAACGAAATCACCACATTGTGGTGACTTTTTATGTGTCTGAAAATGATTTGATCAGCTCCACTCACTTGTTTCACTTTAAAACCATTTCTGAAGTGTCAGCTATGTTGGCTCACAGCAAAAAGACAAAGGGTGAAAAAAATAATTGCATGGAGCTGTAAAGTCCAATGACAACAGCCTTTCCTGGCTACAGACAAACACAAAACACGTCAGCAGGCTGGAGGCAGTATCAGAGAAGCAGGCAGATTTTGTGTTAGCAGCTGTGATTGTAGGAACTGCCATTCCCAAGTGTTTTGGTGAGCAAGGTGAACTTAATCCAGAACAAAATAATACTCATAATTACAGAATCTGATGGTGTTTTCTAAGAGACTTGCTCAAGCAATAGCTCAGCAAAGATTTGGAGGTCAGTGAAGCTATACAGATTGACACTAGCTGATGATCGAGCCTGTAAAGTTCAAATGTACTCGTTATCCACTGTGCAGCATATATTGGATGGATCGATCAAGAAGCATTTTTCGGATCCTTTTGTATTAGGTGCATGTTAGCATGGCTTCAGAAACCCATCTTCACCCAGCTGTGATAAATGCTAGCGCTTACTTTGTTTGAACTTGGAATAAAAGAAGTCAAGTATCAACATTTAATAGAGTCAAATAACACTTTTATTTCTTTCAGGGCTGTGTGTGTGTGTGTGTGTGTGTGTGTGTGTGTGTGTGTGTGTGTGTGTGTGTGT